>VZRX01022447.1:11482-73128 GCA_013398075.1 Notiomystis cincta | reverse complement strand
AAGCCCCTCAAAGCACTGCAGCAGGGCACGGAGAGCTGGCTCTCGCTGGGGTGCTCCTGTCTGGGCATCACTTGTGGCCACACACTGTCCTTGCACATACAGGCTCTGCCCTGCCACACTTGTGTGAAACTGCAGAAATAAACCACATCAGACTGCAGGAACTGGGATCAGACCCTGCTCTTGGTTTAACAGAGCTCCCTGCTTAAAGGTGATGCTCTGCAGAGCAGCCCAGTGAGCAGCACTGGGAGAAACAGAAGCATTTCCGGGCACAGAGAGAAAAGCCAGGCTCAATTTGGGCTCATTAGCGTTTTTAAATCAGGCTGGTGGAGCTGAGTTGTGCCCTGCCACTGTCTGCAGGGCTGAGGAGAGCAGTGATCCAGTGCAGTGTTTGGGTTGCAGCTGCCCTGGCTGTGTGGAGAGGGCAGGGTGGCCGCAGCAGTGATGGGAGCACCGTGTCCCTCTCCTCTGTTTTACTGCAGGCTCAGCCTCACCCGTGTGCCACTGACTCCCCCAGGCCTGTTTTAGACCAGCCCATCCCTCCAGGCACGGGCAGTGCTGCCCAGGAGGCCCTGAGGGCACTGTCAGCTGCCTGCTGCAGCTCTGCTCTTTGCAAACCACCTTTGCCTCTGCATGGACATGGTGAAGGACATCCAGAGAGCAGGGGGGACTCACAGTTCTGCCATCAGCAGAACCAGGGGCATTCTCATAAAGCCCAGCCAAATGCTCTATCCCCTGACTGTATTTTGGGGTATTTTTGGCAAGCAAGTTTTTGACTGTGCCTGTTCTTGTCTTTCCCTTTCTCTAAAAGCACAGTTTAGAGGAAATAAGCCAATGATTTTCCCAGGCAAGATTAAGACTGTAGTACCATTTAATTAAGCTGTTGTTTTAAATGTGCTCTGATGTTTTATCAGCCTGTTGAAGGCCTGGGAGATGATAAATACTTGTCTGCAGCCTCTTTCTGTGTTCTGAGAGCACATTTTAATTACCACCCTCTATCCCATTTGCAGCCAGACAGTTTACAAGCTCTCCACCGTGGTGCAGATGAAGGACTGCACTTTTTGCCCTCCAGACAATGCCAGGCACTCGCCTGGGAAGCAGCTGAACAAAGAAGGCTCCTGGAGAGAAATAATTGAGGGCACTAAACAATTTACAGGACAGCATCCCACAGCTTGTCTCTTCATGACATAAAAAAACCCATAAATAGGCCAGATATTCAGATAGGGAGTTGTACTGAGCAAAGATAATAAATAGGAACCAAGTAACTGTGTGTTAACCACGTCCCCAAGTTTCAAAATCTTGGGGCCAAATTGTTTTGTTGCCAGACTTTGACCTCCCAGCCTCAAATCACAGCAGAGCCTGAAACACCACCAGCTGCAATTTGTAGAAGCCATCCCAAATTAGGAGGCTCCCAGGACTGTATTTCTCTTGTGCACATTTTCCTTCCAAATGCTGAAGTATCAAACAGTGGAAGAACTGACTGTGGGTCAGTGGCATGAGAACAAATTCACCTGGCTGCATCTTCCCTTAATATCAATATTCCTCAAGCCTCATTGCAAATCAGTAATTTCAGCAAGAAAATCAAAATTAATGAAAGACAGCAAGGCAGCTGCCTCCAGAGCATGATTTTGGGATGATACATCAGTGATGTCTGGGTCACCCTGACTGGCAAAAAATTAACCCTGAGTTGTGCTGCCAGGCCACAGACACTGCCCAGCTTTTCAGGATCAGAGTGAGCATCCAAGTGAGCCCTGGAGGTGTCTGAGCACCAGGGGTTTGGGAACACAACTCCCCTCCTTTCTCCCTTAATTTGTGACCTTGCCCACCTCTGTGGCAGGCACCTGGAAACCCTTTGGGCTCATCTAAGCCCACTAGAACATCTTTCTGCTGTCTGGAGACTATTTAGGACCCAGCTCTGCTAGTACCAAGCACAGCTGAAGCAAGGCAGAGTTGTCTGGCTGAGAAAAACACCCCTTCCTAGGGAACAGACTGAGGCCAAAAATCACACCTAACTGTTCTGCTGATGCTCAGAGGATAATGCCAGGTAAGGACTGGTCCTGATCAGTTTAACCTTCACTGTGCTCATCCTTGGGAAAGACCAAATTAGTTAATCACAGCAGCAGTAAGAGAAAAAAATTCTCATCATAAATATTCACAGCATCACATGCAATACAGAAAATCCTGTCTAAATGAAGGAAAATAAATTAGAAGATACTGGCCTGCTGATTAAAACTTAGCACACACTCCCCACCATCAGCTGACATTTGCCTGCTCTTCAGATACTGCAGTCACACAGACACAGCCTCTGGCTGCTGGTGACATTAAAGGATCAAACTCCCCAGATTTTAGGAGGAACAGAGATGATGGGAGTGACACTTCCTGATGTTTAGATTCCTCCATGCACGCTGCTGAGCTCTGCCCAGGAAGGGTGCAAAGCCCAAATTCTGGACCAGGGCAGAGCATCAGGGCAGGGGAAACCTGCAGGAAGGGCCAAGGCCAAAAGCACCAGCCCAAGATTGTCTTGCTGATACCAGAACCTCAGAGAGCAGCACCCTTCCAGTAGTGGATTTGCTTCTGAAACTCATACCTGAGAAATATATTCAAATATTAATGATTGTTGGGCTCTAAAAACCTGATTCCCCTTGAAATCATCCTTTGGCACAGGCCTGTACCTTTTCCTCATTGTACTTAAAAATCAAACTTTGTAGCAGTTGTAACACTAGACCCAAATTTGAGTCAAAGAAAGCAAAATGATAGACTAGGAGGAAAAGGAGCACCCCTTGCACTCCCTACCAAGCCCTGATTAATTTTTCATTTACAATTATTTTCTGTGCAGCACTCGAGAGTTCAGGTAGTAACATTAAAAATTCCCTGTGCCCTCAGATTTCCCTAATTAAAATTGACAACCCTCATTTTGAACCACAAACATAATTACCCAGTCCTCCTCACCGACTTGATAGCTGAGGTTGTTTGTTGATAATTTATGAGCATTGGAGAGGCAGAACAACAAAGCTGAGGCTCTGAGAAACCTCTCAGTTGCTGCCTTTGAAGTCGGGAGGTGCCAGCAGCAGGAGCTGCTCGGAGGCTGCGAGCAGGGTCCCTCCCCAGGGCTGGCTGTGCCTCTCACCTGTGACAGTGACACCCAGAGCACTCCTGGGGCCACTCAGGGGCTGGGAGAGATCGCTCTGAGCTGCTTTTCGGGAGTGTTTGCAGGAACATCGGGGCAGATCCTAAACTCCACATCTTTGGGGCACAAAGGATGAGCTGGGGCTGCCTCGGGGCACCCCAAAAGGAGAGGACATCATTGTGTGGTCACTTTGGTGTTTGTCTGTCCCTGTTGGAGAGGGCCCTGGCACCAGCCCAAGCCACCAGCCCAGCTAAGCTTGGCTTTCCTTAATGGCATCACACCACACGTGCCAAGTGGCTCTTCCCAAGAAGAGTCTGAAAAACATTTTCCCCACACAAGTATAAATTAACAAAAGAAAACCCTCAGGTTTTCCAACATCTCCTTATCACCTACAGACCCCCTATGTCTCAGCACCTGCACAAAATCCTGGCTGCAATGAATACTTTTGGTTTGAGGTCCTGTAAAATCAGCCCCATGCAACTCATCCATCCCTCCTGCTCTGGGTTTTGAGGAAGCTGAATTTCTTCTGCCCAGAACACAGTTACACCTGGGACACAGGGTGCAGCCATCCCTCCCAGGGATAAGGGGGCCTGTGAGTGCAAAGGATGTTAATGGCACATAAGATGTAGGTGGCTGGCACCAGGTGTCAGCCAAATTACAGTTTACATCAGAGGTGGGGGGTAGGGAAGCAGTGAAAAGAAAAGAAAAACAAAAAGTGATGCATTTCAATGATGGTTTGCTCTATGTCTGTTCAGAGTTTTTCCCAGCCTTGCTCTCAGGGAGAAGGACAGAATCTCATTTTTGGGATGTGAAACTCAAATGTTACTTAATGCAGAAATCCTCCACCTCTCTTGTGGTTAAAGGTGATGAGAACACGGGGTTGTTTTGTCCACCAGCTCTTGGACAGCCCAGCCTATTCCAACTGCCAGGAATGTGTGGACGGGGGGTAAAAAAAAAAGGAAAAATGGAGAAGAGGCTGAAGCACAGAGTGAGGATTATTAGAAATGCATGTATAAATGAAATAGCATGCTGAGAGCTAGGCAGCATCACTGAGCAATGCAACATGCAAACAGACAGAGCACAGCATTAATATTCCCTTTATGGTCCAGGTTTTCCATACATTCACAGCAAAAGTAATTCAAGTGCACTCTGTTCTCCCCTGGACTTCCCCCTGCCCAAGGATGTTGTAGATCTGCATCTTTAAAGAAGCTGTAGCTTTATCTGTAAAGGGCAAAATAATTTGGTTTCTTCTGCTGTTTGTAAGAAATTAATAAATTTCATTGAATATGTGCATCTGCTCCTTGCTCCCCTCTGAACCACGAGTAGCAGAGGGCCACTGCTGGCAAAGGAGTACTGCCTCTTCAGGGTTATTGTGCTAAATTGGAGGAGTGAAAACCTGGGTAATTGAGACTCCTCTCCCCAGAGTGGCCCAAATGATCAGGATGATGTTTGGTTGGATTCAGCACACACTTAAGTATCAGCATTTTTCATCTAAGCTCTGTCCACTCCAGGATCTGCTGGGTCCAACATCCATAAACCACCATTTCCACTGCCACACAGGAACTCATCCACAGCAGAGAAAATAATTGCATGATTATTATTAGTTTAGTTCGTTTACAATTCCCCAAAAGAAAGCAGATGTGCTGAAAGAAAAAGGCAAAAAAGGGAAGTTGCAAAACTTTCAGGAATCCAACACAATGCTCCTCTCTATTGCTCTGCTCTCAATCTAGGGCTGAAATTTAGGTTTGGGGGGTTTCTTGCCCCAGAATTTGTGGCTTTCATAATAACAGGAATGCAAAGTGATTGAAAGAAAAGTCAAAATGGCTCATTTTGAAATGCTGAAAGGATGTTTTGCCCTTCAGAAGTTTTTCTACCAGCAATGGTATGAGGCAGCAGTATGGTGAGGCCAAGAATTGATGAAATATTTGGATATTGGTAAATCTACTGGAAAAAAAAATCAGTTTAAAATGCAGCCTATTTCTACTTCCAGCCAATACAAGGCTCTTCCTCTGACTCCAGGTCATTCCTAACGTTTGTGTCTCTTCTGCTGTTTTCCCTCAGGTCGCTGATATTTCATCAATAACCAGCAGGAACAATGACAAACTGCCAGAGAGCAATTAATATCCATCCATTTCCTCTTGCATTAGCAAAACACTCCATTTCCAAACCAGCTCTGCATGCTGAAAGCAGGACACGTGCCACGACTGTACCCATTTGTCACCAACCTGCTCGGAGGGGGAGCAGGGACAGCACAGTCCCCAGGGAAAAATCCTGAACTGAGCCCCTGGAAAGGTGTCAGTGAGGTTAGAGGAGCTCAGCACCACCCCAGCTGTGAGCTGGATGAACGAGGACTGGGATTTCCTCTGGAGGCTTGAAGAATGTAGGTCTGTGCAAGCAAGAGGGTTTAGCTCAGCCCCAGCGTTGGAGAGCTATTGATCCTGCCCAGGAGAAACCACCCAGATCTGTGTCAGAGCTGCAGGGCAGCCAAAAACTAGGACAGGTGGAAGGTCACAGCAGATTCTTTGCTTTTCCCACCAGAGCAGGAGAGGTAAAAGGAGTTGCAGAGGTTTACGAGGTGGGTATGGACAGGTCCTGGGAGAGCTTTGGGAAAGGACTTTTCTTCATGATCACATGCCTGTGTTGAATGAATAAGCACAGAAGTCCTTGTGTGCACAGCTGCTGACACCAGCTCTGATCACAGGTTTGCCATCAGCACAAAAAACAGTTTTTAAGAACATCTCATTAAAAACAACATGGGATGGGACTTCCCCAGTCCACACAAACAAATTACACATCTCTGCTCCTGCTGTGTGTATGAACAAAGAGCTTTCTGGGATTGTGCTGCTACTCAAATGTACACTAATATGGCTGGAAAAGCCAATCCCTGGAGTTAAAGCCCAGCAAGGGAAGCAGAGAGCTGGGCTGCAGAAGTTCCCACTGAGGTGGTCCCTGGCTCACACTGAGGTCAGGCAGTGACCTCCTCCTGCCCTGCAGGGACTGAGCCATGCTCTGCCTGTCCTGTCACTCCAGCACAGAGCTGAAAATAGGTGTGCAAAGTTTTATCCCTGACACAGTTGTCAATCATTATCTTTTTAACTCACCCCATACAGCATCTTCACTGTGTTTAATCCAAAATGTTGCTGTCCCCACACCCCAGGGGACTTGGCAAGGGGGCACAAGGAGAGTGATACTGCTGTCACTGAGGCAGGAGTGAAACCTCAGCATCTTGCTTATAAATGGAAATAAATTTGTGCTTTTGTACTAATTAAATACATGTACTTTGTTGTTGAGGCTTAGCTGTTACTGATTTTAGACTACATTTTCTAGTCAGATGTGTTTTACTTCAGCAAAGCGAGATGGGAGAAAATGCACTTTTTAGTTTCTATCTCATATTTACACCATTTAAGCAGAATCCCTTAGAGTTACCAATTACTTGTCTTTCAACCCTCACTGAGCAGTAGGAAATCTTTGTGTCCAGCAAAGGATGATGAATGGAAGCACTGGACAAACTCAGCAGTTTGCAGAGCCGTGAGTGACAAACAGGACTAGAACCAAAACCTGTGAGTTTTGGTGCTGTGGGGACCCCTCCACCCCTGCCTGGCACCATTCCTGAGTCTCCTTGTGCCACCAACAGCAAAAGCCCTTGTGAAGTAGCTCCTGAGTCACAGCTTAGAGCCCCAGGAATGAAATAAACAGGCAGCAATTTTACTCAGTTTTCATGTGCAGAGCTGTGAACCCCATTTCCCCAGCACAAGACCAGTGTGACCAGTGAGTCAGTGAAATGGGCAAAACCACCTCTCAGTCCTTCTCAGTGCTGCTGATGAGGAAGGTGTGGAGAATTTGGAGCACATCCACTGCCTGCTCTGCCTCTTTCCAGCAGGAATTTTTTGGTGCTCCTTCCTGGACAAACCTGTCTGAGCAACATGCTACCCTGAGGGCGTGTTGGGCAACCTTCCCCTGACTCATGGTCCGTAGGAGTGCTCCAAGAGCATCACTGACGGTGTCCAAGTGCACCCTTGAGTGGCACATCACATTTACCACCCCCCAGGAGCTCCCCAGCCCTTCTCCTGAGCTGGGAAGGCCACAGCAGTTCTGCCAGCCAGGGATCAATCATGTGGTGGTGTTTGCCACAGAGCTGGTTGTTCTCACCCAGCTTGGTCTTGTGGCTAATTGGCAAAGACAGAGCCATCTCTCCCTTTCTAACAGGCCTATTTCTGCCCCCCCTACAGAGAGCAGCCCTCCTCAGCTGGGGAAACCATCAGTGAAACACATCTTGCCCAAGGCAGAGCAGCTCAACACCCAGAAACTTGTTGAGAGCCTCAGGTTCATTGAATGGGCACCTCCCAAGAACACCAAAAGCAAAAGCCTCCCACATCACCCCTCACACTCCTGCAGCCTCCACAAAATTTGTGTTGGGGGAGGAAAGTCCCACACTGGGATGCCACAGCACAGGCCAGCCCATCTCCCCAGGCCCCCTTCAGCTCCACCAGGCTGGAGGTTCTACAAGTCAGCAGAAAATGGAAGTTTCTGCAACTGTTATAATCCCAAACACCCAGGACTCAGGAGGGTGTTTTTCCCTGGCAGGGTAAGTCACCTCCTCACTCCTGCCCCAGGCAGGGGGACAGGCAGAGTATCCCTTGGGTGGGGACAGGCTGTGGCCAGCCCAGTGCCAAGGGGTGAGTGTGGAGATTACAGCAATTTGGACCTGTCACTTTGATGCACAGGGTTTTCTTTGTGGTCACAGGCCTCTTCCAGTAAATAAAATCAGAGATGATTTCCTGTACCCCATGGGATTTCTTGAGCTACAATTAGTATCAGAGAAGATTTTAAAACTCAGGAGTGTAAATTTAAAGACACAGCTGTCAGAAAGGCTGAAAACCCCTCATTCCTTAAATTTCCAGCATCCTTGGCTGTTGAGTGCTGATACAAACCCACAGAAGACACTGTTGGCAATGCCATTCCCATGTCCTCATAACAACTAAACCAGGATAATACACATAATACAAATAAAACTGAACATAATGCAGTCTTCACAGTTATAATTTATTTTAAGATCTACACAGGGGTTAGGCTTTC
Source organism: Notiomystis cincta (assembly GCA_013398075.1). NCBI lineage: Eukaryota > Metazoa > Chordata > Aves > Passeriformes > Notiomystidae > Notiomystis > Notiomystis cincta. The sequence continues at coordinate 64,928 of VZRX01022447.1, read as the reverse complement.
TATATAATTAAATCTATAGATTGCCTTTGAATGCTTACCTTGCAATTCCTCGAGCTCTGATGAAAAGTGTGCTGTTTGCAGTGACAAGATTTATTGCATCTAGCACTCTATATTATAGCTGCTCCACTAACCACAATAAACAAGATATGAAAAGCAATCATACAGATAATGCCATGGAGGAACCAGCACCAGCTTTGTGTTTAACCCCTTCACCTGCCTTTCTGCTGGAAACTCCAGTCAGCATTCCTGCAGCACAGTCCAGCCCTGGTGGACTGAGGACTTTGTTTCTGTAGTGACAGACTCAGGGCTTGGGCTCCTTTCTTCTCATTTCTAAAGCACCATTGCTGGGAGAGTTTCCCTCCATCACTATCAGAGGTCACAGTCCTGGTCTGGAGGAAAAATAACTACCTAGAGCCAAGCCAGCTGCTGTGGTGGGTGTTAGTAAGGAGTGATGGGACAGAACCATGGCTGTCCCTGTGGGACTGGAGCTTTGCAATGCTTCAACCCACACTTAAAAACGTCACTGTTCCTGAATTTAAAGCCCTTTCCCAAAGGCTGGAGGTAGGTTCCCAGCACTGCTCTGGGCTCAGCCTTTTACAGCCCAGCAAGACACTGTCAGCTCAGGACACAGCAATTTCATTAGTCATGTTTTGCATCACAGAAGCCTGGATTTGACCCTGGAGACTTATAAACATTATTTAAAGGGGGATTTTCCATGTCAAGGTCACAAGGAGATATATAAGCTTAATCAAGACACGGCTCAAATTGAATAGTCCTTCGCTACCCACATGCCTGAGAATATTTTCTCAAATCCTGCTCCCTATCTTTAAATCTTCACCAGATGCAGAAATAAACACTCCAGAAGCCAGGGCAGAAACCAAAGGCAAGAGTAGCACTGATAAAAATCTTTTTTTTTGCCATTCCTGTTCATGTAGTGTAAACAATGAGTCCATATCCCTTGCACCTAATCAAATAAATAAAGCCCTGCTAAATATGAGCATACAGGAGGACAAGAAAGCAAGCAGCCACTTGTTTTCTGCCTTACACATGAAAACCTTTGGCCATTTCAGCCCAGAGGAACAAGAAATGTTCCACCAGTAGGAATTCACCGTGTTTTCTGCCCCAAAACTCATTTAACCATTTACAAACAGGATAAAGCACTCCTGTACCCTTTATTTCTTCTTTGTGTAGGGACAACTGATTTCCTTTCTTTCCTGCCTGGCTTTTTCTCCAATTTTAAGTCTGTCTCCAGTCAGTCAGAAGCTGGCACAGTCCTTGTCCACACAGAAGCACCCCAGAATAATAAACTCCTTGTAAGTGATGCCAAAATCAGGCAGTGGCAGGACAGGGGGCAGCAAGGTCTTGGGTTTAAGAACAGACCAAATTGTTCTATCCAGGGTAGAAAAATTAAAATATGCTGGAAATATATATAAAAATAGACTGGGGTCTGCAGTCCAAACAGAGCATATATTTAGTAGTTGTGAATGGGAAAGAGCAGAACATTCCTGGAAATTGTTCAAAAAGCAGCCAAGCAAGATTACAAGATTTCCAAGCAGAGATTCTTAAGGCAGGTTGCTATGGATGCTGGGAATGGTGTTAGTATCTGACCCTCATAACAAAATATGTTTCCCAAAAGCCATTTTTTTTCCAGGAACTGCAAGGAGGACTTTAATTCTGGAAACATCCAAAAAACAAGTAGTTTGGAACACTACACCCTGACCCAGCACAGGACCTTCAGCACTGGTGACAAATAACCCTGGGAAGGACCAGGAGAAGTGGCCTGACCCTTTCCTTGGGCTGTCAGTCACAGAAAAGACTTCTGACAAAACTTAACCAGACTGTCCTTAAGAGTTTCTGGAGATGCAGAACTTTCCCATCCAACCAAACAAAGTCAGTCCCTGCCCACACTTTTCTAGTGCCCAATATGTGCCCCTGGTGCCACAGCTGAACTCCACTGCTCCCTGCCCCACCCACCAGGTGTGAGCAAAACCAACACTCATCTGAATAGGTAGAATGAATTTTTCAGGATTTGGGCAGCAGGAGACTAATCTCCTGCAAAAAAGATTCTAATAAGGATCATGGTTTCATTGCAGTTTTTCCTCTGTGTTCCATGTCCTAAGAAGATGAGGTTTTGTGGCATCTGCTGCTGAAAGAGCTCCTGAGCTGCTGGAGACAGGACATGTGAGAGAAGGTGAAAGGCCTGGCAAGTCTCAGAGCCCATCAAAACCTGTTGGTGTCCAAGCTCTTGCCTTTACAGACAAGGTTTCCTGTGACAAAGAATTACAGAGTGATTTGGAAGAAACTTTCAATACCACCTTGTTTTGAGCCTCTGCCATGGGAAATGACACCTTTCTCTAGACCAGGCTGATCAAAGCCCTGTCCAACCATTTCAGAAATAATCAACCTATTGATTTTTGCCTCAGCTATGAAGTCCAAGAGGTGTTTGCAAAAATGAGTATTGTGATATTAAAAGATTAGTGACAAAAATGTTGGTGGCAGGCAATGTGCCACTCTGGGCTGCTCGAGGACAGCAAATGCTTGGCATGTTTGCTCTTCACCCCAGGCTGGTGCCACTTGCTGAAGAGCTGTTTGAGCTCTTCATGCCCTTCCATGGCAGAAGGCACCAAGCTTCCCTCTGAGATAAATCTGGCATGATAGGAAAACCTCTGTGCTGCAACCAAGGAAAATTAGACATTAAGGATGACATTCTTGGGGAAAAAGCATTAATTTATCGTCATGAAATGATCTTCTATGGTAAATGTTTGCCTGAATGGGTATAGCAGTCACACTAAGTACCCCAGAAGAAAGCTGGTAGGCACAGAGGCAAAAGAAAGTTTTGTTCTTACAGCCCAAGGAGTGAAAAATCAGCAGCACAGGAAGAGCCCAAAGCTGATGTTTGCAGAAGTGCCTATTTGACCAAAGTGCTCCCACAAGCATTTGTCCTGGGCATAAAAGCAGTGATCACTGTCACCTGGTCTAGGGGTTTAGTCTCTTTGTAATTTAATAGAAGAATTTCACAGAGATTTCTGCCTTATTGATTTTGCCTAATGGAACAAGCTCGTTTCCTAGGGGCACTGTGTACTCCACTCTGCACAACACATCCAAAGGGCAGGAGAGCACCTCCACCCCTATTCCAGCAGACTGTCAGCATTTAATTAATCCAGGAGCTGCAGGGCAAATTCTTAGTGCAATGTAAAAGAAAGGCAAAGACAAAACATCAATTTATGCTCAGAATGCCCTGGTGCATTATGATTGCACTCTTGGAACGTTTAAACTGGAGGCTACAAGGCTGGGCTGCTTGTAGCACTTGAGTGCTTGTCAGATTTCCCCCCTCTAAGGCCTCTGCCAGATACTCTTTATCCTTTATAACATCAAATGGTTTCAGTAGGAGGCTCTCTTTGATGCTGATTTTCTCTCTGATTCTCCAGGCATGGATAAATGAAGGTTTCCTTTATATTTGGAAGTGTAATGAAAGCCCTTGGCATTTCCTTACCTGCATTCACACACAGCACAGCAGAGCTGGGCAGGTTCCTCAGGAGAAGCCCATTGCACACCAGTGGATCAGCCCTGGGTACCCCCACCCTCTGTACACACAATTATCACCCCTTTATGAGCACAAAGACAACCCGTGTGGGTGAGGGGGTGCAGAAGATCAGGAACATCTTTTTTTGACTTAACACACAATTTTCACTGCCTGTGAGATCACTGACCAGGTATGTCACCTACCCATGTTGTTTTAGCATCTTTGAACCTAAATTTAGAGAACTAACCTTTAAAAATTACTTGTGTTTTGGTTATAGGTTTCACTCCCTGTCAATGCTACACACTGTCAACTGCTCTGCCAATCCTGTCTGTCTCCTTTTCTTCCCAGCCCTGAAAGTGAGTCCTGTCCACGTGGATGCCACTGGTACACACACTTGTTGGTTCTCTGCAGGACCAGATAAAGCACATTTTTTAAAAGAAAATGTTTTTTAAGCTGTAACAGTTTATCCAGCCAGAGCAAAGCCAATGCCTCCATTTGCTGCCAGGAAACCATGCAGATCAGGCCAATGCTCTGCAAACTGCCCAGCAATTTGAGGTCCTTGGGAACTCCCTCCCAGATGCACAGAGCCCTTGGCAAGGAGCATCAGCCAGCAGAATGCCAAAAACCTTCACAGGGACATCATGCTGCCCAAATCTGTTTTCTGTCAGTCTGAGCACAGGGTATATGGAAAACAGCAGGCAACCACCTTTGGAGAGGAATTAACCAAAAGAGGGGAAAAACCATGTCAATACAATTTTGGTTTCAGTCTCCAACACTTGTCAGGGAATACATAATTTAGGGCCATGTCCAGGAAACAAATGATTTTGCAGCCTGACATGGCATACTCCAAATTTAGGCAACAACAAGCCTGTTCTGGCACAAAACACAGACCAGAATTTGACACCAGTAGTTGATTCACTGTGAAAAATGGGTGTTGATTGCCTTGGCTTCTTCCAAACACATTGCTACCCAGAGATTAAGGAACACATGGTGAGGATGTACAGAACTGCTGAATTTCCTGGGAGCACCTCTCAGCTGCTGAGCAGCATAACTAAAGTCACTGCCTTCAGTGTTTTCAAACTTGTGTGTGCCTTCCTAGGCTTCCAGAATCAGGAGGTTGGGAAGGTGTTAGAGGTTGTTTTAGCCTTTTAAAAGTGTGATAGCAAAACCTATGTCTGCAGTGCTGAAGGGAGCTCAGAAGAGGGTTGTTTTGGTACATCTTCAAGCTGATTTCTCCCTTGTCTGGGGCACTGTCACTGCACATTCACCCACAGAAAGTCTCCATCCTTCTTTGGCATTGGAAGAAATTGGGCAGCATGGGGACCCACACACAGGAAAAGGCAGAAACCCAACACCCAAATACAGTCTGTGCCTCTAAGAAAGTTTTGAGTTCAAGACCTAGTGTTTGTTTTCCTTGCTGTTTTAGGAGAAGCTTAATGGGACTGTAAGGGCCTTACTTCAGGGCTAAAACTTCAGCCTAAGTGGTGATTGATGAACAGCAAGAGAACCATGCTAAGGCCACCAATTGCCATTAGGAGTTCCTCTGTGGGGACTTAAGGATGCCAAAATACTCCTTCACAGGTTGCTTTGTGTCATACCTCTTTTAAATGCTTGCATACAGAAAATACTGAGCTTGACCAGGAAGCAGCCAAGTTCTTGGACATCATGGGAGAATGAGCCATTGCAACCAGGATCCTTGTCTGCTGACCCCTGGCTTGGGACAGGCTACTTCCCTTTCTGCTCTCTTTGATGAGACAGCAAGGACCTGCACACTCTAGAGCAGCAGATGGACAACAGAGACATGCTGCCCAACAGGGCTGCCACTACCCCAGTTAAAATACCATGAAACAGCAAGGAGTTCCTGGTTTACCCAAAAAAACCCTCCAGCTTTTTAACCCCTGCTGCCCAGAACTGGTGGACTAAAAAATGGTTAAAACAGAGTATTGGGTGCCTGATCTTGAGCTTTTACATTAAAAGGGGGTGCAGCAAGGGAGGAAGTGTGGAGGAAGGTGTCCTAGCCCAAGCAAGTTCTTGGCCATCCATCTGCCTTCCCACATGTGAGATCCCAGAGACACCACCAGTGTGCAGATAAGTGGGCATTGGACTGCAGCCAGCCCTGCACAAGGAAAGGCACATTCAGGCCCAGGATGTTTTCTGGCATCAGTATCAAGCTTCCTTTCTAGCAACTAAAGATGCTTAAAGGGCATTATAATAGCTGCCTGAATATCAGAGACACTCCCAGCACTGTTTGATTTCGTCTGTGGTCAGATTCACACAAGGTTTGCAAAGGATCAAATCTGCTCTTTTCAAAGACAGCTGGGAATACCCCTGGAAAAATGTGAAAAACACAGCATGTGTTGGGACCAGTGCCTCTCCCTCATTATTCCATGTAAATACAAGCAATCTGACCCCTCCAAAGAGACTTTGCATTTCTCAGAAAATGACCATCTGTCAGGCAACAAAGGGCGCTCATTATTTAAATTAAGAATCTATTCCCTGCTGCCATTTTCACTCACTTCTCATTACAGCAGTCTCAAACACCCCATTCCCTTAGCTCAAAGGCTGACATCACCACTTACCCCCCCTCTTCAGCAGCTATCACCCACAAACACCCAGCTAAAGGACGCCACAGGCTGTGGGCCAAGAGACCCCTGGATTTGCCATCCAAACGAGTCATGTGAATCAAAAAGTACACAAAGGGCCCCATAAACCAACTGTGTAATAGTGACTCTTAAACATGTTGGCATAAAATCTAAGTTTCCTTGAGCAGTGGGACCACAGAGGTCCATCCTCAGGCTGGGCTGGCAGGGGCTGCTCCTCAACTGTGCTGGGGAAAGGAGGCAAGGCCACCAAAATATTGCAAGTCATCATCTGGGAGCCACAGCAACACCTGCCATGGAGCTGCAGAAACAGAGGTGGAGGAAGCTCATCTTGCTCCATAATAAAATCCATAATAAACACAGGCTGGCATTGCTTGTGGAGAATCTCCCTTATTTTGAATAGATCCTTCCCTTTTCCTCTGAAGATGTTTAAACCTTGCCCCAACACCCCTGCACAGCTCTCTTGTGTTTGCACGTATATGCTGCTGAAGAAGAGAGATCTGGGAGAGTTTTTCTTGCTAGTTCTTCTTGTTAATCAAGAGGCATCCTCCTCCCCACCCCCTCCCATCAAGCCAGAAGAATCATATCAACAAATCCTCAGCTTGACATGATTTGCTAAATGTCACTTGTCACAGGGATGCACAGCTCAGGGAAACGTGAGCGAGAAGCCGGAGCAGTGCCAGTGGCACCTCCGTGGCTTCCTGGCTCTGCCTCGGGCTCTCCTGAGCAGCCCCTCTTCTCCCTGGGCCTCAATTCCCAGTGGACCAGAGGAAACATGGAAAACCTCACATCCTGTGCTCTGGGGGAGGTAAGTAAATGAACAGCTACAACCTGCACAGACACCTCAGCAGTGTAAATAAACGAGGCTGCTCTTAGAAACGCCCAACTCCTGCTTGGTTTGTGGAGCAGGTCCAGCTTCCAACAGGCTGCTGTCTCCATCAGGAAACACCCAGGGCTTCAGTGGGTATGGAAATGTCTGACTTCCCTGGGGCTTGAAGCACAGCAGGGCCAGTGAGTGGAGCTGGGGTTGACAATCGTGGAGTGCCCTGTGAATTAGGAACTCTCTTTGCTGGAGGCAACTCTCGCATGGCCAGGCACCAGAGAGGATTGTGAAGGTCTCATGTTCCTTGCTGGAAAGAGCCTTGGGAGTGCAAACTATTTATTAAACAATAAAACCCATCAAAATGCTTTTAATATTTTATGTGAGGGGAAATGAGTTTCTATTATTTTTAATAAGGCAGGGTTGAAACATCTTCGGAGGAAAAGGAGTTATTCAAAATAAGGGTAGATCCTCCACAAGTAATCCCAGCCTGTGTTTATTATGGATATTTTCACATTGCAACATGCAAAAATAAGGCCTAACAAAGCACAGCCTATTGTGTCAAATTGCTTTATATTCTTTAAAAAAAAAAAAAAACTAAAAGGGAGGGTGAGCTTTAGGAATGATGCAATCACATCAGCTCTTCTCCTGATCAAAATCAAGACTGAACAAGTAGAAGTATGCAATCTTTCCCAGAGCTGGATCCTAGTGACCCCATACCAGGAAATTCTGAGAGCTGTATCTGAGATTGAGCTTGACATGTATCAAGGAGACACAAATAAACATTCAGTGACTGTATGGAGAGTGGCTGGAGCCAGTAAGAGGTGACCATGAATGCTGGTCAAACTCCAGCATTGCTGAGCAGCTCAAAAGCATGAGAAGAAATCCCATTAAATGTGACTAATCAAAGATTTGGAGGGAATGGTCTAGCAGTGCCTGCTGTTTGCCTCCAGCATGGCTTTTTCATGCTGCTGGATGCTTTTGAAGATCTGCAGCCTGGTCATTTGTGTGTTCAGTGTCTGGCCACAAAAGCACCCTCTGCATGAGCTTGTTCCTGCTGCTGCCAGCTACCTTCTGGGGGAAAACAAGCAAGGAAACAAAAAAATCTCTGGTACAGATTCAGGAGATCTGGACAAAAATAAATCACAGAGCTCATCTCTGGAGCATTCTTCAAAAGAAATTAGCTGAAAGTTAATCAAAGGTTCTCATCCAAAAACAGCAATGAAAAAACATTACAGAGACACCATTCAAGCAGTCACTTGAAGAGATGGGCAAGTATTGGCAGGAGAATATGGCACTGTGTGCCTTCCCTCTGTTTCTGTCACAAGATGCTTTGCCCCAGGGCCTGCCTCTAGGAACAGGCTGTGGAAGATCCCAAAAAGCCCCAGCTGCACCCTCAAAAAAGGTTTGCTTCTCAACAGCCCAGATTGCCCACACCAGCAAAGCCACAGGATGAAGCTCTGATGAAAATTTTGGTTTTCTATTGCCAGAACATAGCCCTACAAAAGGGCTCTTCCTGCTGTTTTGCACTGGAAGAGCCTCAGCTCAGTTACTGTGTCTGGCTGGGCAAGGCACAGCAAAGCCAATCACAACAGGTCCAGAGGAAAACACAACCTGCCTGAAAACTCATGGGAAAAGGGTGAATAAACTGGGATTATTTAGATGGGGGGGGAAAGTGCAAGCAAGGAACATGTTTCAAATGCATAGAGGGCTTCCCTGCTAAGATGGAAAATAGGACCTAATTTCCATGTTTAAACTGCTAAGGAACATAGAATAAAGGAATGATTTGGGCTGGGAGGGACCTTGAAGACCATCCAGTTCCAACCCAGGACACCTTGCACCAGACCAGGTTGCTCCAAGCCCCATCCAGCCTGGCCTTGAACATTTCCAGGGATGGGGCATCCACAGCTTCTCTGGGCAGCCTGTGTCAGTGTCTCACCATCCTCACAGGGAAGAATTCCTTCCTAATACCCAGTCTAAACCTGCTCCTCCAGTTTAAAACTGTCCCCCCCTTGCTGTAACCACATTTCTCCACGGGGATCTGAGCTTTTCCAGAAAATGATGGAAAGCTGAAGAGTAAGCTGTGCAAAAGGGGCCAGATGTGACAGAGTGGGGGCTCTGCAGTGCCCAGCCTGCAGCTCACGAGACCAGGGGACATTGCTGGCAGTCACACAGAGCCCTGCAAGGCTGTGCCCTGCAGCCTCTGGCACCAGTGTCCCTGTGCAGGTGGGGACAAGGCAGCTTTGACATCTCACAGCACAGGAGCTGCTCCACCCACCTCATGGCCACAGCTCCTGTTTTCCCATGGCACTGCAGGGGAATGTCTGGGCCAAACCATATCCCTGTCCCTCAGGACTTGCAGCTTTCTCCTACTCCTCCTCTCAGCTCACATTTAAAGCAGCAACGTGTTACATCTCCCAGACAGCACAGCACCTTCACCACCAAATTGGTGGTTAAATGAAAATTCAAAGGAACATTTAAAAATTTCATCAATGCCACTTGGACATATGCCTTTAGGCTGTTTATCTTTAAATGAGATGTCACATGTAATTTAGTGGCTATATTAAGTATTGTTTTTCACTTTTAGCTGCATTGCTGTGGGCAGCCCTGTATCAGTGCACACCTTCATTCTTCATTAGGGGAGATAAATGAAAATGGCACCATTTTTCTGAATTAAAGTCCAAATACCTGACATGTCAATACCATCTAATGGAACAAAGCACTACAGATTCCTAGAGCAGGTGTTTAATTTGCATGTTATTACTGACAAGCAAGATTAATGCTTTGCTAAATACTTCAGCTGCAGTAACAAGAAAAGCAGAGGGGGGTTATACTTAAAACTGCAAACAAGGACAAAATATTGTAACTCCCTTTGTCTCTTCAAGTGATTCAGCCTTTACAAGAGAACCAAAATATTATTGCTTTGGTATTTGTTTCTACCTCCATGCTGCACCTCGTGCATTTTTGGGCTGTGCCACCCAGAAGTCTCACAAGTTCTCCCTACAACCCAAAGCTGGAATGGCAGCAATGCTTTCAGGTAGGAGGGATGCTGCCTGCTGCTCCCCTGCCCCATCCCTTCCTTCAGGGAAGGGCTTGGGAGAACTCGTGAAGAAACAGAGTTTAAACCTTATCCCAGAGACACTCAGGCCCCCAGGACATTTCTTTTTGCACCATAAGCTTGTTCTTGCCAGGCTGGTGCCTGCTTATGCATTTAACAGCAGAATAGCACAGAACTCCAAACTACTTCTGGAATAGTAACAATAAAAAAAATCAGAACTGCAATTAAATTACAGCTCAGGGCCATTTGCTGCACAGGAACTCTTTGCTCTGCAAAGACTTGCTGCAAAGATTCATCTTATTCTGAGCAATACCACGTGAAACTGGAGCCTCTGCCACTGTTCAGGAGAGAGATTCTCAATTTATCCTGCCACCATTGTTTTGACAAGGATAGTGGGAACTTGCTTTTGATTTTAATACTTCACACTAGAAATGTCACACTTGTATAAGTTTGTACATGTTGTGTACACAGCTCCTGTTCACCACAGGCCAAGTTAGAAGACTTGTGCACCATCAGATGTGGGAAATCCTACAGGACAGGGCTTGTGCTGAAAATCTGCCATTTGACAGGGAACAGGCCACTTGCCAACCAAACTGTGTGGTACCCACAGCTCATCAGGGCACAAAGAAAGGGGGAATTTCTCAAACACCAGCCCAGCTACATCCTGTCCCAGAGCAGACCCAGAACAGCAGGTCAGACCTCTGCCTTGACACGAGGCAGCAAAGCTCTGCTGTCTTCAGCTGGGATTAAGAGTGGGACCTTCCCTTTTCAGTGCCTCACCACAGTGCTCCTGCAGGATTTTAATAAGCTGATCCATTCATTCTCCAGAAAAGGACTGTTATTATTTTGAAAACAACAAAATAAAGGCTACTACTCACTGGCTGTCAGGTTAATGGTTCAGAACAGGTCTGTGTGCATCGAAAAAACCAGGAGTTCAAGGCACAAACCCAGCATTAATTGCAAATAAAAAGCAAGAGCGATGTTCACATCCATTAGCTGCTCTGTCAATAGAGCAGTGATGCTTCAGCACAGCTGGGAAACATCACCCTCACCAAGCAAGTCCAGGCCAGCAGGTTGGCACACAGCACAGCTCTGTGGGCAGCAACCAAACCCCAGCCCACAAACCACACACAGGGCTCAGCAGGGCAGGGAGGGAGGCAGGGACCTCAGCACCAAGGGAGAGAGGGGCTCTGAGCTGCCACCTGCAACAGAGTCCTTCCAAGCCTTCTGAAAGCCTGTGACAGCAACAGCATCATTTGGCCACTTCCACCCTTTCCCATGCCACATGTTTCCAAAAAGAACCCAACCCCTCAGCTCCACAGTGTCTGGAAGCTCTAGGGAATGCTCCCAAACTTTCAGGATATGCCAGCACCAGTCCCCTCAGAGCAGTCACTTGTAGCTTTTTAGCAGAGCAAACCACACAGAGTGAACCTCTCCAAGAGCTCTTCCTGAGGATGTGGGACAAGGAGTCCTGGGGGGACACAGAGAAGGGGCTGCTGAGGACACCCCTCCTTACAGCTGTGCTCAGGGACATGTCCTGTGTGGATCCCACTCTGAATGCTTCACCACCAGCCCAGAGGGACACTGGGCCCCCACCTGAGCCATCATCCTCACAAGGCAGATGCCCACCCCACATGAGCCTTCCACAAGCCCAGCACAACATTGCCCAGTGCCTGGTGAGGCATTTAGATACCTGGAGCTCCTCTGTAGTTTCTTATGTTAAAAAAGTTTCATATTTCTCACCTGGTTTCTCCTTTAGGTAGCTTAATGGTCCAACTCAGCAGCTCCACAGCCTTTCTACCCTTCAAAACTTGTAATCAAAACAAAAATCTTTACTCATACATCACAAACTCAGCCCACCTCTGACCTCAGCCACACTGCAAACCTTGGATTTTGGGGGCCATCCCTTATTTATACCCACACCAGGGCCATCAGGTGGAGTGCTAAAGTGTAACGAGCTCATCTCTGTTTCTGGGCAGCTAATGGCAAATTGGGCAAAGGATTTATTGGCCCTGAAGTGATTAATGCAGCTGAGAGCTGAGAGCACCCCTAGGCCAGAGGGTGCAGAGGATCCAGCCCCACCTGTTCCTAATGTGTCCCATGAAAGGCTGGTCAAGGGAAGGTGTCCCTGCTTAGCAGCACCTGTGGTTGGCTTTTGTGAAAAGCCTCCTGCTCCTGGGCAGAAGGGTCAGTGAGCACTCAGCTCCTTCAGCTGCTGCCCTGTGGCTGCCACTGCCTCGCAGCCCCTGGGCTGGCAGGGCACTGCTGCATTCAGAGCCAGTAAATAAAGCAGGAATTCGTGTTGCTGGGTTCCTGCTGCACTGCACATCATAGAAAAAAAGTGGAGCAAACCCCCATGTTAATTACTGCTGGCTTAAAGAAGTGTGCTTCTGTTTCCTGATGGCAGCAGCACGGACAGCCCTTGCTGGAAGCTGCTCCAGCAGAGCTTCCCAGGGGCTCAGCAGAACCTGGAGACAAATGGGGCTAATGAAAGCAGGGCTCATTACTGTGATCAAAAACTTCAGTGTCTTCAACCTGTTCCTATGCTGGATGTGCACTTTCAGTGATTGCTTTAATGCCTGGGAAGGTAAAAAGGATTTTCCAAAAGCCCATCTGGGCTGTGGCACTGATTTCTCCCTGGAGCTCCCGTGTCAGAGTGCTGGTGGCTGCAAGAAGCCCTGTTGCCATCAGTCATTCACACTATTTTGTTATCCTGGAGGAGCAAAAATAGCAGGGTAACTAATTCTGCAGCTTCAGTTGTGGTTTGGCTTTTATTTTATTTATAAGTAATTACAGACTGAGAAAAATGAAAGATAGCACGTGGGCTCTATCTAAATAACTCCTCTGCCCACCACTGTGCCCGTGCTATAATCTGCAGGCCTGTCTGCACTCTCAGTAAACTCTTTAAAGATTTAATCAAACAAATTAATCCCTTAACTCGCCTGTTCCCTCATAGCTGTCATTCAGGAGGCAGCTTATTTTCTGATTTCTAAGAGCCTGATTTCTGCCAAGTGCAATTTCAAATGACACAGTCCTTTAAAAATGCCCAGATAAAAGATTTGCTCTGAAACCCCCAGTTTATAACCTGGAGTTTGCTGTAAATGAAATTGAGATCCATTTAAATTCAACCCCATGCCAGTGAGCCCTGTGAAAGGCAAGGCCTGCTCAGAGCTGTGGGAGGAGGTGATGGGATTTAGCAGGACTGGATCTCCTCCCAGCCCCTGCTCTGGCTGCTCTGACCTTAGCCAAATCATTTAAACGCTCCACGCTGTTTAGTCATCTGTAAAATTAGTATATTACTATTTACCCACCTCCAAGAGATAAAGTGAAGGTCACCATTTGTGAAGTACTTGGAGACCTTTGGGGGGAAGAGAACTTAGGTTGTGTCTGCTGGTTCCCAAAGAGGACCCTGAGCCAAACCCTGCAAATCCCAGGTTTGGTTGATCTGGGGGAAGAGATCCCAGTGCCATGGGGTGAGCAGTGTCTGGATGAGGGTCAGCAGCTGGGATGGGTGTTTGTCAGGTCCAGCAACAAATTACTGTTCCTTGGACACTAACCTGGACCAGCTCTGCAAAGAGTTCTAAGGTTTAAATGATGAATTTTCACTCAAAATGACAAAATAAACAGCTCAATGCCTGCTGAAGCTCTGCAATGTTCATCATTGAAACAGGAATGAAACTGGAAAACCTCTAATTGGTTCTGTCAGGCAGTTTTCCTGGAAGCAGGTCCCATCCTACAGACTGCACAGGCACTGCTTGAATTGCTGCTGGAAATGGCCTTGGGATTTGAAGTACCTGGTGGCTGCTGAGCCATGTGGTAGCTTTTCCTTTTTACCCAGATGTTAAGGATGCAAAGAGATGGTAATACCTGCTAATAGGCAATTTAAAAAAGCTTAATATAGGAAATGTAAATTTAAGTATTTGTGCTTCAGTGTCTTTTAGCCTTTTCTTTATGGCTGCACCCAAAAGTGGTGCTCAGAGAGATGAGCTGGAGGCAGATGCCTTGGGCCTAATGCTGTGCCCAGGTCAGTCCTCTTACAGAGTTTTTCACCAGTGTTGAGTCTTTGTAGAAAAGTAAGTGTTCCTCTGGAACAGATTTAGGGGCTGAAGTGCTGGTTGGGATTGAACCAGACAGGAACAAATACATGAGAGAGGGGTGCAGGAGGAACTACAGAGATGGGCAGTGCCTGGCACCAGCTGAGCCCAGCCTGCAGGGCTCTCCTCTCCCTGCACTGGGCATGTATGGAGAGCAGGCTGCTGGAGGGGCAGCTGAGCAGAGCCACTGCTGGCTGCACCTTTGTGGCCCTTTTTCCATGCTTTGCAGGCAGCTCTCACCTTCTTAAACCCCCTGGGTTTCTGTTGGAAGAGCATCACACCAATACAGAACATTTTCCACCCAGCTTCTCCAGAAGTGGGAAGAATGAGGAGACTTCCTAGGTGCAGAAACCCTGAGAATGTGGTTAAAATCAAGCACAGTGACACAGACATCTGCCCACACAGACCTCTCTGTGTCCAGCTCTGTGGGGCTTTTCCAGGAGCTGCTCTTCTGGGTGCATGGAACTTCCCAGAGAAATCGCTGTATCATTAACCTGAGCTTGGCTTTGAACCAGGGCTTTAAGAGTTTATACAAGTAGTAGCTAAAAGGCATTTAATAGTGCACTACAGCCAGTAAGCAATGAATTATTTAGAATATTTTACTAAGAATAATTGCTGTTTTTAAAGAGATTTTTTTCCCCCATCTTCCCTGGGGCCTGTAAATGCTTTCATGGTAGTAATAGCAAGTAAGAAAAAAAACCCAAAATACAAAGCCACCTAATAGAGGCTGCCTGGGATCAGCTAAACCATGATGCAGAGGAGGAAGAGTATCTCAAATGTGGTTTCAGCGTTTGTTTCTTAATTAAAGTAAATGCACAACCACAGGCAATAAAGCAAAGAGTGCCAAGAGCCAGGCTCACAGTGTAGCTAGTCCAGGCAGGATTGTGTGCACTCTCACACTCTTAAAGTTGTTGTAACACCCCTAAAATGCTTATAAACATATAAATCTTGCTGAGGTCCTCACCCTCAGCCTGAGCTCCAGTGGGGTCTCCCCAGCACAAAGCCGTGAGCAGCCCCTGCCCTGCCCTGGCACAGCCATGACACAGCTGTCCCTAAACACATTCACTGCATTTTGTCTTCCTTTTAGCTCATGGAACTGTCAAAAACAAGCAAAATAATTTGATTTTTTTGCAGTTAATTGTGTGCTTTTCTCGCTGCCAATCTATAACTGCCATTTGCAATGGGTGGGCTGGGGGATCTGGAGCTGAATTTTGGCACTGAGCCATTTCCCAGTGGCCAGGGAGGAGCAGCCAAAGGCCACAGCACCAACCCTGCCTTGGATGGTGCCATGAGCTGGGCATGGCAGGAAGCCACAGCCTGGGGACAGCTGGGGGGACAAGGCTTTTCCCTGGGGGCTCAGTGAAAGTTCCTGGAGTTGCATGGAAGCCCAGGTTGGTGTTGATTTTACCCTCCCAGCCCTGGTCCTGCTCAGGCCAGGGCTGAGGCTTCCAGCAGCACTTGGAGGTTGCTCTGCCTGCCCAGAGCCCCCTCTCCTGGAATTCTATCAGCTCCTGCTGCAAAAAGAGCAGAAATGTTTGTTATTTATGTGCTACACCAGGTTGTGAGCGGTGCTGGGGAAAGGGTGCAAGAGAGGAGGATCAGAGGTTCACTGCCCAGTGATTGAGAGGGGTTAAACTCAAGCAGAGCTGTCCCTGGCTTTTTCTCACATGTTTTGGAAAGTCATCCTTTCCCATAACTCCAGGTGAGAAAACTCTTTCTTCAAAACACAGGTGGCAAGGAGATGCCTCACTCAGCACACTGAGGAGTCCAGAAGTCAAAGCAAAAACAAATCCACCTCCAAAAGCTCAGTTAAAAAAAATCCAAGGATTTTCCACCTGCCAGTCATTTCCCCTGGATTGCAAATGCTTCCTCTAATTAATAGTACTCTGCTCTGTGAGTGTCTACTAATGATAAGCTCCAGGCAAAAGACCCAGAGCAGGGAGCTCTCCATTGATCCTGGTATTGATTTTTTTATCTTTTTCCCAGTTGTTATTGTACATGCAAATGGCTGGTAATGACTCAACATTATGACCACTCTCTTCAAGTGACATTTAGGAAGAGATGATTGAATCAGAGGGTCTGATGTGCTGCTGTCCCTCTCTGTCCCCTGTGCTGGGCCAGGCTGGCAGTGCCTCAACCCCCTCCTCCCTGGCAGCATCAGAGCAGGACAGGGCTCACTCCCCCTTCCTCTTTATTCTCACCAGAACTTTGCCCTCTCCAAGCACCCCTGGTTCCTCATGCTCCCCTCTGTGGATGTGGGGGTGAGGGGGGAGGGAGGGACTGACCCACAGGCAGGATCCTGAGCTGGGGGGTGATTTCAGCTCTCTGCAATGAAGCCCAGAGCTCTGGGTGCAGAGAAGAGCAAAGTCATGCTCACAGTGATTAGACAGGAACCACTCTCAGTCATGTCCCTTTGAACCAGCAAGTTGTCAGGGCTTTTTAGGTCCATAATTTTAAGCCCCTTAAAGTGATCACTCACTGCATTTTTAATCTGCACTTACCAGTTTGAATAAGGACATGGATTTATTCCTTCCACTGTTCACTGCTACCTGCTTGCTTTGCCTAGCAAAATTAACATGTTAAGTGACATATTTCTCTCCTCCCCTCTTTCTTCAGTACCTTTGCTTGGGACTAGTGAATTTTGTGCTGTATTTCCCAAAAATTACAGCAAAGAACTGCTAGTTTACAACAAGCCTCATCATTTTCTTGCAGCTCTTCCCCTGTAACATGCAAACAATGAAACCATGTATCCAGCCCAACATGCTCCTGTCAACACAAACCAGAAGAATAAAAAACCCAGAAACACCAAAAATATTTCACTGAATCTCGTTCAAAAAAGAGAAATGTCAAGTCTGTGTGTTGGAAGGGAGACAGGACACCTGCAATCTCTGGTGCTCCTCCATCCCAGACAGCTCTAGAGTTCAGCTGGAAAGTCAAAGACTACAGATATTCTTGGGAAATTCCTGACATTTTCTCCCTCTGGATGGGCCAGAAGTTATCACGAAAGCAGTCTTCCCTCTGGTGTTTTGGTATTTCTTTTTTGGGAACCTCCTCAGTGCAGGCAGAGCCAAGTTTTCCCCGTGGCATCCATCGCCCACGGCTCAGCTGGTCACAAGGGATGGCACAAAACCCACTTAGATCCCTGGCTTTGCACTCAAGCAAGTAAATTACCTGCTAAAGAGCAAGGAATTGGGTTTTTTTCCCCAAATTTTGTAAAGTTTTATAAATTGAGTCCTGTAACTAGGAGATGGTTTGTTCTTGCCCCAAAGAGCAGCCTGGCTCAGGAGGTGATGGGGACACTCGACTCAGAAATGGTCCCTGGCAGAAGGAGCTGCCCCATCCCAGGGAACCCTGGTACAGAAGTTTTTGGAGCAGATGGAGGAGTAGCTTGTGGCTGGGTAAAATGTTGGGAGTGAGGTCAGACCTTGGCTTTGTCCCTTCAGCACCCTGAGGAAAGGCCCAGGGCAGGGGGCAGTGGGGGTGTCCGACCTCCTGGCAGGGCCCCTGCAGCTCCCACAGCCTCAGCCCTTGCCATGGCCACATTTTGGCTCTGCCAAAATGCAGTGACAGAGCCCTGGGCCAGGAGGGTTTGCAGGAAGCCCAGGGGTCTCTGAGCAGAGGTGTCAGCGAGGTCAGTGGCCCTGAAGGAAAGTCACCTTCACGCGCTGTGTGACTGAAGAGGTGACCCCGGCAGCCCGAGCCAGGCAGGAGAGAATGCAGAGGTGAGAAGGGGGCAGAGGACAGCAGGGGCCCAGGGGGGCTGTGCTGATCCCTGGGGCAGAGCTGCCTTTCCCCAGCTGTCCTCGAGGCACGCAGAGCTGCAAATGCCTGGCACACATCACATTATTCTGATGACTCCCCGAGATGTCTAGACTGCTGATAGGAAGCTGGCATCATCCGAGCTCTTCGAGCCTTCCTTGCTTTTCCTTTTTTCAACTGCTAATAAGATTCTTTTCATATTATGCACTGCTGGAAAGTCCCCTTTGCATGCAGACAGCTGCTGTGTTTATAGACACCATCCAAAATGCAGCTAAACACGACAGCTCCCCTCCAGCCGAGCAGCAGGCATTTGTTACAGTGATCATTTCCAGAGGGATCCCAGGAGCTCGCAACATTTCCCCTGGTTTAAAGTCAAAGCCTCCTCCTTATGCAAAGACAAAAGTCCCACATGGAAACATGCCTTGGGAAGAACCTGAAAGGGAAATAAAATCCTTAAAACTGAATGACAGCCTGAACACCAGCAGCTCCCATTAATGTTTACCAGAAATACAAATGCTGAACTAAACAGGCCGTTCCCTGTGAGGGTTTGAGGGTCATTCTAAAAGCAGAAGAAAGTCTTGAGCTTGCCTTTAGCATTGAACAAACCCAGTACTTGAAATCCTTCCTTGCAGATCTGTAGAGCTAAAATAAAACTCAAATAGGGAGTTGCATCAAAATTGCCTCCATTAAAAGCCAAGTCCATGAGACAGGCAGTTTGGGAGGGTTCCTTGCAAACAATTTTCCCCATTATAACACAACAGGAGTTATTTTACAGAGGAAAACAAAGACAAGAGAGTTAATTTGAACACACATTTCCAGTGAAACTCCATTTCCCCCAGATGGAAACCCTAGATTAAAGGAAACAGGTAAAGTATGGTTATGATACAAAATACAGTTGGTGAGAGAGAAAAACAGCTTAAATTGAAGGCATTTGCATATATTTGGTGAGGATGCTTTTGCTGCAGAGCAGTGCAGATGCTGCCCATGATGAAGCCCTGTTCCCACCTCCCCGTGCTGGCTTTGCCTCCACCCCAGCCCGTTCCTCAGCAGCCCCTGGAACCCAGAGCAGGTACAAGGCAGGTTTTAACCCAAACCAGGGTGGAGAGCGAAGAGGAGCAGCAGCAGCTCCGCTCTCAGGAGCTTTGTCCTCGGAGCTTTTGTCCCCGGCACGGGGCTGGTCACACCTCAGGGGCCGTGGGGTGTCTGCTCTGCGGCTGCACAGCTTTCCACCTAAAATCCGCTCATCCCAGCTGCCTTCCCTCGGATATAGCAAAGTACACAGTGCCCTCTCCTGCCAGGAGCACGAGTTTTTTCAAATAGTCCCCCACACCTGTCTTTTTGCCGTTTTTAAGGAATGTAAATAATTTCATGGCTTGTTTTTAAAGGATGTTGGATGCAAAGTGTCATAGAGCTTTTAAAAAGGGTGGGATTTTTCCTCCTCGAGCGTTTGGGCTCCGGCAGCCCCAAGCCAGCCCCAGCCGTGACATCTTGCGGGAGCTCTGCGCTTCTCTGGAGAGCGGAGGAAAAAGGTGATTTCGCCGTAAATCTGACAGGGTGTCCCACCGGGAGGGCTCGGCAGCCCCGGAGCCCCGGCGCGGAGCCGTGACCCGGCACTGGCTCACGACGGAGGGGATGCCGCGCTCAGCTCCAGCCTGCAACGAGCCAGAGAAACTAAACACGCTCACGGCTCCTTGCTGGGGTCACAGGAAGGAGACTCCAGCTCCATTTGTCAAGCAGCTTCCAGCTGCCCAAGGCAAGCAGCCTCATTTTCTGTGATGCTGTCTGGCTGCAGCCCTAGACCTTTATTTAGGCACAAAAACATTACGTTAAGCAGCCGAGAAATATCCACTATTCCTGACAAGCCCCAAAGCTTAAAAAGCTCAGGTCCTTATGGCACCAAGCCACACACCTCGTTCTCCTCTACTGGAATGTGGCAGCACCTTTGTATAAGAACATGCATCTTAAAAAGGCAAACTAAGATTAAAAGTGTAATCAGGTTTCAAAATCACGTTATGAACGTTTGCTTTTTATTATTTTGTTTCTATTTCTTTGTGTAAAGAGACTGTGATCAAACAATACAAGATTGCTGCCAGAAGTTTGGCAGAGCTCAGACTCAGGACAGGGGCAGGTGCCTGGGTCCAGAGCCTGTCCCTGCCAAGGCTTGGCCATCCTGGTTCTCTTCATGCAGGTGCACAGAGAACATTTTCTTAATTTCCCTTTATTCACCATATTTAGCATAACAAACAGTTTGTTCAGAGTTAAAACCCAAGTGCGATTAGAAGGGGAAAAAAAAGCACAGGAAACTGTTTTTGTTTTTAATCCAGCTGCAAGAGGAAAACAAGAGATAAGGCTATGATATTCATTATTCCAACATCATGCAAATCCAGACTGAAAAAAAAACCCCAGCAAGAACAAAACTTTCAATTCATTAATGGCAAACCTAGAGAGCATTGAAGTCATTCATTCCACACGGAGCTCTGACTGCATCCTGCAGAAGAGGGCAGCAGCTCCCAGCAGTGTTTCCCCATACCGGGACATGTTCCCAGCCCAGCTGTGCAAGGGGCTCATGGAGAACAGGGTGATTTGGGAGCACAGTGGGGGGTTCAGGTCGTGCCAAGCCCAGCCATTCCCATGCACACCTGGAAGTGCATTTTGAGCAGCTCTTGGCTACCTGCACGAACCACAGAGCTACTTTAACACTGCAAGAGCTCAGCCTGGCACAAGGAGAGGCCCTGCCAGCTGTGTGCAGATCCCTCTGCTTTCTCCCTTGCTGGCAGCTGAGCTCAGCTCCAGCCCCAGGCTGAAGATGAGAAAGTGCCAACTAACCCAGTTTACAACACTCCAGTTGTGTAGCTGAGAGGGGCTTGGACAACAGCAGGTAGTGACCAGACAAGAGGGAATGGCTTCAAATTGGGAAAGGGAAGAAATTCTTCCCTGTGAGGGTGGTAAGACCCTGGCAAAGGTCGTTGGGAGGAGGTGGGGCTGCCCCGTTCCTGGATGTCTTCAAAGCCAGGTTGAACGAGGCTTGGAGCAGCCTGGGATAGTGGAAGGTGTCCCTGCCCATGGCAGGACTGGACTACCTTCAAAGTGCTTTCCCATCCCAAGCATTCTCTGTCTCTCTAAGTCTGTCATCAGTTTTTGTGTGAAGGGAGTTGTGAGCTTTTGTCCAGACAGAGACCTCAAACATGCACAGTCCCAGGGCTGACCGCTGTCCCTTAGGGAACAGTCACATCTCATCTGTCTGCAGTGCAAAGGATACCCCACAAAAGGCACAGCCAGGGGACTCTGGGCTCTCTTCTAGTGCTCAGAGGCGACTGCAGGGGAACAGGCAGCTGGCACAGGACCAGAACTGAGGGAGGCTGAGTCCCACAGCTCGCCTGGAGGAACTATTTCAAGCATGTTAAATTTTAACCACACATGGCAGCATCTCTGCGCTCCAGGGAGAGGTCATAGCAGAGAATCACAAGCTCCATCCCAAGTCAGTCCAAAATAAGAAATAATTTTTCAAAACATCCCAGCTCTCTGCAAGCTGAGAGTCTGGAACAGAGCTTTTCCTCTGCCTCAGGGCAGAAAAAAACCCAACACAACTGTTTTCATCACTGACCTTTACATTGTCAGGAAACTAATACAAGCAATATTCTTGGAGAAGCCATAGGGAAGGTGAAAGGAGAACATGGCATATGAATAAATGTAAATCCAGAGGGGTATGGGGGAAGAAATCAACATTATATGGTGCTGTGCCTCATGTAGATCATAACTGGGAGAGGAAGCACAGAGCAGGTGAGATTCCAGCTGGGACGCTCTGTTGATGTTGCTCCAAGGTGCTTTGAGTTCCTAACCTGGAGCTTGGCAGCCACCCTGTAAAAGAGGCACAGCACTAAGGGTTGCTTGTTCCCAAGTCCCAGCCCCACGTGCTGCAAACCTGCTGCCTGCAATGGCTCTCCCCATGTGAGTCATGGGAATCAGTTCCAGTTCCATGGGCTTGGGGAGCATGACCAGAGGTCAGCTCTCCGAATTTCCCACTGAACTCCCTGATTTCACCCACATCGTGTTGTTTTAACAGCGTGACTGCAAGAGGGACCACGAGGTCAGACTCCTCCCAGTCCCTCAGCTCTCAAATGGGCCCCCTTGGCTGCCCTGCTCCTCCATCCTGCCTTAGCAGAGTTGCCAGGCCAGCTCCCTGCCAGCCTCCCGGTGGCAGCAGTGCCAGGGGCGCTCCCTCGCCAGGCAGGCAGATGTGCCCGTGGAAATCAGGTCTGTGCAAGAGCTGCTGCTGGTCAGCGCAGCTGTGCCTGTCCTTTGGGGTAGGGAGAAAACAGATTAATCAATGAAACCAAATCTGGTTCATCAGAAACTACAGCCATCTGTCAGCTTATTAATAGGCACAGAACTCCTGTAAAGCACTGCCATTAATACTCCGGGAAGATCTTTCTTTGGAGGAAAAGTTTAGGTTGCAGCAACTGCAGTACTGGGTGGGGAGGGGTTGTTGTTATTGGAATTTAAACCAGTTTATTATTTCCCTTCTGCAAAACCAAATTAGTGGATTCCCCCTCGCCTTCCTCCAGTACAGCATCTTCCCCTCAGACAGCTAAAGCCTTACTTACTTGGCTTTTACATATTACACCCCAGGCCTTCTTTAGATTCCCAAAACATTCACATATCTGCTCATTTCTAAGGACTCTTCCTACTGAAGGCAGTGCAGGTTAAGATGGGAAAGTGTCTTAATAACCTCCCAGACCCAATTTCTGCCAGGAACACATCTCAGCTTTGTCAGGTGGGAAACCTGAGGAGATTTTCAGGGAGAGACCTGTAAAACATTTACAGAAACTCAGCAGCATTTAAACCAGCTCATTTTCACTTCTTACATCATGAGACTGAACATGTGGGGATGAGGGAGAGGAAACATCTTTCCAGATTATTTTAAGCCATCTCTCTTATTTCTGAGACATGAGTTTAAACTGCAAGGGTTGCTCTTCCTTTAGTTATAACCGAGTTATTTTTGTCCTGTGCTTGATTCTCTTGTGAGAACAGGCGGCTAAAATAAACACTCTGTATCTATTCACATCAAAGTTTCTCCAAGAGGAATTGAAATATCGCTGATGTGGCCTATTTTTCCTTAACCTCCAGCTTCTTGTCCTTGAAGCGTCGTGCCCGGAGGAGTCGCCTCCCTCGCTGCGATTCGCTCGCTCCGAAGCCGACGCAGCGGCTGCTCCAGGGACGAGCAGCACGAGCCATTTCACGTCCGTGCAATTTCTCTCACGGCTCACCAGCTGGATACAGCACAGCCAAAGCACACATTACAGGTCTCTCTCCTCAAGTGTGGGAAGGGGAGCAAGGAGCTGTGTCTGTGATGCCTGCAAAGGGGGTGCCCTGCTCTCCATGCAGCCCTGGGGCTGGGACAGTGCTGCAGAATTCACCTTCCAGCCAGGGAATGAAACCATTTAAGGGTGGGCAGCTCTCAAATGGGTCACCTGCAGGTGTCAGACAAGCTACAGCCAACAGAGCTGGGGGAGGAAAGGAGCAGTAGCTCCTGGAGATGACAACAAACCAGCCATGGTGACAATGGGAGTGGGCAGCACAGGACCTCAACCTGCTGCGCACAGAAAGCAAAGCTGGAGGCTGAAATAAGATCCCAGCTCTGGCAAAATGGACCCTTTCCAAGTACTTGAAAAGCTCCAAGCAGCTGTGAGGAGGAAGAAAACTCTCAGGACTCGTGGCAAGGCAGAGCAGGGCACACACACAAGCAAGGTCCCCCCTGAGCAGAAGAGGCACTGAGCAGGTGGCAGTGCTGGAGGGCCCGGGGACAGCAGGCTGGGCAGCTCACAGGCTCCTGCCGCGGAAACTCTCAAGATATCTGACAAAACTTGCCTGGCCTGAAGACTCCCAGGAGACCAACACAGCTCTAAGTCATGTTTTGTGGAATCAGAACAAGCCAGGACATGTCCCAGGGGGTGGCAGGGACAGCTTGCTCTGGTACTTGCCAGCAAACCCTCCCAGCACCTCTGGCAGCTCAGAGGATGCTGATGGCCACACAGAAGGCTGAGTACAAATCTGTGACTGCAAGGTAGAGGATTTTAAACACTATGAGGCTTCAGGGAAGCCATCCCTTCCTACAACCACCAAGTGCAGGGTCTGTGGATGCTGCTGCAGTCAGTGCCTCCCTGTAGCACTGGGAATGGCACCAGGATCCAGCACTACAGGATTAGGCAGGCAATTATTCAGTCATCCAAACTCATTTTCATGGAAAGGTGCTTGAGGAACTCCAGAGCATCTAAAAGATTTTTTTCAGGGCTGCACAGAACTCTTGAAAAGCCTCTAGTCTATTGTGTATTTTCCCTTTTTGCCTTAATCCAATATCAAGCATTTCTCCAGGGAATAATGTGCAGGCTGCTCAGCAGCATTAGCAGTAAGTCATTATTCTTTACAAATTGCAAGCCATGAATTTTAACAACTCTGAGGAAAGTGTTCATTAGTATTTTCCCAATTTCTAAGATTAGAAATTGAATAGGGATTTACCCATAGCTTGTTATCAAAGCCAAAAGGCAGCAACATTTCCAGGCTTCACTTTCCAAAGAGTGCTGCTCTGCTATTGTGTTGTTAAAAGGAATGAATGTTTTAAATATAACATTGTTAATTAGTTAGAAGTTACAAGTATGTCATGCAAATTGACATAAACCAGAAAATACTTCAACATGCTGCATTTCAACAGATGGCAAGTGGGTAATGTCAAATTACACTTTGCCACGTGTAAAGAAAAAAAATCCATTTAATCTTTAATTTCTTGAAGTATTCTGCAATTTCTTCTAAGTAAAGGAACTGTTTCTAGGATTTTAGTCTTTCTTTTTTTAAATGTGTTTGCTTGTGTATTCTTCTATTTTCCCCTGCAGTACAAGGGAACTGCAATTTAAGCAGAATTGTCAGTGTCTCCTAAAATATGTTGTATTACCATTTGCTGTTACACTACTGGAGTATTCCACTACAAAAACAAAACCCTAAAAAAACCCAATCAACTCAACAAACTGACTCCTTTGGCCATATGGTTATTTATACTTATTATAAATTAGGATAACTAAAAAATCCAGCTTTTAATATGTAACACCAAAGACTGGAAACGTATTGGGGTGCCAATACTTGTATTTATGGGAACATAAATTTTAAAAGGCTAACTTTAAAAAATACTAGAGCTTTTCTAAGGGGAGAATTAATCTTGTGTTTTACAGTATCTATGTTTCTGCCAGCCTGGAGCAGAACAGTGCTGCAGTTGGAGTTTCAGGGGATGCTTTGGAAACTGGGACAGCAGCATAAGTGGTACAGGCTGGGGGAGATGGGGATGAGAAATGCAGAGAGAGCAAAGGAGGATGCAGAGAGAAGAAATTAAATGCTCCAAAGAGAAATGGAGGAGTTCTTTGGAACCTCTGGGGAAATGCACAGGTGGAAATGAACAGGAGGTGGTCACTTGGAAATGGAGCCAAGCTGGGGGAGACAGAAAGGCCAGTCCTGGGGTCAGCACATGCTCCTGGTGAGGTGCAACAGGAAACCCAACAGAAAACCTTGGCTGCCGATTTTGCAGTGAGCAGCTGTTACAAACACTAAGGGACCCCCAGGAGCTCTGTACTACCCTCCTAATGCCAGGGACACTTTCTCTTACCACTGGAAAAATCCTTGGGACTCTTGGCACTACCCCCTCCCAAGCCAGCCTGTTGCAGTGCACTGGGGTAGTGCTCTGGTACTTTTTGGGTGGCCTTGAGTGGTGCTCTAAACACTAGAGTGGTTTTAATCTCGGGATGTCTCACCTGCTGGAGTGTTTCAGCAGCCACCCCAGGGGTGCCACAGGTATTACCTGGGCTTTAGGAGAGCTGAGCTCCTACCTGCACCCCAAAGCAGCTGTTCCAGGTAGACACAAACACAGAAACAAGGAGACAGCACTGCACCTCCCTACAGCTCCCACCTGCACTCTGTGCCTGGACAGAGCTGCTGTTCCTCTCACTGATGGGGTATTCTTCATTCCTGGAGAGTGAGGAGGTCTCTTACAAAGCCATTTGCTCCTCTGGATTACAATCAGCCTCCCTACAGCACTCCAAAATAACCACTGTTCTTTTAACCCACTGCAGAACTTTCACAGAACAAACAGCACGTTACTTAAACCTGTACTAACTTAAAATTGTATTTTGTATGATAAAAACATGGTTCATTGTTTTCTCTTCCAGCCAGATTAAATGTAGGAGTGGCCACCTACCTGAGAGCTGAGTGTCACCAAAGCAGCTGATGGTGTGCCAGCAGGAACCACACAGATGTTTTTCTTCTTCCCCAGAGAAGAGCAAGCAGCTTGTTTTAAAATCAAATATGAATGACTCAAAAACCCAGAGTCTTACCCCACAAGGCTCATGGAATGAGACAGCCCTGCTCTGTTCCAAGCCCCAGGCAGCATTGCAGCTCTTCATTCCCAAGTGCCTCCTGGCCAACCCTTCCATGCACTCGTGCATTGCTGAACAAGAGCCACCTTCACACCAGACAATCACAAATGAGCAGGTTTTTCATCTCAATTCCAGCACTTGAATTCTTCTTTTTGCTACTCTTTGTCTTTTTTATACCTCATTGGTATGAAAAAAATCAGCTTCTGAAGTCCCATTTTCCTCAAAAAATATTTGAGTCTGGTTTAATCACATCACTCCCTCCTTACTTTTTAAAAACTGTCCTGCCAGCATCAAGAACTTGCAGGAAATAAAAAAAAAGGCATTGCTTAAGTGAGGAATGTTCTTAGAGTAATGCTTTGCAAAGCACTTCCCTGTTCACACATCATCATCCTGCTTAATCTCTTGTTGCTGTTGGTGTGCATTTAATGGATTACATCCTCCTGAAAAACATCCCATCATCCAATACAGAGATGCTTTGGGATGTACTGGGCATCCCTGCTTTATCCAGATACTCTGTTGCAAACCCTTGTAGAGAAGAGGTAAAATTTCCATGTTCTCCACACAAGAAAGCAACATTGCTGTAAAAATAATTTCAGACTGTCCCAGATGAAGCTTTCACAACACCAAAGGCTGGCTGAGAGCCCTCGCCCTGGATCTGGGAAGGCAGCTGTTAATCCTCCCTTTAATATCAGAAACCCTTCATTAAATCCAGTAGATCAAAGCAGCAGTTCAGTTTTACTTCCCATTCCCTGGAGTCAGAGCAGACAGCTCTGCAAGGTGCCTGGAAACCTCATCACTGTCTTGCAAAAACACTCACAGCATCCTCAAAAGAAGCACAATGGAATTACTTTTTTCAAGATCCTGCCATTTTAACAACAACAAAAAAAGCCCCAAATAAGTTCCAAAACACACCTGGCAGTAAGTGCTGTGAATGTGTCCAAACATTCCAGTTGTTCAAGAAAAAGCTGCTCCAATCAATTTCTTAAAGTTGTTTTTTCCATTCATTTTTCATGCCAACACTTACATTTTGGTTAACTGGAAGCTAAAGTGGTAACTGAAACTTCATATTTTGAAAGAAGTAATCTATACATCATCTGTTATATAAAACATTCTACTTCAACACAGGAAGAACCAAGACAGAAAAAAAATAGTAAATAAGACAGACTACTCAAATCTTTTATGTATACATATTTATTTGTCATTTACAGTGGCTTTAGTACTGTTTTACCGTAACATTTTTGGAAAGAAAAAAAAAAACCAACCGAAAAGCTTCCGAACAAGGCTTTAACTAGAACTACAGAACTAGTTATTGACAGTTTTCCTTATGGAATTCTAGTTTCCTAAAGAGTATCAGTCCAAAAAACCAATGAAGCATGACTGCTGTCCATAAAAAAAAAAAACCATAACAAACAAACCCAAAAAAACTTTCTAGTCATCCTGAAACCAAAGTCCAGCATCAGACAAAATAGCCACTGCATTGAGAGGAACATGTTCCTATTGCACAAGAAGCACTGAGAACGAGATATGACAATCAAAGCCCAATTCCATAGGCAGAAGAGGCCACATGTATCTATAGTTAGACTTCAAAGCACATCTTTCTTCTGAAATTATATACCAGACTATAACTAATATTAAGGCCATAAAACCAGAACACTGTAACAAGTGATAGGGCTTGATGCTACTTTTGGTGACATTTGGTAAACAGAAGGTGGGAAAGAGGACCAAACCAACAAAGGATTCTGAGGGGAGTTAAACTTGAAGGCATTCCAAAAGAAATTCTCAAAGAACTACATGTTGAAGGGGATTTATTTTCAGTCATTGGATGAAACTGGATTTCATAACTGATCACTCAATGAGCCTATAATACTCTTTAATAGCCCGTGTTCTGTAATACATTAAATAATATATTTTCTGGAATTTACATTTTAATTTGTATGAAAACAGTTAATTATTTCTGCTTGTTATTCCCTCTTTAAAATAGATTTGTATAATCTTTATAAATTATCTTAACAACCAGGTAAGGCTTTAATGTACTGAGTTAACTGCACACAAGTATCTCTGATTTGCTCTTAATTAGGCATCTAGATCACACTAAACTGCTAAAACCACCCGGGGACCACGTTGTGATTTAAAGAAAGGGACAGTCAGGTATTGCTGTCTGCTCTAATTGTGTTGATTTGATTAGTGTATAAAACACCTGAAAGCAATGGCTCCAAAGAAGCAGTAG
This sequence comes from Notiomystis cincta, assembly GCA_013398075.1. Lineage (NCBI taxonomy): Eukaryota > Metazoa > Chordata > Aves > Passeriformes > Notiomystidae > Notiomystis > Notiomystis cincta. The sequence continues at coordinate 36,433 of VZRX01022447.1, read as the reverse complement.
CTACCATGGAAGTTTAAACGTTTTACTTTAGGAAAATCTGGGAATCTGATGAAGCTGAAAATGCACATTAGTCATTTTATAAAGTTTGGCTTGCCATCAGTTAAGAAAATATAGGTATCAAAAACAGACAAATACACTGCTAACCATCTGTTACATTTTCTTTTAAAAAATTAGCACCAATTTAAGCATCTGAATTCATAGAAAAGCTTGTGACACACTTGGGTTTTCAGAAAAAGGTTTTCCCTGTTAGAAGACAAGACAACAGCACATGCTCAGGGGTATTAAGGAGCTCTGTGATCAGCAACAAACATGATCTCTGCTTCAGGCAGCCAGCATCAAAGGCTCTTCCTACCTGACTCCTTTCTCCTCTGCTTTTGTTATCCTCAGGAGCCTGGGGAGTGCTGAGCTACTGCCGAGCCCGGGAAACAACCACAGGGAGTGGCTCAAGGACACCCCACAAACACCAGGGGTTGGTGGAGCCTTGCAGAGCAGGGACAGTGCCCCCCAGGGCAGTCACAGAGCATCTGCTGCAGGGGAGTCCCACAAAGCAGATGTCCTGGCCTCACCACAGCACATCCAACTACTTCATGATGCATAGCCAGGAGTTAAGGAAAGTTTCTTTGTTAAAAAAAGAATCCTAATGCTCACAGCAAGCTGCCCTTGCTACAGAACAGACACTGCTGGGCCTTTATCAAATAGATGGCCAGGTAGTCACATTGCCAATCAAGTCACCCACTCAGAAGGTATTTCTCAAATCATCTCTTTACCATGTGTTAAATTTCAGCCCCCAAAAGTTTCTGATTTCAGATCTTTGAAAACAGGTTTAAAGAATCATGATGATCAAATCTATCAGAATAGCAAAGGCTGCAACCAAAATTTAAACACATTAAGCAGGTTATGTCATTCCTTTTCACACCATATATGGTTGTATTTAGAAGAATCCTAAAGTGCTTCAAACCCAGCAATTAATAAAGTTGATTTCTTTTGTGCAAAACTGCAAGCACCTTTTAAAAAAATAAGCAGCAGCATCAAGGAACAAACTTAAATAGTTAAATGTATTTTCTCTATTTTGTTTTGAATTCTTGGACCAAAATGATTTGCCATGTTTTCAATAACAAATTGCAGAAGAGTGCATTTTATTAGTTTAATTTTATACTGGACTTGTGATACACGTTTGAAATAGCGGACCCAGGAAATTTATATCCACAAAGAACACTGTGGGACTGAAATCCAACAACTGAAATTTTAGCTGCAAAAATAATCATTTTATAAAACACAAAGAGAAACAATGGTTATCTCTCCACTTTCCTCCAAAGCTAATATGAGAAGAGATGGTTTACTTAAAAAGTTACTTTAGCTCCAGACATTATTTTAGCATGCAGAGCGGGCAAAAACCAAAACTGATTTGACAACTTGTGTAAGAAGCTTTTAGAACACCACTCATGTAAAAGACAATCTAAAATATGTAAAATAATGAGCCAGAATACACTTTTTTTGTCATCTTTCAACACATTAAAAAAAATAATTCAAGACACTCTGGAAAAGCAAAGAAATCACTAGATTCATTATAGAACTCAAGTCCAAATTCTGCATCTGGGTGTTGGTGTCCCTGGATCAAAACCAGTTTTGAGCAGGAATTGCACCACACACATCCCAGGAAAGAATCTGGTTCCCAGTATAAGGTCTCAGTACGTTTAGCATCAAGCCCTGATAGAATCCACGTGAGCCATGTCGAGTATGCAGACAAAGAGAGTTCAGCTTTCACCCCAAACACTCTGTGCTGCTGCAAGGCTGAACCCTCCTCCCCAGCCTACAAAGCTTTGTCTGCACCTGGAGCTGTGACCTCCCAGCTCGAGGGTGGCCCTTGTGACAACACAAGGCTCACCCACCCCATCCTTGGAGACTCTAAGTCAGTGAATCCTACTTCATTCATAAAATTATAACTTTAAGGAAAGCGATTTAGCATTTAAGGTCCTTCCTTTAAGAAAGAAAAATTAAACATATGGAATCGCTTTTTTTAAAAAAATTAATTTGGAATAAACACATATGCTCTGTTAGGATGTAAAAAAAGACAAAACCTCAAGAGCCCTCTGGTTCCTAACAGCTTTTGAAACTCACCAACCAACTAGTGAATTTCTAGTCGAGGTTGAGTTTTTCATTATTTTGACAAGAAAATGCAAGCCCTTGCTGGAAATGTTACAAAACTTCAAAGGCTGTTTGCAAACTGTAGTTTCCAGTCCTTAGACTAGTTTAGTTTGTGTGATCCATGCAGACAAAGCCTTAATTTGAATTTCTCGTCTTTTTCCATAAAGACCTAGATTTGTCATATCACAGTATTTCCTCAAAGTACACTTACAGGCTGCTTACCCAGATTGCACAAAAAGCTTCTCTTTCTAAGGCTCTTTTGAGGAAAAATGATATGAGCACAGATGAAATGAACTTTTTAAAACATACTCCATTTCTGCAATGCCATTCAGCTACTCAGTGTTCAGATGTTTAACAAGTTTCTGGTAAAGCATCTATTGACAGCCAAAGATCCCTTTCTTTTTCAGGTGAGCAGTTAAGATTACAAATTGTATCTATGTTGACCACCATTTATCCTAGTCATAGCTCATAAATTGTCTATGTATGCTGCAGTAGTGTTAACACTATACAAAGTCTCCCAAAGGAAAGTAACATTCATGTTTACAAAACTGAGCTGTTTTCTTAATATATATGTATACACACATATTCTTAATCTTTAAATACACATAAATATTTATAAAGGCCAAAGTGCAAAAAAAATGGTCAATTGCATCACTTTACAAACATAATTTTAGTATTAGGAATAAAAGTGATTCTATTGCACACCAAACCCTCTATATTTTTTAACCCCTGTCAAGTCACCTTGCATTTTGTTTTCCATCAGTGAGGAGGTTCTCGTGGCACTGACAACCACGTCACAAACGTGGCACTGCAGCTCCCCTGCAGTCAGGAGCAGTGAGGGGGGAGAAGCTGCATGCAGTGCACTGAGGGATTGCCTGGGAGCTGCAGCATGCACCTGGCTGGCTTTGGTGGATATGTCTACATGTGTGTCCTCTGGAGCTCCACATGCATTTGCAATTTGGTTTTGAATTAAACTGGAGTCAAAATCCACAATATTCACAGACATTTCATGCATGCTCTGAAGGCATTCTGTAATTAAGCTTCAATGTATGCCATGGCAAGAAGACATTAAAAAAACTAGGCATGAGACAGCTTTTCCTACAAGATTTACAAATAAACTCAGTTAATCTCAAGGCTGGGTTTCTTTTCTTGTTCTGAGAGTGTCTGTTCACATTAACAGTGTGTACCAGGAGAAGGTCAGACACCAGTTCATGTCGTGAAGACAGGACAGTTTTGTTAAAAATGTTAAAAGATAATTTGAATCACAGAATAATTAAGGTTGGAAGAGACCTGGAGGTCATCTGATCCAACTCCCCATTGTGCTGAGCAGCTCAAGTCTAGAAAAATTCAACTCTGCAAATATTTGAACCACATGGGGAAAAAGAAATAAATTTTTAAGTCTTCTAAAGCAGAAACCATTAAAATGAACATACCACAGTGCAACTTCAGCTGAAAAATTTAAAAGTCTTGAAAAATGAAATTCAGCAGATGACTTCCATAATGAATCACTAACTGTTCATTGTGAATAGGTGTCTTCAGCTATTTTAACTGACACAAATACCAAGGCCTAAACAAAGCAAAAGAACAGCAAACTGTACTGTTCTGCTATATGGTAAATAGGTATTTTTAAAATGTTTTTCCACTGACAAGATTGCACTAAAACATTTCACATATACCATCAGTATCCAAGGATAAAAGTAAGTTATCCATAGGCTGCAAACCAAACAATATGAAAAAACACAAGCCTCAGATATCTTTCTATTCAATGAAACAGAATTTTAAAAATCAGAGATGCCAGAATACAATTCTGAGGTTAACATTAACTACTTTGTTAATTTTTTTTTAATCTTCTGGGACACTAAAATCTTGGTAGTTCTACCACACCAAATTAAGCTATTAAAAAGGGGCAAAATTTTAATATAAAAGCAAAGTTTGCATAAGGAGAAAGTGCTGCTTTTCTAGTCACAAGGTCTGGAACAATGGACAATTGTGTTTTACAAGAGAAGTATGTCAGTAATGCAGTGGCTGGCTGGGCCAGTATATTTTACAGGTTCTATTTATATATTCAAGACAAGAGTATCTGATCAACAGCTAAATATAGTGCCTTTAAGAAAGTGGTGTTTTACCTCATCTCATACATGTCTATTACCCTTACACTTCTATAGTTCAGTCACACACATGCACACACGAGATCCTTCAGCAAAACTTCACACCTGTGCACTCCAAAGTGCACAAAGTCACAAGTGTGTGTCACAAAGCAATTTAAACCCTACTCTACTGCAAATGCATTTTCTAATTCAACAGGCTGTGCAATGTAACAAGCAATTTTGTATTATCTGATTCTGAAAAATGTATTGATAAATCTGTATGGAAAGAAACAGCAAATAACCTCCTCCTCTTGTCTGACACTGCATTTAGAAAAAACATGTATTAAACATGTTTTTCTTCTCTACAAATAGAGAGGTTTTCCTAAGGTGAGAATAGAACTAAGCTTTGTTAACTAAATACTTAATTTACAAGTGACTCAGAACTACTGTACTTTTATTTCTTTAATTACTCACTAGATAGAATGGACCCATTAAAAAAAATGGAAAATATTTATGCATCTTTTTGAGGCTGCAAATCTCTCCAAGTCATCTCTCCTTTTATCAGAGTTTGCAGTGAATGAAGAGCATCACAGATAAAATTTTGTTTTCTGTTTATGTTTGTTAAAGGATGAGTATCACAAGCTAGAAAATACAGAACATTTTAGCACACTCTCCTCTTCTAAACAGGCACTGCTTCACAGAAAAGTCACTCATCCTTCCTCAAGATTTATTTAAGCCACTGTATCTTCCATCCTCATTTAAAAGATTGAAAAAGTTTGAGACACTCAGGTGAAATACAAAGTAATGGCTTTATGCTTTAAACTTCACTTTTATCTCTTCTACAAGAAGAGAGAATTGCTGAAAAATGAAGATAGGAAGGGTTTGATAAAAAAAAGAAAAAGTGCTATGTGGAAGAAAAACTGCCCTTTAAACGCAGTACTGAGAGCATTCCACATGTGAGCTCACACTTACACACAACACTCCAGTCATTAAATAAAGCAAACTGCCACAGTCACACGTTAAAACAAACTTCATAGGGACTATACATTCAAAAATCCTACTAATGAGCAATACTGTACTAAAATGTAAACAACCACTGTGTCACAGAAGCCTGTCAGCTGGGACTGGAGATTGATGAACCCACTTAGGAGGAGTTATTGGCTAAAAGTCTATTATAACTGCTCACCTGAAATAGGCTGAAACAAAGAAAAGCCTATAATAGTGTCTAAATTTAATTTTTTTTTTGTTCTTTAGACATTGATTTGCTTCCATTCTACAACATTAAGCAGGCAATTTCATAACAACTGAGTAAAAAAAACAACAGGCATTACTTTAGCAGAACATGCAGAACATGGAGTTTTTCTACTTGGTTCCATTAACTTACAAGCAATTCAGGCCCAATGGAAACAAGAGTTCTTTTCCAAAGTCAGGTCTGCAGTCGTGGCTGATCACCGACATCCTTCGAGGGGTCCTGTCAAGGCATCCAGGCTGCTGTCTGTGTCTGAGGCCAAGGTTTGCTCTGTTGACATGGATGAAATGTCATTGATAGATGATGACTGGGAAGGACTGGTGTTGCTATTCACTGCTGCATCTGTGCTAAGAAAACCAAACATAATAAAATCTGAGGCAAGACAATATTACAGTCACAAATAACCACGTTTCTGGGCTGTGAGCAGCACCTTCCCCACAGAAATCCTTAGAAAATCAAAGAATTAATAAAAAAGGAGAAAAGAAAGCACTAAGGGCCCTAACACTCAAAAGCCAAGGTGACCTTTTAAGAGATTTTTTTTTTCTCCCTTTCTGTGGAGGAAAATGAAAAAAAAAACAACCTAACAGTGCAAAGTGTGAATAGTGACTTGAGTGTCACGAAATCTAACAGACATAGCTAATAAAAGACAGTATAATATTCTGATTACTGAGCCATGAGAACAGCAGCAAACACAAGGATTCAATCATGGACACAAATACTTTGCACTGTTAAGTATCCTGAGGGAGCCCTAAGGCTGTTTACCCCTGCAGGAAAGGGTCAATGCTGAGCCCCAGAACAGCACTCAGCACAGTTACCTGGGCAGGGAGGCTACATGGTGCTGGTAACTGCACTGGATGACTGAGCCCTCTGGGGAGAAGGCAGCTCAGGGTGTGGGACACACAAGACCAGTGAAGTTTTTCTACAAGTCCATACCAATTAAAAAGCAGAGCACATGGATCTCCAAGGGCAGATCAGTCCAGGGAATCCCAAACAATAAAAGCTTTGCCTACCTGGATTATTGAGCAGATTTCCTCATTCACTAGAGCAGCACTACATGTGACAGTTACAGAACTACTGAAACAATGACTAACCTGAGGGCTGATCTTTTACCACACCATTCTTGCTCCTTTCTTCCCAATCCATAACTTCTTTGTATATTAATTCTTACGAGAGAACGGTGGGAGGAAAGAGAGAAGAGACAGAGAAAGCACTGTAAGGTCACAGAGCATTTGTATCCAACTCACATTTGTATCAAGGTACAAGGAAATGGTTAAGGGTCAGTCTGGAAATAGAACTGTACAGGTATTTATTTTCCCTCTTTCCAGCCCTACAGCAATGATAAGAGAATTATACAGATTTTCTCAAGCATCACAGAAAGACATTAGGCCTGTACAAAAATCAACATATCATATAAATAGCAACGCTGTCCACATTAATATTAACTGTTAAAAAAATTAAAAATCAGATTTGGATTCAAAATCTGATTTTACACAAACCTCCCTGGAAATTTTACTTTGATAACGAAATAACACACAAATATTTATTCTTGAAGAACCATCCCCATGGTTGTATTGAGGAAAGTCTGGATATTCTGAAGAAGGTTAAAGAGTTAAATATTGTATGAAACCCATCATTTACTAATCAAGAATAATTTAAGATACTGTCATCTGAACAACAACCAGAAAAAAACAGAGCTGCAACTTAAATCACAGAAGCTCCTGTATGTACCCAGAGTCTTAATGTACCTGAGGTAACAGTATCTAAAGAGATTAAGAACTCTTCACTTCTGAGTTACAATGTTTACAAATACATTCAATTAGATTTAGGTGAATCCATTTTACTTTTCTACCTCTAAGTAATCAAAGGTGATCTGATGATGCAGGCATTCCCTAAGGATAATATATGTATAGATCAGCCAGAATCAATAGCTGAAATTTATAAAGCTGTTTTACAAAAGCAAGCTGCTTTCAAAGCAGTCATAAAAGATGTCTATTACCCTTGGTCTTGTGATGGCAGATGTTAAAATTTTAACTGCCTCACCAGTTAACGGTTTTGAACTAAAACTGTAAGGTGGAATTGATTTTAATACCACAGTGCTGTTTATTCTTTTGTTTAAGTCAACAGTTTAATCTATTTGGTCAATAAATAAGCAATGAGATTAGAAAAAAACCAAACAACTACACCAAAGGACTCTCCTGCTATTCAGGATTTCCAGAACAAATGAACTAGTAAATATTGCCAAGAGATATGGCTTAAATAATGCACCCTGAGAAGAGGCATGTTCCTTTTTCAGAGAACTCTCTATCCAGGAAAAAACTATAGAGATTACAAGCACTCAAGAACAAAAAGGGAAGGAAAAAAAGAAAGCTGCAGCATTTTGTTGAAGAGACTTCAGAATGTTACAGGTATACATGAACATAAACACACACCATGCTTCCATGGCTGATTTCTGCTCCTGCTGCCACAGGCAGTGCTGCTCATTTGGAATAGTGGGTTCCACTCTGTTACACAATCCAGCACATGCTGCAGCCACTCATTAATAGCACAAGATATTACAATAAATGGAATTTATCATGATCACTTCTTACCTTTCCATTCTTCAATTGCATGTTCTCTTTCTTCCAACTGTGCATCATAGATTTGAGGTGGAGGCTACAAAGGAAAGAAAATTCTGTAGTGTTTACTACATCAGGTTAACACACCCAATCTTAGTAAAAAAATCTAAAAATTACAACTTTTTTAGAATTTTTTACCTTAATTCTTGGCAGTTTGTTCCCTATACCTCAAAGACACATCCATTTTACAACTCCAGAATCTGCTTTTAAGTCCTGCCTCACGCTGAAAGGCTGTTTAAAAGCATCAACCAAAATAAAATTCATTTTAAGGCTTCACAGAGTCTTAGAGCAAATCCCTGTTTCAAAAAGCCCAGGACAGCCACCAAACAGATGCCTCTTTCTAGAAGTAAAATGAAATATTAACAACCACTTCCAAAATTCTATCAACTCCCCACCAGCAGCTGTCCTTCAGGTGATTCTGCCCCCAATGCTCATCTGAAGGCTTCCTGTGTGACTCCTGCTAGCCAATGAATGAGTTCAAAGCATGCTCTTGACTAAAATTAAAGGTATTTTTAAAGTTACTAAATTGGAATCTTAAAAATTTATTTTAATTGCAAACTTACAGCTTCTGCTTCAGCTGGATCATACCAGACAGTAATATAAGGATGACGTAAGGCTTCATCTACAGAAATTCTCTTGTCTGGATCTACTACAAGCATTTTTGACAATAAATCTCTAGCTTGGCTGGCTAGAAAGTAAAGGTGAAAGGAAAACACATGTCAAAGAGCTGTAGAGTTTAATGTCTGACACAGGAAATAAATACTGGGAACAAAGGACATGCACTGCAACATTTCAATGCTGTTCTATAGAATATAATAAGGTGGATTGTTGGGTTTTTATTGTATTTTCTCAGTAATTATTTAAAGATGAGGTATAGCTCACATGAGCTGTATGCACTAGAAAAAGATGATCAGCAATAATCTCAGAAAAAGTATTACTTTTGGAGAACATTAAGTGACAGACATTATTCAATGGATTAAAATTAAGACAATTAAACAGAATCCTGAGGACAGGGAAAGAGTATGGATTTAGTATCTACTACTAATATCCTAGAACTTGTCATAAATGAAAGAAACAGAAGGGATACAGCTTTTAATGTTGACACCTATTGCAATAAGTATTTTTATTATGCTTTTAAATTAAGTGTGCTGCAGACATTTTAAATTAACATCATAGGAAAAAAAAGAGAGAAAAAACTCGCCTTACTTTTTAACTTGTCACGATCAGATTCTGATGGAAATATCCAGTCAGGGAAGAGCTCTTCAAACTTAATACCAGGGTATTTTGGCCTGTTTTCTACATAATTCCTCACAGTAGGCTGCAGTTTCTTCATGAAGTCTGCTGATGGTGTTCCTAATTGTTCAATAACTTTATTCCATTGATCAATATCTGCAGCATATCTTTAGGAAAATCAGCTGAAGAATTTGAAGTCTGCACTCTACAAAAATACCACTTACAAAATCTGAGAAGTTAATGGCAACTTGAACAGAGGGCACGAAGATGAACTTCACTGTAGCATCAGCAATATTCTGAGCTGCCATGCAAAAAATTACACTGACACAAAAATAAGACACAGATTTTGTAATCTGAAGGAGAGGCTGGAAGTGCTGCACAATGCATTATGCTTAAGTATCTTTTTCTAATTATAACACTTTTCTGGAGTCCAAAAGAAGCCTTATTTGGCTTCTTATTTGGCAAAACAACTCTAAGGTCAGAAAAGAAAGGCTGCTGTGGAATCTTCTGAAGTGCAGTGTAACATCAGGAACACTCAATATTCCTGAAGGTAGAGGATAGACAAAAAACCCTAAAACACAAATGCATCCTATCCAAAGTACGTAATTTTGTACTTGTCTCCTAAAGAAATGAAACTTTGGGTTGGAGCATTTTGCAGGGGTGTAGTTGGCTGGCTGGGGGCTTTTTCTGGTAAGTGTTTGGGGGGGGGTTGGTTTCTTTTCCTTTTTCAACTTCAGAAAAGGTCCAGAGGAGTACTGAACAGAAAATCCATATTCCAGAAAGTTCTGTACCAGGTTCTTTTGTTTAATGGTATCAACCATGACAATACTCACAGACAACTCTGTTCCTAAATCCAAAATTTAAATATTTTGTAAAAATAGTATTTACAAGCCACAAACTGAAATTGTGCCTCATGTTTCTCCAGGAGTGTCCCTTCTCCCTCTCCCAAGTGAAGGCATTTTCCCCAGACAGGTGACACTTGTTACAGAGAGACCAGAGCCTGCTCTGAACCAGCCAAGCTGGGGAAACAAAGCTCATTTATCACACTCAGAAGACACTGCATTAATATTCCTGATTTTTAAGTCTCCTCAGATCTAAACTTGCCAGTTTTTCCTGATAAAAAGAACATGCAATTCCAGCAGAGCCTATCCATTGACCTTGCAAACATTCATAGCTAAATTCATCATCTAGCACTTCAACCTATCCATTCTCATAGACAGATTATGCAACTAAACAACAAATATGCTGTACTTTGAACTAAGATGTATTTAAAAAACACTGAGGTGCTTCTATTTCAGTTAGAATGTCAAGAATACAATTAGGAATATATGTATAGTCACTGCTCCATGCTAAGACTTTAGAATTCTGATACAAAGATTGAAAATTTTATTTGCTTATTGAATGCATTCTGGTGGAAAAGCTGTATTAAAATCAAAATTAAGAAGTGAATACTGTTAACTGTCATGCTAAAACAAAGCACAGACAAAGAGAAAATAAATATACATCAGGAAATTTTGTTCCTAGCTGAGAAACTGATTTTTTTTTGAGATCTCCACCAATCTAGATTCAAGAAGATGCTTTTCCTCTGAGTAACAGCAGCCTGGTTAGTCAGATAATCAAACCAGAGTCCAGTTTATTGAGGTCTCAGAAGACTGCAGGGAGAACAGAAAACTTAATGACCCATCCCACTTTAGAGGTAAAAATGGGCAAAAAACAATATCTCAGTTTCAAAGTACTTTACAGATGGTGAAAGTTGAAAAAAAGTATCTCAATATAGGATGGACTTAAATAAGCCTCTTATCAGAAACCCAAGTGGGATTTCAGTATAAAGCAGGCAGAGTAAGCTCTGTGAATGACCTGGCAGCCTTCACACAAAACCACTCTCCCCATTCTAGAGATTTCAGGGTCAGAAGGAACCAGGCATTTAATCCATGCCAAGTCTTATTTGCCTTTTGGGACTCTGGAAGAAGAGAAGTTGGAAACAGAGTCTTTATTACAGTCACAACAAAGCATGACTTTTCCCAAGAAAGCACAAATACCCCTCGTGCTTTTTGCATTGGTCAGGCAATCAGTTTCCTTCTCCATATGGGCAGAAAGAACATCAAAAACACTCAGCTGCTGCCAGGCTTTTCCATTAATTCAGCTTAGGTGAAACATTCCCTGGTTTTTCTCAATTTCTCATTTCCAGCAGCAACTGGCAGTACCTCAGGCCTCAGCAGCACAGTCAGAGCAGGTTCTGTGCATCCATCACCCTGGCAACGCAGAGCATTTCATTCCACCCAGAGCACTGCTGCAAGTGTCCCAGAAATTCCCATCCACCATCTGGGAAAACACAAATTACTCAATCTCACAGGAGGTAGGTTTTCCTGAAGATAGTCAAGGGCAGGCACTGGGCAATATGCTGAACTTGGCTCCCTCCTCTAAATGCCCAAATACTACGACATTTGAAAATTTAACTTAAAAAAAGCAACTGAACAAAGAAACCCCAAAACACAATCAACAAAGGGAAAGCTTCATGGCCATGCACAGCAGCACTGCCCATAAACCACCCTGCCAAGACAATCCTGCAGCTGAAGGTGACAACTTGACCCATGCTCACTCAGGAAAAGCCTCAACAACACAAACAGTTGTCAGTATCTCACATTAAGGAGAACTGAAACTCTTAGAAGAAGCAAAAATCCCTGTAAGCACAGCTATGCACTTCCCTGTCAGGGGAGGAGACTCCTTGAAACATAGACTGGTGGAGCTTCAGTGGCCTTGAGAATCACAAAAGAGAACTTGCATGTTCAACCAGCATGAACAAAATTTCCTTCATTTATTCATGAGTAAATCAAAGTAGCCCATGCTAACAACATGCAGGTGAAAGACACATAACATCCATGAAGAATTGTGTTAGGTTGGTCTGAAGGCTTCAAAAGCTAAAATAATAAGTATAGAAAGGAAGAAAGGTAGAAAAAAAAAGACTTATTTAATGTTTAATCATTTTACTACTAAATAATGTATGATCAACTGTTGAAGATTAGTGTCATGAATTTAGCATTAAAATTGGAAGTCCTCCTCTATAAGATACAAAGGTATCTGTGAACAGGCACCTGATGTTTTAATGGTGGTAGCTCCTTGCTGAAGAGCAAAAATATTATATTGGCTTCAAAAACCTGGAGCACAATAATGAAGACAGGGTGCCCAGAGAAGCTGTGGCTGCCCCATCCCTGGAAGTGTTCAAGGCCAGGCTGGATGGGGCTTGGAGCAACCTGGGATAATGGAAGGTGTCCCTGCCCTTGGCAGGGGGTTGGATCTAGATGGTTTTTAAGGCCCCTTCCAACCCAAACCATTCTGAGATTATGATTCTATGAAGTCTTGGTCCAAAATATTGGAGGGAGAAATGGAAGAATAAGTCCAAAATCAAATTTTCAGAAAATGAGGGAAAAAAGAACCTCCAGAAAGCTTTTCTTTTTATGTTAAATAATAATAATAATTAAAAAGTCTCATGCAGTGTGCTTGCCACTAGGTCATCTTTGCCCAGCAAAGCACTAATAAACAAGAAAAAAATTTTACTGAAACTCAAAAAATTGTGCAATTAAAAAAAATAGTCTACCGTTCAAACAAATAATAAGCAAAATCCATGCACAGTTAAGAAGTAACTTTGTAGGCTTTTGCTTAAAACACTTATCTACAAAGAACAAGAGTAAAAAAGCAGTTAAGTATACTGTCTACTTTTCAAACCTAGCAGTATCTATCTTTTAAACCAGAAAAGCTGAAGCTCCTAACACATTGGATTCAACCACTATAAATAATATGAAATGTACTCTACTAAGAAAATAAAATTTGGTTAATGACACTAATTTCAAAGAGTATAGTGGATCTAATAAAACATATTATTAAAAATATTGTTTATGCTTTTGTACAGATCTAAATAATTGTGTTTCTGTTGGAAGTGGAATGGGATTCAAGGATGACTAGGGAAGGATACGATCAGTGCCTTGGAATATCACACAACCTTTCACCAATTCTCCCATGATGCACCCAACTGACCAGATATCAACTGAAAATAAAAGTGAAATGATCAAATTATGGAGTATCATGAACAAATGTGAGGAAAACAAACAAAACCATCTGCATCTACAGTAAAACACAACAATGTGGAAAACCAAACTGCTCACATGAATTTTCAATCATATCAACACCAACTGACTGTTCCTGAATTCTGTATTTTGTAAAACACAGTCAGTGCTTACACTTGTGTAATGACCATGAAGAAGGATACAATCTCTTCCTGGGAACAGGACTTTATGGAGGACCATTTCTGCCATAATGCACCCAACAGACCAGATATCCACTATCATATGTTAAGTGCAACAAGGACAAAAGATTAAAGAGATTTTTTTTTAAATACTACAATTATTTATTTGAAAGCTCACCCTGTATTCCCACAGTCCTGCAGATAATTTATTTTTGTCCCAACCAGAACAATCTCTGCTGAAGTTCTGATCCACATCAGCACTTGCTGTACAAGAAGCTGCCTTCTGCACTAAACTAATTGTTTCTATCATTATCAAGGGCCCAGCAAGGTCCCACAAGTCCCTTGTTTTACACAGCCAAAATTACAGGTATACAAAACCATGGCATCCACAAGCCCTTGTGATAAAGCAAAGAGCATACAGGTCCAGTTCCAGTAAAAATCAGCAGGTAAAACCCCCAATAATGCAAGGACAACTTCTTTGGCAGCAATTCTGCTGGCTGAATGTTCAATGTATCTACAGCTGTGTTAGCTTTAATAATATAACACTCAGCCTCTTTGAGCACCATGTAGACTTAAGAGAATATAAGACATGGTTTATGGTAGGGATGTGCAGCATATTTTAATAATCAGAGAGGCAGAAAGGGGCACACTGTCAAAAGAAGATGTTTCAGAGTAAAACTGCATTGATTAAAGGGCTTGTTATTTATATATTTATCTTTTGGTTAATTTTTTTTTTAATACTAGCCAGCATCAGTGTCTCAACAGATTTTTTGATAATAAAAAACATGGCAAAAAGATAACAGGTAAAATATGACAAGACAGAACTACAGCAGGGGAGAGGAGCAGTAAATGTTAAATGGAGAAAGGCACGCAGGAAACTATTACACTCTCAACAAAAAATTACACTGTAATAATTTTCATTTCCAATACCATGATTAGAATTCTTTAAAACAAACTTGCCAGGGGAAAGCAGCTCCCCCTCCTCTTTTTAAAGTAGTTATGTTCCAAGACAGACATAGTGTAGACAGAAGATTTAAAGCATTACTCCAGCAACTTACCATTCTCTTTATATCCCATTCCCAGGATAACCTCTGGTGCTCTGTAATACCTTGTTACTACATATGGAGTCATCATGAAGTTGGTACACGCTGTTCTCGCCAGCCCAAAATCAAGGATTTTTAGTGTGCAATCTGATTTTACTACTATGTTGCTGGGTTTCAAATCCTGACAAGAAATTACTTCAGTTAAGGACGGATTAACATACAGAATAATACCCACACCCTCCACCCTCCACAATCAGGATAAACCAAAAATTCACTTTACTAATGACTGCATTTTCCTGCTCTGGAAATATATGTATTTATACAACCCCCTCCTTCCTCCCTGTTTCATAAAAGCTGTGTTCACAAAGAGTATTGTTAATGATCTACTACTACCTACTCTGTGGATGATACCAGCTGAGTGGAGATGCTTGATACCACATAGCATTTGGTAAAGAAGGTAAGACATTCTCTCATGATCCAATTCCATATGAATAACCTGGCACAAATTTGCATCCATCAGCTCCATAACCAAGTATCTAAAGCACAAAAAAGAAAGCATTAAGAAAATTCAAGTCTTACTTTTCATATGAGGTTTCAGCTTAGCTTAAGAGATATTTAAGAAAAATCAACTCTTTTGTTAACCTAAGTTTCAAAAAGCCGATGATAAAAATATCCCACGCGGGGTCACAGTTAAAAAGTAAAAGTATCTATTCAAAAAGTCCTACTATTAAAAATTAAGTGTTCAATATTCCATCCCAAAATATTAAAATTCCACTAGTTTTATAAACAGTAATACACAGAATAATTCTATCTTTACACAAAATTAAAAATTGAGTGAAGCTGATGTAGAGATTGCAGATATTGCAAAATAAATGCTCTCTTTCACTGCATTTTACTCTAAAAAATAAGAAAATTAGGATCATCACAGTGAAAACTAAGAATCATAAAATAATTTTCAATTGTCATCTACTTACCCTCTTTCGTGGGATGTGTTGTGACACAGACACTCCCCCATTTACCCAAGCAGCCTATTCACAAAACCACAACAGCACATTCACTGGAACCTAGGGACAACCCACCAATCAAATGGCCATGAATCCTTTCTAGACCAGTTGATAATGCTTGAATAAAAAAGAAATATATTCAGTTCCAAATTGAGACCAGAACACTGTTGTGCTGATGTGACTGGTACAGTAAAAGATTGCTCTCAGGTTGGCCAGACCAGGTTATTATCCTGAGGTGATCCATGCAGCTGAAGGACAATGCTCACAAACTAGATGCATGTGCAAGCAAAGTATGGCAGACTGATGAATAAAAGACAAATATCCCCTTTTCACTGCCCACTTCAGCTTTTAGCCAACTCTTGATTTTCAAAGTGTAGGATAATGGAAATCCATCTCAAGAGCTTGGGCCAGTATTTGTCAGAGAAAACAAAAAAAATCTAGTACTTACACATCCTGAAATTCTTCTAGTGACTTCTGTGGTG
This sequence comes from Notiomystis cincta, assembly GCA_013398075.1. Classification (NCBI taxonomy): domain Eukaryota; kingdom Metazoa; phylum Chordata; class Aves; order Passeriformes; family Notiomystidae; genus Notiomystis; species Notiomystis cincta. The sequence continues at coordinate 20,335 of VZRX01022447.1, read as the reverse complement.
TAAATACATTTAATAAACTAATAATCTATAAAATAAAAACAAACATTAGAAGAAGCTTCTGCTTTAATTCACATAAAACTCCACTGCTGCAGAAGTTACTGTGCAAAATAAAGTGCACACTGTTACTATATACACAATTTGAATGTTACTCGGCTGCACTTAATTCACATATGCTGAAAAACTGCCAATTCAGAAATGGTTCCAAACTGCAGCATGCCTGCCAAAGGAACCAAGACGGAACAAAATCACTTTTTTTTAAAGTTATATGACACCTTCTATCTCCCTCCCCAGTGTCTGAAATATATCCCATTTCCCCCCATAAATAACAATCTCTTATTTTAAATCGCATGCTGTGCAAGGAATTTTAACCAAGGCTGTCCAACACCACATGCACAGAGGTGCCCCTCACCATCCCATTAAACTTAGATTATGATGTACTATTTCCAGAACTGCTCAAATTACTGTACTGCCATCTTTAATAACCACCTTGCTTTTATTCTGCTACATCTGGGCCTCACCAAAACCTTACTTAAAAAGCAACCCTGAAATGCAATTAGTTTGAGACAACAGCACAATTTCAATGACCAGGAATGTTTGTAGTTCATGGTAGTACCAGAACATAGCAGTCACATAAACCTTTATATTCTTGTATTTGAACAATGAGGTATTGACATCAAGGCTCACTTCAGAGAGCTCGAAGATTTCAAAATTCACAAGTATTTGTCCACAGCATTTCATTATTCTAGACAGTACTGCACCCCTGAAAACCCCACCAGATAAACACTGTATTTAATTAAAATCTTGCCTAAGCTCAGAATATTTAAATACAGTGAAGTTACAATGGTCAAACCCAAAAACCATCCTAGTGCCAAAGAGGCTTTGCTGCAGATGACTTAAAAAAAGGCAAATGCAACAGAGCAAGGCCTAAAGCTGACACTGATGGCAGCCCTGCACCAATACAGCAAAACCCTCCTCCCCTTGGCACTTCATATCCCAAGCAGCTCACCCAAAAACTGAGCCATACATTGTGGAGAACTGCACTGCCCACAGCAAATCTTTTCAGTCTGTCACTGTTTCCACCCCTTTGGTTACTAACAGCACGTGAGAGAGCAAATCCTGAGCTTCTTTGCTAACTCACAGTAAGGACAGAAACACAAAGCCCGACTCACATTTTTGTGATTGACGCACTTTAAAAGAACGAGCTCTCTGTAGGCCCTCTTGGCGTGGGTTTGGTTCTGAAAAGGACGACTCAGCTTCTTCACAGCAACATTGATTCCAAGCACTGTATCAAATGCAGCACTAGAAGTGTTCAAAGACAAACAAGATGAAGTCTGTTTGAGGGAGAGGAGGGGGCAAAAGGGAGGCAGAAGCAAGGAAAGAAAGAAGTCAAGATTCAAGACAAAGTATATCCACTTAACCTGTTGGTACTGCACATAATTTTAATTCAGAAAAGAAATGTCCTTTAAAAATTACACATCCTTTAATAAATACAAACAAGCTAAACAGAAGCCACTGACATTCATCAGAGGTCTTCCTGCTCTCTTTTCTGTCTTTAGACTGAAACTGCTGACTCAAGACTCACACTCAAAATTGCAAGATCTAAAAATATTTTAGGCTTATTTGAAATCAAGAATCACTCCAGCTGCCTAATCTGTATATTTGGAATATTTTTTGGACACTTTTGCTGACTGACAATCATTTAGTATTTGCAGCAGAAATTTCTCTTTGCTGAAGGAGAGTCACAATGATGTCTCCATGATCCCTTCTGCAGGAATCAATATTCTCCTGGACATGGATACTTTGCAAGGATAAAAAATTGTAGTGCCTAGCAGAAAATTACATTCATCATGTGTTTCTGGGTGGAAAAATATGTATTGAATTGGGAAATATGGGTAACTCAGACTGAAGGGAAGAATACAAGAGATTAAAAGTTACCATGACCATTAAATTTACCCTGTTTCTCAGTTCTGTTTGTTCCTCCACTCTGCAGTTAGAGGTCAAGGTTTAAACTTGCTTTAAGAGCTGTAAGAATCTGTAAGTATCTGTATAAACAAAACAAGACTAAAATGGGAATATTCTTCATTAGTAACACAGACTATTGGCAAAATATATGTGAATTCTTAGCACATACTAACTACTCAGGAGCTCCAGTCTTTAAACAATTCCAGTTTTAAATAAGGATTCCCACATTACCCTATTTCCATTTAATGTTACTTTCATAGGCTAGGAAAGAATTCTCATGCACATTTTTTCCAAGAACATTTAAGCTCTTTGTGAGCTCCTTTCCTATCTCATGAAGATATATGTGACATCAGACCTAAAACATCACACAGGAGTACTCTAACAAAAAGTACAGCCTCCCTGTGAGAACAGCAATACTCAAATTATATTGAGTTTCTCAGCATAAAGTCACTGCTTTCCCTCCTGGAAAAAAGCAATACCACCACACAGCAGGGCTCACCCAGGAGAGGTGGTATCTCCTTGGGACTTGCCTCCCAATTTGAACCAACGTGCCACTTACACTGAAGACTTGCTAGCATTTGTTTCAGCTTAGTTCTGTGAAATGCACGAGTCATTACTGAATGTTACCATCAGTTTCTGATTTAAAGCCTTTATGCTTATGCAAAAGGAAACACAAAGTGGGAGGAAAGCAACTGGCCAGACAGTTGGAGAAATTATTTTCCTCCCAAACAAGAAAGCACTGATATTCAACCAAAACATGTTACATTTAAATTTATTTTTATATGTTAATGCCTTTATTGTATAATGACTTCTATATGTTAATGACTGTACCTGTGAATTAGTATCAAATCAGTAACCAACAATTAGTATCAAATCAGTAACCAACAGGGTCTGCAGGAATTAGCTGTAAATCACAGGGCAGCAGTGGATACAGGAAGAATTTTAGGGGAAGTGTCCCTCTGTGATCTGACAAATCAGATGTATGACAAGCCTCAGCCTAAGCACATACAAAGAACTCCACCTGAACCTCTCATATTGGAGACTGACTAGGAAATTTAGGAAATCAAGGACAAGAAAAGACAAAAAAAGAGATGTCAGGAAGTTAAAGATAAAAGTTACTTTGATTCAGTCCAAAACAGATTACCAGACTTTAGATGTATTAATACTTAGGAACAAAGTGCAGTAAATTAAATATGTGTGCTTTATACATAAAATACAAAAGGTATATCCAGTTTCTCTCCTACCCTGTTTGCAGTGTGAGCTAGAAATACCCTCTACATAACAACTGAGTTACTTTTTCATTTTCCTCAAATTCTCATTTACCATTTTTCCTAAGTATATCTTTTTAAAATTACTTATTTTCCTACATTTTAATATCAAAGATAAAACTACATGGAGCAGTATCAATGGAGTTTCCCATTAACATAATGAGAAAAAAAGCACAAATTTAGCCCTCTCCGAGCTAAAGTGACATAGGTGGTATTAAAAATTCCTCATAAAAGAAATTAAATCCAGATACAAAACTCCAGAAACACTTTTCCTACTTTTTATGTTAAACACAGGATGATAAAATAACCATCATATCTGTGTTACTCTAAAGACTTGACAATTTTTTAAGCCAAACTCATCTTACACTGAGTTTTCTACATTTTACTTCCTAGTTTTTTGTATCTTTCCCTTGGGTAAAGATTTTAGGAGAAATTAAGATGTTGCACCTTGTTCAACTTGAGCTGCTTCACAGGAAGATGAAAATTTATACAACGTTTCACTCTGTTGTTCCATAAATCAAGTAGTTTCAAAACAAGTCAATAAATAATTTCTTCTTCCTCCCAACACACTGACCTTAACACTACCTGCATTTCATATTGAAGCAGAGACCCAGTCAAAGTCATTTGGCTTAGAAACACTGCTTCTAATGAAAGGAGAAACACTTTCAACCACCCCAAATTCCTGCATGCCATCTAAACCAAGCATAACTCTGAGAGCACTCATACCTGGAAAATGTCAGTACTATACTAAATCTCACCCAAAGCCTAATGACCAACATCTAGAACCCCTCATCACTCAACCCACTGAAGAAGAATGAAATATGGTGCTCTCATTTTGCTTGTTCATCACCTATCAGCAGGGCAAGAAGGGGAGCTAAAACATTTTAAAATAAAGGCATGCTCTCAGAAAAATGCACTCTTTTCCTACTTATATAACTTATTATGGTTCTGAAAAGGCCAAGAAGACATGGGCAGGTGCTGTTCAGGAGCTGTTCACAGTACATGACTCATCACACTCATTCTGCAGATTTTACAGAGGAAGACAAACTGCAGGCTGGATTCAAAGCACGAACAGCCCACCATGTGTTGTGATGAAGTTAATATCACAGAGTTCCTGAGTACATCTGTTTGCTCTCCTGCTCATGAAATGAAAACCCACATCAATAAACATTTCTGCTGTTACCAAGTAAGTTTTGCCCAACAAAATACGGGCTGGCACTAAGTTGTGCAGAATGGATTGCTGCAGTCTAAAAAACATTTGAAAGTGTTTACCTTTAGCTGGCCCAGAGGTGTGGTGCCATACAAGAGACTAAGGTTCAGGATCAGCCTAAGGACTCCCACGTCCTGGGCCAGTGGAGGCTGGACACAAAGCTGGGGTGACACACCAAGGGAGAGCCGGCCAGCCCAACCCCTCAGACAGCATCCCTTTCTGGGCAATCCATGGAGTGACAATGACACTGACTTGCCTCATCCTGCCATTAATGGCAAGGCACTGCATTGATGGCTCCTAGAAATGGACAGGAGTGATTGGGAATAAAAGAGGGGGAAGAAAGGGGGCCATGATGAAGAAGAGTAAAACCCAGAATGTCTCACCATTGTCATACCTTACACTGCAATATCACAACTACAAGGGCAATGGGAGAACTAGAAACAGAAATAAAGTGGTTAATGAGAAAGGAAGAAATTTGTTGACCATTCTAATTTATGCACTTATCCAAATATTAATTTTCCCTAAAAACAAAACAAAACCAGTAAGTTTGCACATGAACTATAGCAAACAATTGGTTTAGAATTTATTTAGTCCTGTAACAAGAGAATTTATTATCAGTGTTTTATGTTCTGCTACCTCTATCAGAAATACATGCAAATTTTGCTTTATATTTATAGCTTTTCATATTTAAATAAAGTATTTACTACTCACCAAACAATGCCCTGTGCCCCTGATCCTATGGGCTTCAATTGCTGGTAACGTTTTAGCACAGTGAATGTTGAATCTGCAACTTGAACACTGTAAAACTGACTATCACATTTACTGTCAGTCATGGTGTAGTGTCATGTAGTTTTCTCTCTCAGGGACCTGGCAAAGTTTTCAAGATCTTGAAGAAAAAGAAAGAAAACAAATGTTCAATATCTCACTAATTTCAGGCAGACAAGATGGGAAATATTATACATATTTTAATACATATGAATTTTTCAACAGCACACCATTAAACAAACATTCTTTCAGTTCTGTGCATTACCACTGCTAATGAAAAATACTTGCAGACAGACAGCAATTACAGCTTTCACAGCTTTAAGGGAATGCATGTTCCTACTCCAATCCCTCAAACAAAAAGCATCTAAGTAAACAACTCTAAACCAAAAACACCCAAATACAACTCTCTACTCCTTGAAGGTTACTCCATACCTTAGAACTACTACTACTATGTGCTAGGACTGTACTAATTTCTGTATTACAGAAAAAAAAATTCAAAGATTATGTTATTCAAGCACTGAGTACACAGATAAAAGTGACAACAGATATCCATGGAGCCCATGGAGAGAAGGAAGCAGCATTTTAACAAAAAACTTGATTAAAACAGCAAAACAGGTTTAAAACAGAACTGCCCCCCAAATCCCTGTGGCCACTGCAATTTCTCCAACACCTCTTTCAATCCTGTTCAGCAGGAAATTTCAAGGAGGGCTCTGCCTTCTCACCTCTGCCAGGAAACCCTTCCCTGATCCAGACCTATGGCAACACATTCCTCTTCCCATTTTATACACACCACAACTCTACACTACCAGTCAGAGTCCTTTTTGTAGTACAGAATAAGAGTTTTGTGCTACAGTTTAAAAGAGACTTTCTTGTCACAACAGAGAACAAGTTAAATCCATCTGTCAAGAATGAATTAGAGGTAAGTAATTATATCAGAGAGCACAGTAATGGACTCAACCTCTTTAGCTCTGAAGTGCTACAGTAAGGAGAGCACAGACCAACAGTTTTCCTGGGTGTCCATCCCTCTTCCAAACCTTACAAGAAAATTACCTCAGTAATCACTGAAGAGCTCTCTAACAAATTCTCCCCTTTATAATTTCACATTCACTATGACAGATAGTGCCATTAGAGCCCAGAGTGATTTGCACAGGCAAATCACTTGAAACTTTGTTCCTTAAAACAGGAAATGCAAGCAGCCCCTTCCCCCAGAGCAGCTGTGTCCTGTGCCGTCTGCTTTGGTTACAGAAAGAACAGCTCGTCTCTCTCCTCACTGGCCCCACCGAGTATTTGTGAGGCAATGCAAAACAGAGAAGCCTCAAGAGCAACCCAGACACCCACCCCAGAAGGGCACAAAGCCACACAAATAACTTTTGATTGCTTCAAGAATTAGAATTTGGATTTCTCTCTTCTTCAGCGCACGTAGGAGGGAGCAGCATCTTTTCCATGTTTTAAGTCACCAGATGACTTCACAGAATCTGCAGTAAAACAGGTGGAAGACCTCCAAGTCCTAGTAAAAACTGAGTTTAAACCAAACTGTAACAGTCTTAAGAGAGTCTCAAGAAATGTCTAGAGTCCCTTTTACCTTCCAGTTTCTCAAAATCTATGCAGCATTTTAAGAGGCAGACATTCAACTGGGTCATCTCCAGCAGCAATTTAGACAACCAGTTTACTTGGCATTTCCTCTTAGAAGCTTTAGGAAAAAAGCAGAGGAAAAAGGATCAGCAAAGGGAAAATGTGGGCTACCAACTTTCTGCCTCTGTCATGGGGAGAAGAAGGGAAAAACCTACATTCCTACACAATAATACCAGAGGCAGTCAGATGCAGTTCCACAGCCAGCTCACACTAACATGAGACCAAAGTGATGCTTCAAGAGCAGCTCCCAGATTTTCCTAGTACATCCCACTCTTCTTTCCAACCCTTTTCATTCTCCAAAGCTATGCACTCTGAAGCACTAAATTTTTTTCCTGACCAGCAATGGTATTTTCACTGAATCATCATTATTGGAATAAAGGTATAGCTGAAAGGTCAAGATCCAACCTCTGCAAGGACTTAGAGACAAAACCAGAAAAGTACAGGTTTTGTATAAACTGGGTATCAAGGTATAGGATACAAACTTGTTAGTTACACAGGAACTATGCTGTACCTCTGCAGGGGTTAATGAAACACTTTTCTGTAACACAGATAAAGAAATGTGGGAAAACTAAATTATCCTGATCCTGAAAAACCCCTCCATTTAACAATCCTTGTCTGAACAAAGCCACCTTTCAAAAATCACTTGGAGATGAGGGTAAGCTCTTTAGACAAGACCCAAAGAGAGAACTGGGCATCAGAACACACAAGTTTTATGTATTTCAACACGTTTGCACTTCTCCATGAGTCTTGACTTTCACTTGGGCTTCAAGTTGCTTGGATGCATCAGGACAGGTATTACTTCAAACACACACATTAAAGTAAAATCAGGTGCCATGGGATTGGAGCTGTTCACAGGACTTCAGACAATCCATTCTGGGGCAAGACTCCCCAAATAAAAACAGATTTCCTGTTGTGCAAGTAGAAGTATATCTGTCAGATAAATTTCTTAGTACTTACCCATCATTCTACTAGAAAAATAACCAACCACCAAACCTGCCAGTAGTAAGCTTATACAGGACTCCAGTGAGAAATCTTTAGAAGCTGAAAGCAATTGCACTACAGCATACATCCCATATTAAACAGTCACTTCCCTAAAATGTATTTATTAAAATGGCAACTTATTATTAACCAGATCTGTCCTCTGGATATCTTCAAGTCAAAAGCTTATGAAACAAACAGACTGGGAACACATTCCCAAGGTTGTTTTGGTTACAGAAATGTTATTACTGACAATGAAATACAAGAACAACACCAGGCTTAGCTTGATTTTTAAGCCTTAAGCTAAAATTCTACTGCTGACAATATTAACAACGAATATATATATACACACACATGTATGAAACGTGCATATGAAAACATATGGGAATTCCATGCAGAAAATCTCCCCCTATTCTCTTATTCACCCCTGCAAAAGCACTTCAGATGCAGGTGTGCCCTTTTAAGGGCTAAAATCCAATAGTGTCAAGGGGTTTTTTTAATCTTTACAGCAGTATATATCAAAAGGCAAGAGTCCAACTACAAATCACAGTGAGCTACACCTCATTCCTCTACTGACAACCTTTAAAACTAAAGTGTAACAAAGCACAGCATTTTAGAGGTAGTTTGCAACTGGAAACTCAGAAAGTAGACCTTTTTCTTTAAGCAACCCACATTACTACTAAGCAAACGAGGATCTCACCACTACCTGCTATAGCATCGTTCAGCTGTTACACACACACACAGGCAAACACAGAAAGGCTCTCAGCACTCTGCCAGGGCAAGTCGGTGTGAAGAGAGAAAAAGTTTAAACGTGCATGTGCTGTAACCAATTTCGCTGTTTATGTAAGAATCGAGCAAAAAGAGACATCTCGCATCTTTCCTAAAACTTCTGCTGAGAGACCGCTTCGCCTCCGGAGAGCCCGAGCTCGCCGCGGCAGCACCGGGCGGGACGCGGAGCGCTCGGTGCTGGTCCCCTGCGGGACGGGGCTCCGGGGCCGCCGAGCGCGGGCAGCGGCGGAGCCGGCACGGAGCGCGAGG
>VZRX01022447.1:0-11049 GCA_013398075.1 Notiomystis cincta | reverse complement strand
AGGCCGCCTCAGGCCGCCTCACGCCGCCTCACGGCCTCGCCGCCCGCTGCCGCCGCCCCGGAGCGCTCAGCGCCCGCCTCGGCTGCTCCAGAGGCGCGGCTCAGGAGGGACGGGAGTTATCCCTCCCCGAGCTATTTTTAACTCAAAAATCATGAGCCTTCTACCCATTACGCACCCCCCGCCCTGACACGAGCACTGCTTGTTTTTTGAAACAGGTGCTGCCTAAAAATAAACTCAATTTTCCACCTCTCCGAGGCCTGATGAGAGCTTTCATTTCTGAGACTTCTCACAGATGAGTTTATAAAAACGCACCTGTGATTTTTTTTAATTGATTTATTAACGTAGCATAGAGACTAGAAGACACCAATATGCTGTGATAGTTGCACTTTTTAATATGAAGAGAATACTAATTCCGGATAGAGAGTAAAAGAGGCCTTTTCATCACTTACCAAAACATGTTAGATACAAAGTTACATATTCTTGGTGTTTAGGTCAGATTAGCACTAGATTTTTCATTATGATTTTGGTTCTTTGATGCAGTTATAAAGAGTACTAGGGCAGTTTCCAGTAAGTAGCTCCTATTACAACACTTTCAAGCTCTTAACCTAAGTAAACATTCAAACACCTGCATGTAGAAGCAAACCTGCAGAGGATTATCATAAAGAAAACTTCACTAGTGAAGTATTTGGTTAATAAAATGCAGAAAAATTAAATACTATGCTTTCTGTATAACAAACAAATAAGCAGAGAACTTCTTGTGTTTATCTACCTTATTTAAACTTATATGGTACTAAAATAGGACTTTCTTCAGACCTGAGATAGAAGTCATCAAGTTTAAAAAAACAAAACAAAAACAACAAAAAGGAAACAAACAAAAACCCAAACCCACACACACACACACAAAGAAACAAACCACAAAATAAGAATTATATAATCTTTTAATTGCATTGTCATTTCATTGTACCCTCTTCAAACAAAAATATCACTTGAAAGACATCCAGTTCCCTTAATTCTGTTGCACTATACATGTTATGCAAATAAGAGCTGGGGTGGCATACAAAACAAATGTCATTCTGGCTTTTCAAAACAGTTGAAAGAAGCAGAAATTTAAAACATAGCTGGGAATTTACAGCCACAGAAGAACTTTGCAAATGACTGGTTAAATATGAAGCACAGATGCAAAGGGGGAAGGGAAGCTGGGAAGGAAGAGGGGACAACAAATTTCCAGTTTGAGGCTGAAGAAGGAAAATCCCTAAGAACTGTACACAAGTATCAACACGCTCAGTATTTACATTCTGAGCATTACCAATGTTACAGATAAGCAATGTACTAAAAAAATAACTTAAAAAAAGCTATACAAATTGTACTTATAAATACTATATCTTTAAAACTAGTTATGTAGTGTAGGCTAAAAAAATGTTCACAGTTACTCTGGAGAGAGCTGTATATATATATATATTGCACAGTAAAAAAGTTCATTCAGTATACCATGTGTAAACCATTTTTATCTTCTTTGGCAATTTCAGGACTTAGAGGAGTATTTGCTGTGAGCAAAAGCACTTGGGTACAAGGCACATCAAAAGCTTTTAAAGCTGCAAGATAAATCCTTCTGACACTTTCCAGTTAGCACTGTCATTCTCTTTAGAATAAAACATTTACCTATCAGTTCAGAACAACACATTCTACAAGTGTAACTCAGAGATCTGGTGACAAAAACATCAGCTGTTCTTGGCTGTTATTCTACAGTAACAGATTTGGCCAAATTTCTTGGAAAGTCCACCTAGAAGGAAGAGACAGACTCAGTTTGACAGAGTAATACTGACATCCTGCATTTGACAGTTCATTTAGTGTGCTTTTGCAGACTTCCTAATGAGCTCTGCTTCATTCTAGACACATTAACACACAACAGGCTATAGATCTGCAGATAATGACTCGAAGCTGAATCCCTCTGTGCTTCCAAACCCCTCCTAACAAATACATATTTGTTTTGCACAGGGTACCTCTACAAAGCAGTCATCAGTATCAAACTGACACACCAACACATCAACAAACCAAGCTGTACAAAGCACTGACCTATTTTAAGTTAAAGTACACTATCACATTTCAAGATTGAGTTCTCTGAAAAAGTCCCATTTGCACTCCTAACTAAGCAAACTAAGCAAAAGAGCTTTATCATTTTTATAGAAGGATACTGTGATAAATTTGGAAATAACAATACTAATTAAAAAATACAAAACTGAAGAATTGGCACTGAAATGCCACCTCTATAAACACACTCACCATGAGCTTCACTAGCTATTTTCATAGCTATCTCTTAGATATGCCATATAACTGGGTCTCTCACTTTACACTGGTAGGAGGAAGTTCAAAACTGCACTAAACAGAGAGTTAAATATAGAAAACACTTACATCATATCCTCTGAGAACAGCCAGGTGGAATGAAAGCAACTGAAGAGGAATGACACTCAACACTCCTTGCAGGCAATCGACTGTGTGAGGCAGCTCAATGGTTTTGTAGGCAAATTTTGAGCTTTCAGTGTCTTCTTTAGAGCACAGAATGATTGGACGACCCTGAAAATAAAATTTTGCATTGTTAAGTGAAGAGCTAGCCTAGAAGTGCTTTGAAATATTGCTCACAGCATGCCTGTATGTGTTTGAAGACACCCAAGTGTCTCCAAGTGACAAGAGCAATGCCAGTCTTGCATGATGGCTCTTGACTTCCACTATATTGTAAGACTTGGGTGTTTTCATCCTGTAGAGTTTTCACATTATTCCATTTGCTTCAGAACAGAAAAAGCTCAAAACAAACAAACAACCCATATGAAACCAGTTTTCACTGCTGATGTTAACCTGTAATAACAACCTGCAGTGCAGATGTAGCACCTCATTCACAACTGAATAATTACAAATGCCTTTCCAGATGCACAGTCAGCAGCTGTACAGTGTGCACAATCTCCTTTCCTCTGGCACAGTAGAAGTTAATTTACCATTACAGAAGAAATTAACCATACCTGCCGAGCTGTGACCTGCTGCAGAGCGTTCTGGCACTTGGTGAAACAAGGATCCTTCATTATCACCATGATCACAGGCATTTGTTTATCTATTAGGGCTAAGGGCCCATGCTTCAGCTCCCCAGCCAGGATACCTTCTGAGTGCATATAGGTGATTTCTTTTATTTTCTAAAAGAAAAAAAAAAAAAGGAAATGCCCTCAAGTTATTACAAAATCAGCTGAAAAAACAACAGCCACAAGAAGCAAAACACCAGGGCTGTACTTCTGTCACTTTAAATACACAGCCAGTATCAAGGATTAGTGAGAACACACAGGTCTGCTGGGATTCCTAACAGGCTGTGGGCAGCAGCAGAGCTTGCCCATGCACATGGAGAAACCAACAACAGGTACTTTAGGAAGCAAACACCCAGCACAACCTGGGCTCCTGCAGCCCACCTCTAACACATCAAACTCCCCTGAGAGGTGGAGATGTGTCCCTTTTACCACAAAGTTCTTAACATAATTCATGAGTTCCTGCATGAGCATCTCTTCTCAACATCAGCACATTGTGTTTTTCTGATGTTGTTTTCAAATGGGTCAGCAACTTAAATTGTTGGTTTCTTGTTTTTAAATAGACTCATTAAACACTGTGTTTATTATGTGAAAGAAACAAGTCAGGGGCATCATATCCAGGTTCACCTTCTGTATGTGTTCAAATGCTTCTAGTTATAAATAGCAGTTTTACTGCACTAGAATTAAATTGTGATGAAATATTAAAAATAAACTATGTTGCATAAGCCACAAAATCTCATTTTGAAGAATATTAAACAATATTAAGAAGTTCCTACCAAAGCTCCTTCCAGGCAAGTGGCATAATTATACCCACGACCCATAACCAGCAATGATCTTTGTTTGTACAGTTCCAGAGCCAAATCATGTATCTTCTCATCCAAGGACAAGACTTCTTTAATCATTTCTATTGAGGCACAGAAAAAAAAAATCAAATATTTTTTTAACTGGAAAAAATAGTTCACTTGTAGCAGAATGTTCTAATTATCTAATAGAACAAATACACTTAATACAATTCAGCCATTAACTTAGCAACTTTGACTGGAGTTTAAGGATATTTTCTCCAGCCTTACTTACAGTAATAAATTTAAAGCAACTATTGGTTTAAGAAGTGCTCATACATCCCATTTGAATTTCTAAAGGAAGATGTGAAACATCCATTTGAAAGTCACCTTGAATTAGTTTCCTTTTATCTATCCTGATTTAAAGTGGGAGGCTTTAAAAATTTCAAACCATGAATTTGAGACCAAGTAATATTTCTTGTACAAAACTACCTTACAGTAATTAAAAAACCCAACCCATGAAAATTCCAGTCTTGCTGCCAAGTTTCTTGGAAGGGCACTTGTAAAATTGGCAAATAGAGCAGAAATGAACAGTCCATTTTTCTCATGCTGTCTACCTTTTGGGATGAGGGGGAGAGTGAAACTTAAACAAGAAAGAAATATCCCTGAGTAGTTCTTTACATTGCCAACATCCCCTACGCCTCCTCAAACACAAAATATTAATATACCTGGCAATGATTTTAGTCCACTTATGATTTCCTGTCTCCTTTTCTGCAAGGAAATTCTGTCTTCAGACATCATTAGGCCAAACATTACAAGAGACACAAATTGGCTGGTATAGGCCTGCAGACAAAACAAAAACATTCAGCAGCTAATTCTGCAGAGGGTGAATATGATCTCAGATTGAAGTGCTGCAATTAAAATTTTAATTGTATTTCACAGGGCTGAAGAATGAAACACTGAGCAGCAATTACCTTTGTGCTTGCCACACCTATCTCAGGTCCTGCATTGATGTGCACACCACAGTCAGTCTCCCTGGATATTGAACTCCCAACTGTGTTTGTGATGCCAACTGTGAGAGCACGACGTTCTTTACAGTACCTCAAGGCCATCAGTGTGTCTGCAGTTTCACCTGGAAAACATTCACATCTTGACTTCAGGTTGGCAGAGGATGATAATGGTCCCTGAAAAGCATCAAATTCTACACAAGTGTGTTCTCAATAACTGTACCCACACTTACAGGATGCAAAATGCAGTGGAAAGCAATCTTACAGCACTCACTCAACAGCAAAAGCAGCTCACCTGACTGGCTTATAAAAAAGCACACATCATCCCTGAACACAGGTGTGTTTCTGTCCAGGAAGTCACTGGCAAGTTCCACCATCACTGGTAATTCAGTTAATTCTTCCAGGACTTGTCGAGTCTGTATTCAAGCAGCACACAGTATTTGTTAATATTGCCACCCACTAATATTTGGACATTTTACAAGGCAAAGAAAATCTAAATGGATTCTTGTTAGAAAAGCTGGTAATTACAGCTCACCAGAGCTTTGAAAACCTAAGTGAAAAAAGTTAACTTCTAGCATGGTAGGTAGTGGCATTGGAGCATTAATAAAGAATGTGGCACTAAGGAAAACTAAATAAAAGGGTGAGACCCCCTCAGTGACAAAGTTTGAGATAGAAGAAAAAGCAGATGAAGAGCTGTTGTCTGAAGCCCCAGCAGTGAAGTTATAGGTGCATTTCAGGCAAGGCTGGGAACATACAGCCACTGCAGCGTGGTAACTGGTCCCACAGCCAATAATGATCAGCCTTCGGCATCTTCTGATTTCCTTCAAATGATCCTTCAGCCCTCCCAGCAGAACTGCAAACAAACAAATGCACATATATCAATGGTGGGGTCAGCATGTTTACAAATTTCAAACTTAGTGCAGTTTGAAGGGCTGTTCTCAGTTACCTGTGCTGCTCTCAAAATTCACCCTGCCTCTCATTGTGTTGACAACTGATTCTGGTTGTTCAAAAATTTCCTTCTGCATGAAGGCACTGAAGTTACCTGTTTACAGAAATGTGACATGGCAATGCTTAGGTTTGTTATTTTAAGGCTATTCCAGTTACAAAGAGAACTTTTAAGACAACCTGTGGTAACAAGTTAACTTGACTGTGTTAGCTTAAACAAAAGCTTAGAACAGGCAAGAAGAAAGGAAGGATGGGTAGTTCATTCTGTGTGGTTGGTTCCATTTCCCAATATTATTTATAAAGTAAATAAATTCCTTCATAAGGAAACTTCTGTGTTCCCCATAACATGTTAACATTAGTTATATTTTCACTAGATACTGAAATGAATAGAAGTATCTATGACTTTTCCAAAGCTAAAATGGATAGGGTCCCAGACTCTCTCGGTCTCAAAACTTGGAATTGTCAGCTCCCAGTACAAACAGCCTGAATAAAAGGTAATTGTCACAACAAATTAGCAGTTTTCTCCCTCATCCACTACATAAACAGTAACTATCCATCTTTGATGATGCTCATTTACAGATGTTCCAACCCACCCTTCATGATCTGCTGCAGTTCCATCTGCAGGGTCTGGATGGCCCGGGAAGGATCGTCACTGGCGGAACGCTCCAGGCGGTGAATCGAGAGCTTCCCGTCAGTCACAGCTGCAATGTCATCGTCTTCTAAGAAAATCACTCTGTTGGTGTGCTCAATGATAGCACTGCAGAGAAAAAAACACAAGCAGGAGAAACCTGACAGGTCAGAGCTGGAAACAGCAAAGCAATTAAACGTGCCACAAGAGCACTTCCAGCCCTGCTTCTCTCTTCCTTTTGGATGTAGCTAAGACAGAGCCATCCTAAAGGCAATGGCTCCATCTGCTGCTCCTCCTGCACTCTCACAGCAACCCTCAGCAGGAGGCTCAGCAACCGCTGCCTCAGCTCCTGCTCGTCTCAGGTTGCCTCCCAGTGTCCCTGATGGATCCTGCTAAGATCCCACTCTTGTTTCCAAGATAAATGTGTGCTTGATGTCCAGGTTCCTGCCCAGCTTGGAACTGAACCCCTGTTTTCCTCCTCCAATACCTGAATTAAAACCATCGCAACCCCGACTAACCTATAGTCTGCCCAACTGCTCAGCTGATAAGTGTCCATTTGTACCCAAATTACTTTCCTACACTGGATGTATTTCACAAAGAAGTCAGCAACTGGCAGATATTGCACTTGGCAAGGTTTGTCAGCAGCATTTGAATTGCAGGTATTTTTTGAGCACCTGAGCCTGGGGGCTTTCTGATGTTACCTGGATTAAAAGCTCTTCTTTCAGAAAGCCATTGTACAAGAGCAAGATAGCTTAGATTTCCAGGACTATCTCACTTTTAAACAAAAAACCCAGTATTTTCAGGAAAGCTGAAGCACTTTTACTACCTCGCATCTGAAGCAAAGAAGAATTCTACTGCCTTATCCCCAACAGCATGAAGGCAGGTTGAGCTGTCCAGTCTTTTCATTCGGGACTTGCAGATGTTCTTCACATTCTCAATGTTGCCTATTAAAGAAATGAGACATTCCAAATGCAAACCCAGTTGTGTTCAAGTTGAGATTACAGACTATACAGGTTTAGGGTAGCACAGTTACAGAAATAGGTTGAGGAATGGGACTTTTACATGAACTACACATTCAGTAGTATAAAAATACCCTCAGCCAAGAAGCTATTTGGGGCATCAGCCAGTAGTTTTATGCTACAAAAACCAATTAACCTAATTTCTAATCATAAAGTCATAGTAGTTTTAGTTCTTAAAAATAATGTATTTTGATTTATCAACTTACATGTTCTATACAAAACAGGAATCTGTTCAGTTGAGAGCTTGTACTTGCTCCTAACCCCAATGAGCAAAGGACTCCCTCTCCTACAAAAAGGAAAACACTCAAGTTTATGAAGAGAAATGTGCATACAAAGAAGTTACAGGACATCAGTGAAGCTGAAAAGACAATATCCCATCTGGCTTCCTAAATAGGAAGAGCCTCCTTCAACCATGATCCTATGGCCATTACATGGCAGGAGTTAAATGAACTTGGTTCTTCTGCAAGGTTCACCAAATATTATTATATAAGTAAGTACCATGTGTGTTGGTGATTCTTCACCCATAAGCTACATCCAGGTAGAGGAAAATGTGTATGAACCATCTGTTTTCTTTCCAGTAATCAGAAAACAGTTTAGTACAGGCATCAGTTTGAAACAAAGCTTACTTTGCCTCTAAAGTGAGACAACAATAAGCTCCCGTGCTCTTTAGAATTGAAATAGTGTTACACTCTTTAGCCTTTCAAACTCAGAAACATCAACCATCACCACTGCACCTCTGAAACTGTAGAATATTAAGACTATTTTTTAATTATATGGGGTACATATTAAAAAAATATCACAGGAATAAAAGAACAAGTCACACTCAAATTACAAGATTAGCTTCTCTTAAATCCCTCAGCCCTAAAAACCCAAACCTGAACCACATATAGAATAGTTCATTTCAGAAGATGTTCTCCATTTGGAGTGATGGTACAGCTGGCTTTTTCAAAATTTTAATGTAGTCCTTTTTTAGACCACAGAAGCAATGGGCTTTTTGGTTGTAATATAAAACAGTCTTTATTCCCAGTGTTTCATCATTTGCTATTTTAATATCTTTACATTTCCTGAAGTTGTTTTTCAGTCATACATAAAAGTAGAACTTTCACAGAAAGACACCCCAAATGCTATGACAGCTATAGAACACTACTTGTATAACCTGTTACTATGATGGTCTTTTAGCCAACAGGAATATACTTATCTCAATCTTTACTCAATGGGAACTAAAACTCAACAATATCCCTTCCCTCTACCCTTTTTGATATAGGAAAAATGTTAGCGTGCTCTTAATACAAATTTAGAAACACAAGATACACTGAGATTCTTTATTGACTCACTGACTTTTGGTTAATTAAGCACTTTAAGCATCAATATTTTAGTATCTTTAAGAGATGCTGGCTTTTTTTAACCTAATGAAAAGCATGCATTATGTATAAAATGGACTTTTACTAACCTGGTAGCAACAGCTTCACCTGGGTAATGGATGCTCTTGAAAACCAATGCAAAAGCACCTTCCTGGAAACAAGAACACAAAGGAGAAAAAAAAAGATCCTAAACAACTTCTCTCAAATAGTTGCATCTCATTAAACTGGGGCCCCTCTCTGAAGAGGCACTGAAGGAACTGCTATCAGGAATCTCTTCCTGGAGGGCAGACTGCACCTTTAAAGGAATTGGCCATGGAGCAGAACAAGCTGACATGCACATTTACAGTGCAACAGCTGAAAGATCAGGAAGGGAGCACTTAGCCTCTCTTTATAAATAAAAACAATAAATCTAATGCAAAGATTATGAAAATGTCAGAGATGTTACTCGTAATTAGCATGAAGTCTGTTAGATGTTTATTTTCAGTAAGACTTTCAATAAGAATTGCCATGGAGTGCATTACCATGCATTTCCACCTAAAGACCCAGAATTACTATTTCTAGTTCAAGCAGCAAATTCCCATCAATGTATTTCAAAACCAAAACGCACAAAAAATCCACAAGGCCAGAACAAAACCCAGGAGCAACTCTACAGTGCTAACACAGCTGGCAAACTCCTGCAGGAGGACTCCCAAAGCAGGAGCCAAGGGCCCCCACCCTGCGAGCAGCACCGGGATGGTGCTGGTCCCTCCTGTCCCAGGGCTCAGCTCAGACCCTGAGCTGCCCCTGTGCTGGGCTCAGGTGGAGCCTCCCTTCCCCTCTCTCCTGGGGAATCACTGCTCCCCTTGACCCACACAGGCCTTGGCTTCCTGTGGATTCCAGCCCCGCTCCAAGGAATCCTGCAGAGCTGCTTTAAAGAGGAGACGGGGAGGTGAAAAGAGTGTAAGAAACTGCAGGAAGGGGAGGGAAAACATCTGCCCAGAGATTGGGGGAGGAAACAAAGCCAGCTTTCTCCAAGTTTGCAATGCATCTATCAAAGTTTTTAAGCATTCACATACTGAGTAACAGTAGATTCCCACTTCACAGTTTGGAAACCAGTCCAGCTTGTTAGATCTATTTCCAAATAGGAGAGCCAAGGCATTGGCCAAACTTGAATCACAGCAGTGTTTCAACACGATCAGAATAACCTTTAGGAACACACTGCCATTTATGAGAGATTTTAACCCCCAGAGGCTCCTATTACTTTTTTTTTAATTAAATTGCTTCATTAGAAAGCTGCATTAACTTCTTGCTAAAAAAAACCAAAAACCAAAAAACTCAACAAACAAAACCCGCTGCTACTGCAATTTAAAGATTTAACAGTGAAAAGCCTTTGAAGTCTCCAAAATTTTAATCTCATTTCTTGGTCTATTAAGCATTATTTAGAAGCCTAAAAGTGTTATTTGCAGCACCTTCTAAGAACTCCTGCAGAGGACCTAAATGCATAAGGCAGAATGCAAAGGAACCCCACAAGTAACTTATACTGTGGTACAGGAAAAAAAAGTAATTTCCCACTTACCAGCTGTTGAATAACTCTCTCTACCAAGGCTGAAAAACTGGTGTCTTCACTCTCTCTGTTGTCATACATGTATTTGATCAGTTTGGGGATTGTTTCTGTATCCGTTTCAGATTCAAATTCATAGCCTTTGCTCTCCTGAAATATCATATAGAAGAGTAAAAATTGTGTCCACCCTCGGGCCTCTCAGCTGCCTCCCAGCAGAAACTGCACAGTCAGAGCTTGGAGCACTACACTGGGCCCGTGGGTATAAATCAGTACAGATAAAATACAAGGACTTATCATGTCATAGACACTCTTGGAGAAATATTGCAATAAAGCACATAGTAAGGCTTGCTTAGCATCTGCCAAGCACCAAGAGACAGGAGAGAGCCCACTCCACACACCCTCTCAAAGAATCTCAGCACAAACTGCTACTCTACTCATAAATACTTTGCATTTAGGATTACAGGAACATATTGCACTTCACCAGCTCCTGAGTATCTTTATTAGGCAGACTCTTCCACACAGCTTTTCTATAGATGATATCAGGAAACTTGAATTCAAGTTCTACCAAAGTCATGAAAGATCTGATGGTAGTTTGGGGGAGTATTAACTTTCTAGTTTTAGAATTGAGGTGCCAGAGACTCACCAGAAATTTTCTCAAGTCCTTATAGTTTGTGATTATTCCATTATGGATGACAACAAATTCTAAGA
>VZRX01022446.1:581761-606114 GCA_013398075.1 Notiomystis cincta | reverse complement strand
AAATACAGATTTTTTAAAAAAATCAGCAATAGAAAAGTTACAGCTTGCAGGTTCAGTGGCTTACTGTGAAGAAAACTAAGGGATGAAAAATTGGAGAGCAAGACAGGTTTTAAAAAAAAGTGAGATAGTCAGGTAGGGATGTGGTCTTGGAATATTTTAATTATCAAGAGTGTTCTAGTTCGTAGAGCATCAACGCAATGTAAAAATAAAATGGTTGTTCATAGGTCCTTATTTCTGTCATGCTATTATTTCTATTGAACATAATTTTTAATTAGCTTTGTAGGCTTTGCAGGATTTGTAGTGGCCCTACAATGTCCATACAATGCTGCTTTCAGGATATCCAGGTCATTATATTCTATTTAGAGGCTTTTATTCACGTTTTGGCAATATTCACAGTAAAGTTTCCCAGAACATTTTCTACAGAAGTGATAGTTTCTAAATTTGAGAGTTTTATGAATCCCAAGCACGGCTGGAACATAAGGAGAACCACAATTCTGAAATTCTGCAAGTCACAGTGGGCTTTATGAAGAATTAAATTGATACCAATTATATACCAATCTTTAATAATTTTCATTGCAAACTCTTTTATTCTGCTTCAGAGATTTATAAGGAAATTTTACTTTGCCTACATTTTGTTAAGGACACTGTAATCACAAGTAATACTAAAACTGAATATGTTGTTAGAGTTGAGGATAAATGAGGTCTGCAAGAATTGAGACTGGTGTTTTAAAATTATGTTTGGGGTCAGGTGGACTGGCAAGCTAGTGCCTTCCTGCTTGCTTCTGTTCTTTTTAGACAGTCATTTAGTCAGTTAGTTTACTTCATAGCATGTGTATAACATTTATTTTTAGATAGTGTGTCTTAGATTATGCTTTAGTTCTAAAAAAACACACAAAATAAAGAAATGTACTGCTAAAGAAATAACTGGATATATATATAGTTTTAGAAAATGATACTTGCACTAGTTCATTTAAAAACAACTATAAGACATATTGAACATGGCAAGAGTTGACTGGTGTAGCTACATGGGGTGAAGTAACAATTCATTACTTAGAGCTGCATCTTTGACTCACAGCAAGAAGGCAGAGTAGTTGTGTGTTTCTACAAAGCTTTAAACCACCTTCATTGGACTCAAAAGCCTTACACTGTTGAGAAACCTTGCAGTGATCCTAAGACTCTTGCTGTGAGGGCTGGATCTTAAGTTCCTGAATACACTGTATGGGACCAATATTTTTATTATATTCCTTTGAGAGGTAAATAAATTAATTTTACTGAGTCTCATTGACTTTTCCTGTTAATTTCTGCCCTTTTAGTGTGCCATATTACTACTGGGTTGATTCTGAACTTTCTGTATCTTTCTGTATCTGGTAAATCTGGCAAATTCTTCTTCCCTTTTTAAAATATTAACTTGTAGTCTATGATTAATCCTGTATGTGATGCTCTAGCTTTTGTAAATATTTCAAAACTGGGGGACTTTTATGGAAAATACATTTATTTTCCTCTATTTTTATTTCAACTAAACAATTAATTTTGCCAATCAAAAGATAATGACAGTCCACATAAAATGTGAGATCCTTGGCTTCATTGTTTCAGGGAAGTGGAGTGAAACTGCCTTAAATCTCTCCTAAGAGAAGAACCTCTGAGACACCCCACCCTGATGCAGAAACCTGAAGAATAGGTACACGGGTGGTGAATTTCCATTACTTTTACTCTCTATCCTGGACTGGTCCTTTGGCACCCATGGAAGCATCACCCTTAATTAGGTGTTGCTGTGTTGAGTGAGAAATGAGACTAGAAGAACCAAGAGGAGGTTTACCTTTGCTCAGGTCTGCAGTGCCTGGACTGAGTGAACTTCTCATCCAGCACATCTGCAAGCACAGGGTCTGCTTGCTTGGTGTGCTCCTCTGTTCCTGGAGGAGCCTCAGGCACTGCTGCTCCCAGGGTGCATCCAGGCCCGGGTGAGTCCCTTTTCCTTCAGCCTGGCATTCCCCAGCACAGTGTGACGTGTCTGCCTGCTGAGGGGGAGGGAGTTGGATGGGTCCCCATGGATGAGATCGCAGCATTTCACTTTTGTTTTTGTTGTCCGAAAATTTTAGCTCGTGGCAACCCACCCTGTGTGTTCCTGACTAACAGCTCTCCTGATTTCAAATGAACCAGTGATCAAATAAAAGTGGGTCCTAATTATGTAGACCCCTTTTTTTATCTCTGATAGAGTTTAATGGGTATGAAGTGTTACTATTGATTTCCATGGGAACAGGAAAGGTCTCGTGTTATCCAATGCATACTGAAAATTCTGTGACAGTTACTGGAAGGCAGAAAGACACACTAACTTTCCTTTAAATTGCAGGATGAAAATTGTGTATTAGAACAATTATGCCTCAGGGTGAATGTGTAAGTATAATGATACTGAAACTTGGCTTCTTTTCAAAATATACAAGTCTCTGACAGTTTGGTGTTGAAAAGCAAGTGATTCACATACATAAAAAATAGAAGCAGACCAAAAATGTCAAGGTTTGACAGAGGGCAAATCTAAAATATTTCTAATAAGAGGAAAAAAAAACCATTTTGAAAGCATAATTGCTGAATCTCTTTTCAGGAATATATTTGTATAATTAAAATATCATTTATATATTAGACATAATTATAAATTAGATGCAATAATTTTTAAAACGTGTAAGTATATAAAGAAGCCTCCCACTCTGCACACTTACCACGCACAGCAGCAGCTTATAGAATGGAGAGTAGGAGTTAATGGTCAGTTTTCTTATTGGAAGAAAATCACCATGGAGTCCCAGGGGGATGTATTCATCAGCAATCTGAAAAAGAGACTGAGCAGTGAAGTGACACAGTTTGCTAAGTTACTAAGGATAATGAAGGCAAGGGTAATGACAAAAAGATGCAAAAAGATGCAGAAAGTCACAAAGTCTGGGTGGTAAAATAGCAGATTGAGACCCATGTTGATATATGTAACAGGGTAAATGAAGGAAGACAAATAATTGCAATTTAATATACTTAACTGTAGATAATGAATTAACTCTTACACTTAGAACCTTATCCTTGAGTATTTTTATGAAATTCAGCTTCATTTTCTTCTGTAGTCACAAACCTCAAATATATTTAGGAAAAAAGGTGAATAAGGCAGAGAGCAGTGTGAGCCATTAGACACCCAGCTTCCATGACACATCAGTTTGAAAACGGCACAGCTCCACTCTCAGAACAGCACACCAAAATGTGAGAGTATGGGGACAGCACAGGAAAATACAGACAAGTGATCAGAATAATGAGAGGTTGGAACAGATTTTGGTCAAATATTTGGGAAAATTCAACCATAAAAAATGGGGCAAGGAGGGTAGGAATAAAGCATATAAGGAATAGAGTCCCTTCCAGAGACATGTATAACTGAGCAGCCAAACCCACACTGGTTCACAGACCACACCACAGTAGCTTCCTTTTCAGTTTATGCCAGTACAAAACTGGTTGAGAAATGCACAGTAATTTGATTTTCATTGCACTTTTTTGGGGGAAACTCGGAAAGAAGTGTGGTATAGACTGGACTAGAAGGATATGCTTAGCTTGTTTTGGCAGTGATTGCTTTCGAAAATCTGTTTTTAGTCCATGTCAGTATTTTGTTTTTAAACACTGAAGACTCTGTTCAACGTTATATGTTTTTCAGTTAAATATTGTGGTGGTTTTATTTGTTTGTTTGTTTGTTTGTTTGTTTGTTTGTTTGTTTGTTTGTTTGTTTGTTTGTTTGTTTGTTTGTTTGTTTGTTTGTTTGTTTGTTTGTTTGTTTGTTTGTTTGTTTGTTTTTTAATTAAAATGACCCTTAGGTAATAGGATGGTTTCACGGTCTTGCCAATGATGAGCAATAGGACAGTGTGCAAAACTTGAGTAAAGGAACACTGCTTCATAAGGTGTTGGCTACAAAGTACCAAACTTCAAATGTTTCTGCACTAACAGCAGCAGGAGGAATAAACAAGATGAGCTCAAAACTTTGGCCCAGTACCAGAAATCGGACATCACTGGCATAGGTAAAACGTGTTGGGAAGAGTCCTGTGAGCAGGAGGGCCAGGCACTGATCTCATCTCTCTGGTTACCAGTGGCAGGAATCAAGGAAGGGGCATNTCATCTCTCTGGTTACCAGTGGCAGGACTCAAGGAAGTGGCATGAAGATGGTCAGGGGAGGTTTAGGTTGAACATGGAAACTTGGAAAAATTTCTTAATCCAGAGGGTGTTTGGGCATTAAAACAGGCTCCCCTGGGAAGTGGTCACAGCACCAAGGCTGACAGAGTTCAAGACACATTTCAACAATGGTCTCAGGAACAGGGTGTGACTCCTGGGGTATCCTGTGCTGGGCCAGGAGTTGGACTCAGTGGTCCTGATGGGTCCCTTCCAGCCCAGCATATTCTGTGATTCTCTGATACTAAATCATTCTAGCTGCCTATAGCAAGGAGGGAATGTTAACATTACTGTTATATTATGTGAATGGATGGTTATGCTTCATACAGCATTGAGCTGGCCAGAAATCCTGTTCTGCTCTAGCAGAAAATCAGATCTGGAGGAGTTCAATGTTCTCTGATCTTTTCCACATATGAAAGGAGTATTTAAAAGTATAATGTCTTCCGTTTCATCAATTTGAGGGGAAAATAATAACATCATTNTGAAGTGACACAGTTTGCTAAGTTACTAAGGATAATGAAGGCAAGGGTAATGACAAAAAGATGCAAAAAGATGCAGAAAGTCACAAAGTCTGGGTGGTAAAATAGCAGATTGAGACCCATGTTGATATATGTAACAGGGTAAATGAAGGAAGACAAATAATTGCAATTTAATATACTTAACTGTAGATAATGAATTAACTCTTACACTTAGAACCTTATCCTTGAGTATTTTTATGAAATTCAGCTTCATTTTCTTCTGTAGTCACAAACCTCAAATATATTTAGGAAAAAAGGTGAATAAGGCAGAGAGCAGTGTGAGCCATTAGACACCCAGCTTCCATGACACATCAGTTTGAAAACGGCACAGCTCCACTCTCAGAACAGCACACCAAAATGTGAGAGTATGGGGACAGCACAGGAAAATACAGACAAGTGATCAGAATAATGAGAGGTTGGAACAGATTTTGGTCAAATATTTGGGAAAATTCAACCATAAAAAATGGGGCAAGGAGGGTAGGAATAAAGCATATAAGGAATAGAGTCCCTTCCAGAGACATGTATAACTGAGCAGCCAAACCCACACTGGTTCACAGACCACACCACAGTAGCTTCCTTTTCAGTTTATGCCAGTACAAAACTGGTTGAGAAATGCACAGTAATTTGATTTTCATTGCACTTTTTTGGGGGAAACTCGGAAAGAAGTGTGGTATAGACTGGACTAGAAGGATATGCTTAGCTTGTTTTGGCAGTGATTGCTTTCGAAAATCTGTTTTTAGTCCATGTCAGTATTTTGTTTTTAAACACTGAAGACTCTGTTCAACGTTATATGTTTTTCAGTTAAATATTGTGGTGGTTTTATTTGTTTGTTTGTTTGTTTGTTTGTTTGTTTTTTAATTAAAATGACCCTTAGGTAATAGGATGGTTTCACGGTCTTGCCAATGATGAGCAATAGGACAGTGTGCAAAACTTGAGTAAAGGAACACTGCTTCATAAGGTGTTGGCTACAAAGTACCAAACTTCAAATGTTTCTGCACTAACAGCAGCAGGAGGAATAAACAAGATGAGCTCAAAACTTTGGCCCAGTACCAGAAATCGGACATCACTGGCATAGGTAAAACGTGTTGGGAAGAGTCCTGTGAGCAGGAGGGCCAGGCACTGATCTCATCTCTCTGGTTACCAGTGGCAGGACTCAAGGAAGTGGCATGAAGATGGTCAGGGGAGGTTTAGGTTGAACATGGAAACTTGGAAAAATTTCTTAATCCAGAGGGTGTTTGGGCATTAAAACAGGCTCCCCTGGGAAGTGGTCACAGCACCAAGGCTGACAGAGTTCAAGACACATTTCAACAATGGTCTCAGGAACAGGGTGTGACTCCTGGGGTATCCTGTGCTGGGCCAGGAGTTGGACTCAGTGGTCCTGATGGGTCCCTTCCAGCCCAGCATATTCTGTGATTCTCTGATACTAAATCATTCTAGCTGCCTATAGCAAGGAGGGAATGTTAACATTACTGTTATATTATGTGAATGGATGGTTATGCTTCATACAGCATTGAGCTGGCCAGAAATCCTGTTCTGCTCTAGCAGAAAATCAGATCTGGAGGAGTTCAATGTTCTCTGATCTTTTCCACATATGAAAGGAGTATTTAAAAGTATAATGTCTTCCGTTTCATCAATTTGAGGGGAAAATAATAACATCATTAAATGAATTCCTATGTAGAAAATTGCCTAAGGACTCAGGCCCCAAATGGTTTGAATTTCAATATAAAATGAGAAATAGCTTCTTTTCGCCTATCACAGCAATTTTTCCCTTCAGCTTTACAATACTCCCTCTGCATCTTGTGTAGCTTCAACTGTACTGATATTCTGAGCATGAAAACAAGCTCTTCTGGATATTTTGAATCCAAGTTTTTATTAATACTCTTTTGAAGTTACCTATTTACACAGTCTTTTTCCAGCTTTGTGTTCAAGTCAGCCACTCTCAGTTGAACAAATGAGGAAATCTGCTTTTATTCAGATTACATTGTTATTAAATTGTTATTTACTTATAACTATTAGTATTGTTTCTATTCAGCTACATTGCCTGCTTAAACATACATTTATTTGCATGAAACCTTACATTGACTAAGATATTAATCAGCTGAGTGTTTAGGGACAATTTTGTACGTTTAGCTTACAAGTTACACATTTATGAAACCCAAGAATTAGCAGTGTGTAAAAACTACAGATGCTAGAGTCACTATTAATTAATAAACCCAGTTAACCCAGTCTGACTACTTATTTTTAAAAATCAATTAATTTGAATAAAGCCTGTGACTTAGATTCAACACAGTCACCTTTAATTTGGTGTTGAATCACAAGCAGATTCTGCAATATCCTGAAATCAGCTTGGGGATGCTAGAAACGTGTTCCACTTCTGATGAGAAATTTCAAAACCAGTCACATTTGATATTCTAGACTGTTTGAGCTGCAGCTCCTCAATGGTTTTAGTTTTCCTTGAATAAGTTAGGAAATAGGTCCAAATAGGGAGAATTGAGTCTACTTCGTTCTTATAAACCACTGCATTGGGAACCTTTGCTTTATTCATGAGGATTTGCTATCCCTTTAGCTCATGTTTAATTCTCCATCTCTCATTTTAATTGTTTGTAGTTTGAAATAGCATGAAATAATTGTATGCTACAATAATTATTATATGCAACTTAGTATGAAATAATGATGTCTTAGGCCAAAAAGCACTTTGAAGCTCTCCCAATCATGAAAAATTTCTTATATATGTTTTTTAAGCTTCTTCATATCCAAACCAGCTGTTTCCAACTCAATATGATATTTAGCATTTATTAATTATTCCAATTAATTCCATTCTAGCTGCTAGAAGGATCCTGGATTTATTTCCCTTTTAAGTCTTCCTTCAGAAACAGACTTCATGCTCTTCTGCCTTTACAGATAACAGGCCAAGTTGTTCAGAGCTGTAGTAAATGTTCAAGACCAAGGACACACATAAAACACAACATGACAACCTCCTCTCCTGTAAGCACATGGCCAGATACAACTACCAGAGCTCGGAAAGATTCCAGGGATCACCTATTACTGGAAATAAACAGCTGCCCTCATGTGGCAAAACTGACATACCAAGACAAAAATAACCTGTGCAGTTCCAGGACCTGAACTACAGAAGCAACACATGGGAGGTGAAATGGTGCTCCTTTAGTTTTGATTCAAAAATGGCACTCTCCTTTAAATAATGTACAGATTAATTTTCAGAATAGCAGGAAAAAAGCATGCCTACATTCAAAAGGCCCCCTTGTCTTGCCAGGCTGCTGGAAGGCAAATGAAGGTCACTGCTTATGGAAGGTGTGGCCTCTCAGAGACAACATCAGTAGTTTATTCTGAGTGAAAACCACTCTAATTTAACCAAGGTCAGGTAAAACACCTCATTTTTTTCAGTAGAAGAAGATTTTATTTATTCTGCTACATACTACACAGTTTAAATCTTTTCAACCTTATGCCAAGCATATTTCTTTGGCCCTATTTTCTACTGTAATACACTTATTTGTAGAGGTTTCTGTAAGAGTAAAATGACCTTATCTTCTTCACAGAAAAATAATCTTTCCTTAAAAAAAAAAAAAGAGTCCTTGGGTGTATTAAAAAATACTTTTTCCTCTTCAGATATCGTAAGACTATGGCAAAAGTTTTCTAGTATTTTAACTTATTAACAATAATTGATTAAGGAGAAAATATGAAGAATTTTATTTTGTAGTTCTTTAACTCCCAGATGATGCTTCATGGAGTCCCAAATGCCTATTGACCTTCTCCTTTCTGTCAACAGAAGAAGCTTGCATATGGTTGTCTTGGTTCATGAGCGTACATAAATTGTTCTGTGTTGGGGAATGATGTGAGAGTGCACTTTTTTAGGAACTCTAACTGAAGAAACTGTGGGCCTTTTACACTTGAATAAAACAAACTATGCAGTCCTCAGATTCTGAGTCAGCACTATGTGTTTTCTTGGGTTTCACACAAGCCTTTAACTTGTGAGTTGCCGTGTAGCTCATGGAACTAAATTAGACTAAGATGACATTAAACATAATTTGCTCATCCCTACACACACATTTGCTAAATCTGAGGACTGGGCAATGCCAAATCATTGTTGTGTCCTTGGAAAGAAGTGGAACTGGATGTGAAATCATGTCATTTTCTGGTTGTATACCTGAGGCTGCCACCTGACTTTATAGACACTGCTTTGATGCAGATGTGAAGGCTCCCCTCCATGAGCATCTTCAGAGGATGTCCCCAGAGATTCCTGTACATCTCCTTCTTCTGTGCATGGCAGCAGCACCAGCGCTCTTACAGAGCTTGTGTGGTGGAAGAGTAGCCACGAGGGACTCCTTGTTCCCTCCTCTGCTTGAGTCCAGCTTTCAGGATGACTGAAATCACTTAAGTTTAGAGGCTGAGGACAGCTCCGCCTGATGGTGACTGTCACCTTTGCGTTACAAACAAAGAGCCATGACTTCACTAATATGGTATTATCTTTGGGATCTCATGTGTAAACTGGAAGTTGGCCTAAAATAAGATCCCTAACAAGTGATCTGTGGGAAAAATAATTTTATTTTCTTGAGTTTTTTCTGTTCTAGAATGCTTTCCATATCGTATCTGAAACTTTGTCACAGATTCCTTTTACAAGACATTTAACAATAACATAAGCTTCAGCTGAGCCCTTTTATGGCAGATATAAGGTGTTATATATAATCTTCTTAGGGAGCTTTGCATGCATTGCCTCATACAAGTAGAATAAAAATAAAAAAAATAATATAATAAATATGTTGACTTACTCACCAAGAAGAAAAAGTTACTACAGCAAATTAAACACTCTCCTAAACAGGCCTTTAATTAGCAAAAGAAGATACAGTAGTTATTGTTGGTCAATTAGAGATGTAATAATTACTCCAGATTAGTTGATGAGAGCAGGATAAGTAGGCAATTACCATAAAAAGCTAAAGTGCAAGTAAAATCAGCTAAAGCATATATTATGTGGAAATAAGTAAGCGGTGACTGAAGTACACCATCAAGTCTTCTGTTCATCTTTTCAAGTACATGTTAAATTTAAAAAAGTAAAGTCATTATGGAATGATACCACAGAGTTCTTATTATAATACATAGATAAAGAATTGATATAATTATATAATATTATGTTCTTAGTACAGAATTCTATAGAGCCTCTTTCCCCCTCACTCTCCACTCACAGTTGTCCTAATTTCTGGAAAAACAAGATAAAAAAATGGGCTTCCAGATTGTGTCACATTCTTCTCTGTGAGAAATTCAGGCTGTAATGGGGATATATTCTATTAAAAAAAAAAAAAAATTTATTAGAACTGGGGAAACAACATACAAAAAAATTTAACATATTCAAGAATGTCTGTCCTAATTCTGTTCATAAATTATTTCCAAACATACTGAAATTATAGAATTCACTCTTATTCAGAATTACTCCAAAATAAATTGTGCAAAGATAGACTAGCTGTTCATTAACTGGTTTTATAATGCTTATTTAAATGAAATTTCACTGTTCCTTTACTTTGATTTGACCATTAAAACATTTATAAATCTGTAAAAAATGGTCAAAGATTTTCTAGCGCCGAGTTCTTAAGGCTATCTCAGGGACTAGCAAATACATCCATTAACAAAAAATAAATTAGCAAATATTTCATCAAATGTCATTGACAATAACCTTTCTCTTTGGACAGGAAATGATGCCTCGATTAGACAAAGTAAATTTTATAATATTTCAAATAATTTCAAGGGAAACACTGACTGTGGAATGCACCGCAGTACATTTTTTGTCACTCAGCTGCTGTACAGAGATTACAAAATAAACTCCATCTGCTCCAAGGGATAGCTTTAAAGCATGTTCAGAAGTGAGTAAGTACTTTATACATCTTCTAAGGCTTGGTTTCCAGGGATCAGATTAGGGGTGAGAGTGGTCACAGGCAAAGTGCTTTCACAGGCACTGGGGTCATGGTGCAGCCCACGCACGGCGGGTTTTGAGCTGCTGTCTCGTTTAGATGAGGAGCACGGACTCTTCCCAAGGACTGAGCTCTCCCGCTGGAGAAGGGTGCCACGTGAATTTCTTTGAAGGCAATGCTGGCTTAAATGTCCTTATCTGCAGCCTCTGCCCCCTGCCCCTCTTGGTGCTGTGCTGGTACCACTGTATCCACAGCCTAGCAGTGAACTGCACAGGGAAAGTGATTCCTTAAAAAATTTAAAAGGCTTTTTTTCTTTTTTCCTTTTGATCACTTGCCCCCTTTTCACTATTTCTTTATTCTCTGATGCAAAATCTGAGAATAATGGGTATATATATATTACTTCCTATTTTTGAATATAATCATATTTCCATTGTCATACAAACTTAAGGTATACATGCAAAAATATTTTTTAACTGAAGTCAAATCTTCTTTTGAAAGGAGGTTCAGCTAATTTTCTTATTTAATTATTCTTAGTTTAATTTGAATGTTCTGCATAATTATATAGATCAAATAATGACTGTGAACCTGTGAAATGATGGTTCCTGAATTCAAACATCAGACAGATGTATTGTCTTATTATTTTTCCATTTGCCACATGCAACTTAAGAGAAGAGCCATTGATTATGCAGCTCTTTCAGTTCTCCAAGATGTTCATCCTTTTTTCTTTCTGAAGAAGCAGCAACTTAGACCCAATATTGAATTTCTCCAGTCATTACCTTCTGCCAAGGGAATAGAGAACACCGCAGGCAAGTCCTTTGTAATGATTATCGTTTTGTTGGTGTAGGAGATGATGCCTTATAGACATCATTGTATTAGATACTGTCATTACT
This sequence comes from Notiomystis cincta, assembly GCA_013398075.1. Lineage (NCBI taxonomy): Eukaryota > Metazoa > Chordata > Aves > Passeriformes > Notiomystidae > Notiomystis > Notiomystis cincta. The sequence continues at coordinate 594,612 of VZRX01022446.1, read as the reverse complement.
TATCACCTTCTTAAAATAATTATATAGAATAGTTCTGGGAAAGTTAAACTGGTAAAAGGTCAGGATTGGGTGCAACTAATTTTATTTTCTTAACAGGAAATGGAAGGCTCTTTTTTTCTGATGGTGCTAGGACAAAGTCATTCAATGATGCGTTCATTACATGCATATAAATCACCTTGGGTAAGTATGCACAAATTTGTCTTGTTATTATAATTTTCTCTTTTGTTTTTTCTTTTTTTTTTTTTTATTTAAGCATCTGTCTTTCTTAACTTCATATGAGTCCAAAACACAGACTCAAACATCTGCATCTCTTTGAGTGCTACTATGCTGTATTTAATTTCCTCTTGGCAAGAAATGTTAAAATAGCAGGCTATTTTCTCTTGGTTTTGTAGCTTTATTTCTTAATCATGTCTAAACCATAAGTTTGATGAAAGCAGAAATGTTAAATGGATGATTATGAATTGAGAGTTTAGATCTATGTTCTGCTGCACCATAGAAATTCCTTCAATAACTGCCCAAGTTAATAACAGTAAAATCTAGCTCTGTGAATTTGGAAACTCAGGAGAATAATATGATCTCATTGTATGTTCATTGTCATGCTTTAGAAACCAAGATCTTTTGTCTTCATTCTGTAGATTTCACTCTTCCTCTACCACAGCCACTTTCTCCCATAATTGTATTTTGAACATGAGAACTGGAAGATTGCTGAACTTTCTAATATGTCTGTTTCTTCACTGGATCTTTTTAAATAGCTTTCAGAAATACTTATGGTGCAGTTTTTGTTATTTCATAACCCTAGAGATACAGATTACCTTTCCAATAGATAAATTCAGCTTTCATTCCAAAGAAACAAAAAGCATATGTCCAAACATTTGCTAGAAGTGTAGTGAATTCAATAGAGAGGTGACAATTCAAAATAGGGCCCACACTTTTAGTGCAGAAGTCAGTGGATGCAATAGTGGATTACACCAGCAGTGCCTAATCTCCCCCCAAACAGAGACACTTGCAGCTCAATAGCTCTGCTGCAAAAGTGGTTTTTTTGGAGGAAGTCTGAGGACATAGAATTTTCTTAATAACTCCTAAAAAGGAAAAGCCTATCTCCACAAGGCTGGTAGGTCTACCTGGACAATCTCAATCTGCTTGTGGCAACCAAAGTAATTGGAATAACTTCTGTTTTCCTCTGGCCTTTAACCATTGGATCAGCTGGCATCCACCATTGCCAGGATTCAAGGTCACCTCACTCTGGTTTTATTCTGAGAAAACTTGGCTACAATGGGTGAGAGCCTGGACCAATAAATCCTGACATGAGGAATAAATCTCTAATTCAGCAATAATACCTAATTAAACAGTGGTAATTTAAATAGATAGTATTAAGGAACATTTTCCTAATCAATGTACTGGCAAGGAAATTCTCTTAAGGAATGCCAAGTTTATGTATTTTGAAAGCACGTTACACATATCTGTAATTTGTTAATGTGACTCCAGAGAAACTTGACATGAGAAACTCTAGAAAAGCACTCTGTGCTGTAAAATCTTTAACCTAATGGAAGCTGGAGCACTTAAAAAAAAAAAAAAACAGATGGAGGAAACTGCAGGGAAGCCATGAAGAAAAATACATTTAATTTCTATGGTTCCAGCAATTTAGAAATATTGGAACACATTTAAATCATCATAGTCTTAAAACCATGTCCAACAATCCCAATATAACTGCTTTTTGAAGGTCAAAGTTATGTTATTTAACTTTATATTTACTAAAAGACAAAACCCCAAAAAAAACACCCCTGACAAGTATATATTGCCATGGTTGTAGAAAGGTTAATATGTCAGAAGAGAGATACAAAGTCTAATGATCTTCTAAGTGTTATAAAGCACAGTCATTTTGCATTTTTTGATTAAGTCAATAAGTGCATTACTATGTAAGCAATTTTCTTGACAAAAATTCAATATTTCCTTGTGTAACCTGGATTTCCCATAATGTTGTCCAAGTCATAGAGCATATCTAGTGCAAAGCTAGATAGAACAGTATTAAACTCTTCATCTTCATCAATATTATAATTCCTATTAGCAGTTAATTAAAAACCCCCTATGCTCAATTTATGTCATTATCAATAGCTATTAAATAACATTCTTAGCAGTAAGGTTCGGCTTTTTAAAATTTTTTAGACAGTGTCTGGTCTTTACTTGTGTTTACTTGAAAAAATGTATGTATTCTAATGGTTGCAGTGGTCTCATCATTCTTATAAAATAGTGGGCAGCATTCTTCTCAGATTCAGAGATATGACACAAAAGTAAATTCTGCTTGTGTACTCTTCCACAGAAAGGTGGACTTTGCTAATGTTGCTGCTATTCTGTGATTCCCACTGGATTCTTCTCTAAAAGTAAGGTTTGAGGAGTGATAGTCATGACAGCTACAGAGTGTTCTTGGATAAGTCAGAGTTTTGTAGGAAGACCTGTCATAAGCCAGACAGGTTGAAGTATTTCACAAGCTGTCCATGTTTAGTAGAGAACTTGGGGAGTAGTAGCAATAAAATTTATAGTTGAGAAAGAGCAACCTGCTGTGTAGTCTCATGGCATTTCAGATCCCATCATGGAAGAAAGACAGTATTTTCAGTTGTATTTTTAAGATATGGAAAAGCAACAAAATGAGGAGACAACACCTTTCGTTTGTACACTAAATTAACTTTTATTTTGAGGGAAATATAAGAGGGAAAATGTGCAACTCTATCGTGTGTGTTCAGATTCCAAGAGCCACTGTAGCTCTTTCAGGTACAACACTCAGAGAAACTGTGCTGGGATAGAGACATGGCATTTTTTATTTTTTTTTTTTTTTTTTTTTTTTTTTTTTTTTTTTTTTTTTTTTTTTGTTTGTTTGTTTGTTTGTTTTTTTCAGGAGGGGATTTTGGAGGTGTTTCATCCAGCACCTGACTCAAAGCAGCTTCAACCCTGATTCCACTCAGGAGCTGAAGGAGGCTGCTCAGGGCCTGGCCCAGTCAAAATTCCACCCTCTCTAGATAACCCCATGGCTCCATCAGCAGCCAGACTGCAGAGGTGTGTGGGAATACTGAGTGCCAAATGTGAGGCTCTGCACTCTCCTATACTGAGCTTCATGAGATTTTTCCAGCTTGCCAAGCTCCCTTTGAGTGGCAGCTTTACCCTGCAGCTTTTTAGCCTTTCTCCTGATTTAAATAATTCCATATTTCACCTTTCATTTAAAACCTTCATCGAATATTTTATGAAGAAGGGTAGCGTAAGAAGCGTTCAGGAAATAGGAAAAATGTAAGACAGAAATGTGGCATGAAATGTCCAAGGTGACTGAACTGTGGTAATTGTACTGCATAGTCAAAATGGAAATGAAAAACAGTTTCTTGTGTGCCTTTTGTGGTCACAGATTGTACTAAAAATGACTATATGGTGTCTGAACTTATGGCTCCTAGGCAAAAACTCAATTCAAATATCACTGCAGAACAGTCAATGTCAAAATGTGCTAGTGAGGAGAAGGAATGTGGAACACAGATCTATAATGGAAACCTGGGGAGGAACATGAGACTTGAGTTGCTTAGAAACTGTGTATTTACTAACTTTTTAGATATTTATTCTCTAAGAGGCTTATTAATATTTCTCACACTGTGTGTCTATATCTAACTCCACTAATAAAAACTTTTTAAATAATCAAAAAATATCTTAAAATTTAGCTACTTTTTTTTTTTTTTGGATACCTGAGTTTAAGAGCTCCTAACTGCAGCAACTTCAAAAGAGATTATTTTCACTGGGTGAGTGACAGGGTTTTTTATATGTCAGACCTTTCGACATTTATCTGTAGGCTGAGCAAAGAAAACATGAAGTTTTTTTAATTAAAAATCTAATTTTGTATTTAGCCCAGTACATTTATTTATCAGTATGCTTCTGTTTCTACACAGACCTGTGAGAAAGTCCATTCTTTTTAGATTTGATTTTTAAAGCAACTGAAAAGTGTTCCTTTTAGATTCTCTTTTATACAGGACTATTGGAAGGTTTATTAGTAACATAGTTAAAAAACAATTAACAAACAGTAATTAACAAGCAATAGTGCTGACAGGCTGAAAATAAGCTAGTTACATTCAGGACGAAAAAGTTAAAAGTAAAATTCTACCAGTTTGATTACTGCATCATTTTAGGTAAAAATCTCCTCTGATAGATTTGAAAGAAATGCATTGAATACTTAAACATGAAATTTGAGGTGAAAACCATAGCAATCAAAATAGTCATTAAGTGTAACTTTTATGGAACCTCAAGTACTCTTTTATTCTCTACAGACATGTATGTAAGTGAATTCTGCAAATCTGTGCTGATAAGAGAAGGAAATGTACTATATTCCTACTGAAGTGCTTATGCAAATACAGGTTGCAATATTGCATCTGGGAGAGATGATATTGCTGCAGGAATTTTAATATATCACAGTAACACACATGGTCACACGCCCCATGTACTGGGGACAAATGTGTCATTAAAACATAAATGCTTCTAGTTGTAAATGATATATTAATATGCTCTTGAAGCATAAGAAAACATGGATTCATGGATATTAAAGGTAGAAGGGAGCATTAGCTAATTTAGTTTGAACTCTTTAGTGCCAGAGGTATTACATTTCACCTACTCCCAGGTCTTTTGCCCAANACAGTCTCCAACAACCCAGTCTGAAGTCATTAGGTTAAAATCACATCAGCTAGTGCCCTTGTGTGAGGCAATCATGCTTTTGTTTGCATGATGCTCAGGTTTTTGATCGTCCCTTCTTTTTTTTGGTAGAGAAGAAATTAAAAAACCCCAACATTCAAAATTCAATATTTTACTGTCTTTCACATAGAAGTCTATAATCAGGTTTTGCTTCATGCTTTTGCTGAAAACACCAAAGAGAGTGAGACTTTTTTTCACTATAAAACTTTTGTCTAATATTTGTGACTTGTTATTTTCATAATTTTTCAGCTTTTCCTTTTTAGTGTGGACATGAGATCAGGATAAAATATTCAAGCATCCATACCTTCAGTGCCACCTAAAAGGATTATCACCACCTAACTGCTCCTGTCCATTATTTTTGAGTTTAGGAGACCATAAAATAGCTTTATTTTAATTAAATATTTTCCATACTTAAGTTTGTTTATCCAATACAATCCCCAGAATAGATGTAGGAACCTTAGCTGAGTCCCCTGTGCTACAGGTAGGACTCCAATTCCCTTTCATTAAGATGAAAAGAACTGCATTTTCTTCTTTTAAAACTGATTTTGCTGTAATGAGTCCAGCACATCAAGGGTGAAGGGATTTCAAGGAAGACACAAATGCTTTCTCAGACGGAGCAAAGCAGGGTCTGTGCAGTGAGGAGCAGCACGGCTGAGAGCTCAGTGAGCTAATGAACAGTGCTGAGAGTTCAAACACCCTGCTCTGCCTGCTCTGCCTGCCTGTGAACTGGAGCTCACAGGCGTCTGTCTGCCTGCCTCAGAGCACAGACAGACCCAGCACAAGCCACAGAAATAGAACCACTCTAAGCCACATCGTTCCACACAAACACAAGGCACCTCATGATCATCGACCAACCCTTGCCTCAGCCACACGTTTGTTTTGTCAGCGGTGATTTTGGGCTTACATCCAAATCACTGCACAAAATACTGAGGTGCACATATCCCACAGCTATCACTGCTAATACCAAGTGGGAATCAAGTTACTTAAGAAATATGCACCTATAGCTGCACAGAGTTGGCAAGCATATGTATGTATGTATGTATTTATATATGGCCAGAAGCATTCTCTAGCAGGAAGAGAAGCTCGTAGACAACTATGTATAATTTGCTCAATGATAAATTTAGGCAAGTCACATCTAACAACCATACTGAAACCTTACAAAAAATGTGCCATCATTTTTATCATTAAAGGACTGTGAGAAACAGCCTCTCACACAAAGGACAAAGAGAAACACTCACAAAACAGAATTCCTGTCCTGAAAGCAAGGAAGTCTGCATACCTGGTTATTTACAACTAGTGGCCCGGATCCTGCCATCCATTGGAGAGCTTGAAATGGAAAACACAAGATTATAAAATCCTAAAGACTATATATTCTTTATGATCCTTCTAATTTATAGTCTCAAGCAATGATTGGATCTTTAAAAGACTGCCAGAATACCATGTACTCTGGTCACTCCTCCCCTCTTCCCCCAGACACTCTTTTCGTTGAGATAATTAAATACTTGTTTACCACTCAGGTCTTCAATTATGGGGTCAGTATCCCCAGCTGGCCACTTAATCCAGTTTTGGGTTTGTTTTTACCAGTAGTACAGCATAAAAGTACCTTTTATGCAGCTGGATCCTGACTATACTTTTCAGAAAATCAATTATGCATTATTTGCTAATTTCATTACTGCTGTTTAACTGATGACTTGCAGTCTTGCTCTTTATGGTATGTTAGGAATATGCACCAAAATCCAATCTCTGTCTGCATAAAAAACCCCACTGGTCTGAAATGTAGAAGGAACAATAATAATGAAATAATAGCTGTTTTGTTTGCTGTCAGTTGTAGACATTTTTGTCTTTAACTATCTACTTAAGAACTGTATTTTGCCTTCAGATGTACCATCAATGAAATTTGGGGTAGTTTTCTCAGGGTAGCTCTTCCAACTTAACTTTTCTTGTACAGGTTTGGATTTTCAGCAGCAGTGGCTATAAGACATGGAAGGATAAGAATATCATTAGCTCAGTAATTCAGATCACATTAGAGTGACCTGGTTGTCCTAATTTTAAAGGTTATTTTAATTTTATGTAAATCTTTAACTGCCAGTCACAAGAAATCTGCATAATGTGCCTTGCCATTTTAGTTTTACTTGTCATCCACTTTTGTACAGGAACATGAGTTAACTCATTTTTTTGTGTCTTCTGGTGCACCAATGGTATATCTGGTATCTCAACTGAAACTTGAAGAACTTAATTAAAACAGAAGAGGCTTTAATTCCCCCTCCTTACTAAACACAAATTGTAGTTTCAAATTCTTATTTCTTTTTTTGCCTGCCAAAAAATTTTCAAAATTATGAGCAGATAGAAGAGAAAAAAGCTGACTGTTTCATATCTGGAAAAGAATAATTTCAACCCAAGAAAATATTCAAATGCTTAGGCTAGACTCTGACCCCAGTACTTATATTAGTGAAGGGTTATTCACCTTATTAAAACTAATCCCATGTTCATGTCACTACCTGCCCCAGAAGGCATTTCTTTATTTTAATATTTATTATATTTCATATTTTGTCCTTTTAATTAAATTTTATCTTTAATAAATCCCCTTTTGCTTTGTTTCACTCCCTTCTGTGATTCACTAGAGAAGCTGCATGATAGGGACTCTAATTTCCTGATTGGTTAAGCCTACTGCCTGCTCCCAGAACCAATCTCTAAAACTCAGTGACACGGTTTTTACGCCACCAGAAAGTGAAAGAGAAAAGAATCAGTATAAAAAAGTGTTCCCACCTCAACACCAGCAGATTACATCCTCTGGTTTTTGCACTTCCAAGTTATTTTTTTTGTTTGGTGTTTGCACTGGCCCTGGCTGAAATATCTTAGCACAATCTCTGAAATCTAGTCCTTCCCTTTTTGGCAAAATAAAGACTTTGCATGGGAAGACATGGAAATCTGCAAAAAAAAAAAAGCATATGCTTTTTTGGTTTTAAACAGAGGAGAGGAATTAAAGTGGGCATGAATTTTCACAGGTAATACCATACCACATGGCAACAGATATGAAATTCATGACATCCAGCCTCAGCTATGAAAGAAATATATGTCTACTCCTAATGGGCCTTCCAATCAATGCACAGAGGATAACAAAGCGTAATAAAAAAAGGCTGGAAGCCTGTGTAAGATAATGAGGAGAATTACTGTTTGTTAAACTGTCTATCTTCAATAATGCTAAATATCCAAAATATTTTCCAGAATGTTAAAAACCTGAAGAACGGGATGACAATTAAATGAAGTTCATTACTTTCTGCCATTAAAACAGTACAATCCAGTATTACATCTTTTCAAAAACCTGAGCTTCAAAAAGTGCTCTCCAGGTGAGGACATGTACCTCAGATACTCAGACCAATAAATTTACCTTTCTGTCTATACAGTTGAAATATTTCAGTTAGTTTGGAAATATCTGAATTTTAGTTGTTCCTGGATTTTAAACATCCCGAAGCCCATAGCAATTTACAATAGACTGTGATTATCTCATTTATTTTCACATCACACTCTAAATTTGTTAAACCTTCATCTCTTTTCACACCTTTCTTCTGACTAGAACATGGTGATAATGAACTCATCACAACAGCAGCATCATGCTAATCTTTTATCTGTTGCTGTTGATTCTGGACCTTACCATTTTATAGTCCTTTTCAGTTTAACTCTCACAATGACTTTGTTCATTGTTCTCATTTCATGTTCCTGATGAGCCTTGAAGCATGAGAAACATCACAGACTGTCAATTAATATCTCATTAATAAAGAAAACAACAACAAAATGAAGAAATAAACAAAGAAAACAGGCTAAGTGGAGAGGTGTTAATTGAGGAAGATCTGAAAGGCTTGAAAGATCTAAACATAAGGAATTTAGAAGAGAGTGAGTTTTTCATGTGAATTCATCTGCTTGGAGGTTTGAATTGGTCCTGCATGGCTGTGATGATGGGAAACAACGTGAAGAATAAGCCACGAGCAAGAGCAGCAGGATAGGAAAGGAGTAAACGAACAGTCTGGATTCTGGCTTAGCACTGACGGAACGGGAACTCAGTCAAAAACCTTCACGTTTTCAGATATCATTGGAAAAAAAATTCCAATAATTTCTACCAGCTGAACACCAAGCCAATGACCCGAGGTAAAGAAAAAAACACTCAGAATTCAAGACTCCTGCATTAGGAATGGACTTGCTGTGACTGATGCATGGCACATCTTGGATCCTTGGAACTCCTAGCCTCCCACGGTGGTCACTAAAATTTTACATGTTCTCTTGACCTAACAATGTTAAATACCAAAATAAATGAACAAAATTAGTGACCTATTTAGTTAATTTTTTTGTATTTGTGGGGATTTTGCTGGTGGGGTTTTTTTGGTTTGTTTTTTGTTTGTTTGTTTGATAATGACTAGGAGAGTTGGGAATAAAGGAGAGGCAGGGAGGGAGAGACAGAATCCTTCACATGCAAGTCACATATCAGCCACATCTATATAAAATACAGTTAGGACATCCAGTGATAAAGATAAATTCCTGTGTACTAACTTTCAAGAAACAAGCTGATATCTCCATTGGAGATTACAGGCAAAAAAAGAGTCGAACGATACCTCTGACAACTGTATTGTTTACCCTTGTTAAGTATTGTAATTAATTGGAATGCTTAGCTCTAACTAAATATAAAACATAAAATATGAAGATATTTTTGATGCATTATGATTAAGAGAAATTTTAGTTTCAGTCTTCTGTATGATTCCCATTATTAGTATAATCATGTAGTCATGAATTATTTTTCCTCTTTCTTATTGTTACTAAGACAAACAAAAAAAAGCAAAGATCCTGGGATATTAGTATTTTTAAAGCTTTTTAAAAGGGCTTTTAATAAGATGCAAAAGACAAGCTGACATAGGCACAGAAATGAGAAAAAAAGCATGATTATTTTTAGAGCTGGCCTCTTGGGCTGGGTATGGGCATTTCAGCTGAATGGAGAAAATCTTGCAGTTCCAGTGTCATTCTTTCTCTCTTTGTGTATTTTAATTTCTAACACTGCCAAGTTAAACCATTTTGTCAAAACTAAATTGCAAGAACTAAAAATATAGAAGCAAAACAACAGCAAAAGCTAGATCTTCTTTATTAACCACAGTGAATAAGGTGTACAGTGTATTTTCCCCAAGACCAATTTATTCTGTGAACCATGCATGCAAGCTATCAAAAGCTGTAAATTAGTGGTCACCTCAGGCATTAGAAATAAGAGCTCCTTTACAGGAGCTCCCATTGAGTCGGTCTTTTTCATCTTTGCTAATTAACACTTTTTTACCACTGCCTTGTAATAAATAATTGAAACTATCATGTAGGACGTGATTCAGAAAAGGGAGAGCAAAAACTCTAAACTAGATAATTTTCAAAGGAATCTTTCTCTGATTGGCTTCTTCAGTAAAACCTGGAAAATAAACTGCTTTCTGGCTTTAAGAAGTCTTTGAAACTTTCCACTACCTGAACAACTTTAATTTATGTGCATATCAAACATCTTACTGGTGCTGAAACCTAAAGACTTAATTCCCTGAAAATGCAGGTGAGCCATAAAATACTCACAGTAGCACAGGATCACATCAGTGTATCCTGCAGTGTGTAAGAACACTGTAGTACCATCAGATCTTCTACACTGAGGAAGCAACTTTTTCTATCAAAAAGAGGGGGTTAATCTTAAAGCTTTTGGATTGGGCAGTTTTGATCCTGACTGAACAAGCAGAACCACAGCCAGCCACACAAGCAAGGTTTTGCTCATCTTTCCCAGTAGCTTCTAAAGCATCCCAAATTCATATTAATTCCAAGCTGCCATGAGCTCAAGCAGCACCAAAGGCAGTAGTTATTTGCATATTTTGAGCAACCTGAGGTAAGGTGATCCCAAAAGAACAGTTTTTCAGTACTGGCTCTCACCTGCACTTTTGTGTGTTTCAAGTAAGTGTGTAATAACTAAACACACACCTGCATAGCCCTCATTTGCAAGAAGAATTTCTGCCATCCTGTGATTGTCAATATAAAGACGGGTTTGATTAAGCTGTCTTAAGCAAACATTAAGTGTGCCTTTTCCAGGATTGGTTCACAGAGCTTCACTGCAAGGAAATGCTCTATGAATAAATGTAATTACAGAAAAGGAAAACCTAAAGGTAATTTGATAACCCTTTGCAGAACTTAGCAAGGTGTCTAAAAATGAAATGTTGACATTTCTATGGTTACTTTACATATAAAAGAAGTACCTTTCATGAAAAGCAAAGCACTTACTTAACATTCCTCAAAGGTGGATCTTGTATTCTTCATTAGCTAAGTTTCAATTGCCTTTGTCAAGCTTGTCTTCCCAGCAAAGGTCTCTGTCAACTGTGAAATCCACTTAAGGTAATTAGTATTCTGTTAGATGGAACAGTCTGTGAATTAGAACTGTAACAAAAGAGAACGTCTACTTGTTTCTTCATTATCAAACAAGGGGAGCTTCCAGCTCCTGTGGCGCCTGAACCTGACTCTTTCTCATGTCATACAGGCCACACTTAGCATAAGGATTAATAGCCCTGCTCAAAAACTTGATTTTCCATTTTACCAGAAATAGTATTTCTAGATGTTTCTATTCTGATTCCTAACATGATTAAATCTCATCCCTTCTACAGAGGGGAAACAGTTTCTTTCAAATCAGTGTAGCATAGAAATTTTTTTTGCAAATGTTCAGATTTTGTTTAAGAATTTCAACATTTTCTTTTGTGTTTTATTCTTAATTTTTGTTCCTGTTTGTTTTTTTTTTTTAATATATTTGATTATGTTGCAGAAGGGACATGTACAAATGTACAATGGTTATAGACTTCTGAAACTCTGACATGAGGCAACATCTGAAGAGTTCTAACAAATCCTTTATTTTTGATATCTGTCACTGAATGTTTGCCCCTTGTAGACAGGAATATTTTATATTTTCTAAGTCAAAACCAGGTTATTTTATAAAAAAAAAGGGCATGCTGAAACAAATCAGGAAGCTTTGTTAGCATCAAACTTGCACAGACTTGGAAAAAAAATCCCAAGAAATTATAAACAGATAAAAAATCTGGACAGAAATATAATCCTGGAAAAGCCTGGGTTATTCATTGTAGGATCAGAGAAGAGATAAGAAGAAAGATAATGTCTCAATTGGCTGAAAATCTCACTATTTGCATACTAGTGCCAGAAAAAGGATGAGTAAACAAGAGAAACAAGGAAGTCTTAATAGTTTATGAAAACATACTCTTTAAAGTTATGTATTTTTCCAGCATAACAGAATTTGATAGCACAAGTCTTCTGCCAGGAACATTTTAAAATTAAAACTGAATATATTATCAATACAAATTTACATGATGTAAAATGAAAAATTTGTTGTTCCATACTAACATTGTATGTCAACCCTTTAACCTGCAGACCATAAAATAAGATGGCACTGATAGGAATCTGTTACTGCAAAGAATGGCTCCCTTTTATTCCTTAGCAGCCCAAGGTTGTGTCCCCATCAGATTTCTCCTAACTTACCCTTACACATGCAGGCTCTTCTCATTTCCCATGCTAGCTAAATTCAAACTAGAAGGGATGTCTGTACTGCCATCACACCTTCAGTATATTCTGTAGACATAGTTTGAGATTAAAGTGTTTTCTGTTTGTCTTGTAGTGACATGGTTTGACACTGAAATATGAAATCTCTTCATTGCAACACAAATAAGAGACATTTTTGATGCAGAAAATCTGTTTCAGTCACTAGGAAGGGTTTGTCTACATGAAGGCACTAGTGAGAAACTGGGAAGTGTGTGAACTGAGAAGCAGCAGCTGTTGCAGACTCATTCTCTGTTCGAGAAGTCTGAGTAGGTACCTATGGCCCCTCTGTGATTTAGCCAAAGGCATTTAGAGAATGTTTTTAATAAGTAGTAGCAGACACACCAGTGCCCAGGATACATTCATGACCCAACTCACTTCAGAAAATGGAGTTTAAGGAGACATTTTTCTCTTGCCATGAATTAAACTGACAAGACCATGAAAACACAGCACGTTTCTGTACTTTTAAGTACACAACTTTTAGGTCTGAGTCTGAAATTTTGAATTTCTGAATTTTCCCTTAGCATTTCAGGTATGATTTAATACTCAAA
>VZRX01022446.1:563380-581483 GCA_013398075.1 Notiomystis cincta | reverse complement strand
TTTCCCTTAGCATTTCATGGTTGTTTTAATACAAAAAAAAAAAAAAAAAAAAAGAAATCTTATTAAAATAGCATCCAGTGCTCCTCCAGGCAGAGCTTTCACATCCCCTGTTGTCCTGTGAATGTCCTTTGTATCACTAAGTCAGGCTCTTGCAGGGTACTGCTCAGGGAAGGAATTATTCTGGTCCATCTCATTTGAGTGTTCACGTAGCTGCCCTGTGGCACACTTGCTACTGACAGAATTCTTCAGACAGCTTTCACATCTCTGCTGACATATGCATATAGCCTGCCTCACTATCTTATTTATGTATATGTTTTAGTTTTAAATGTCCCTATACTTTTTCCTAAGTGCCTGCTATCATTATGAGTTGTTCAGGGAGCTTTCCAGAGCTGGGCTAATGGATACACATGTGGTGGGAGAGAAAGAGCAAGAGAGAAGGAGTCCAGTGTGCCATCTTATTTATGTATTTGTTTTCTTTTAAAGATACCTATATTTTCCCCAAAGTGCCTGGAACAATATCTGCAATAAAAAATATTAATCAATAACCGTGCTCAAATAATTCTGTTCCTTCAGTTCAGTGCTGTGAAACAAATGTGAGAAACTAAATAGACCTTGTAGGGTGCCCTGTAGCTCAATAAATCCAAGGTCTGGCTGATCATGGAGACAAGGTAATTTTCACAATTGACACATGCAGTATTCTCCCTCCTTTCCTTTTATCTTCAACTGGAGAATTATGAAGCTTTTTTTTCCCCGATTCATTTTTTTAACTGCTAGGATACAAAATAAGAGGAGAAATAGTTAAAAATAAGTAAATACAAAAGACTCAGTTTGAATACTAATAGAGTACAAATAGATTAATTTTTACTGAGCAAAAGAATCTTGGAGAAGGAGGAGAAAAATGAAGAAATTCTTAGTAATAATATCAAGAAAATATTGAGTTCCAGAAGAAAACTGGGAGAGAAGAGAGCTATGGAAAAAGAAGGAAATGCTACTCAAAATTAAGTACAGATGCATGTCTGAAATGTTTTGGGTTTTTTTCTGGGTGTGTTTTCATTATTTCTATATACTTTATACAGTTACAATCTGTATTTAATATTAGTAGCTCTCATTCCTGTAAATCTGCCGAATAATATGAAAGCAATTTCTTCTTGTCAAAAGCTGTGAAGAGAAAAAAACCAAATAATTTTGGTTTTCAAAACCATGACCATACCAAACACTACTTACTATAAAATAGATTATGCTGAGAGTTTTCACCTTTTCACGTTGTAAACTTCTTAGCTGCTGAAGTTTCAGACTATTTATTGGAAACTCACAAGTGTCAAGAGATCCTTGTTGCAAGAAAATCACAGATGCTGTCTGTTTAGCATCTGCATGGGCTAATAAAACAGGCCTGATACAATGGAGAAAAAATCTATACAGTAAAAACTCTAACAAGTGACAATTAGAAGTGTTTACAGCTTTAATGTTTATTACTCTTTTTTATATAGCAACCCTGAAATCTCTTTAAAGGGTCTGAAGTTGACATTACGTGGACTTATAGCTTCTGAAATATAGTTTCTTTGACAGCAGAAATATTATTTGAATAATGGAAGGTGAAGACAACCTCTTCTTCTCACAGCATTTATGAATGCCAGAAGGGTATCTGTGAATTTATGTGAGAAAGAGAACAGGAACATGTATTTTTCTTGTACTTACAAATTTATTTTCCCTATAAACACACCTATGTTTTTCCCTGTGTGTCAGCTATGGATATGATTTGTTCAGATTGGTTTTAAGTTTGTGCTAATAATTTTGTGTTTTCTTCATGTGGTTGTAGTGCAATAATGCTCAGGAGACTCAGTAATGGATGATATCTCTTTGGGCTGAGAAGGTTGCACAAACACAGAAGAAATTATTGGAGGTCCAAATAATCTGATTTTGTCCATGCTTTTTTCTATCCTTTGTTATGGATGTCTTTAAAAACTGCTTTTATCATTAGGTTTGGAGTTAGAATAATCCTCTTCTTTGCTGTGGCCTGATGATTTATTTAGTTTATGAAGGCTCTGCAGTTTCAAAGTATATGTATTATTATATTCTTGTTTAAACTGAAGACACATTTGTTTGCAGAGGTTTTATTGGTAATTGAGTGATCGTACCAGAGACAATATGTTGCACTGGCAAATCTATCTCCAGTATGTTTGCACACAGCTTGATATTCTTCTACAAGGTTTGTGTTTTAAAGCACTGCAGTCTAGATGCTTAGGTTGATATCAGACAAACAAAATGAAAAACAGAGAACCAAAATGCCTGCTTGTCCTCAGGGATGCCAGGACAAATTAGTGAAACCATCTGATATTATAACAATGTTTTCTGTTGTTATGACAGTTGTCATATTTTAATTCTTTATAAGATTTCATTGGGGTATTATCATCAAAATTGTTTGTACTAGCTGATTTGCTTTTGAGGTAAGCCTCCCCTGTTCAGCACTTCCTTGAGTGTGCCAGCCCTCTCCCCTGTGCTTCAGTGCATCCTGAGACCCGCTCCGTTTGCGGACAGCCTGCCTGTGCTCCCGAGGAGCTCCTTTGGCAGTAGCTGGTGATGGAGAGGCTGCAGCCATCCCTGCCAGCCCCTGCGTGCCGTGCCCGTGCTGCAGAGAATAAAGCAACCCTGCACTGCTTAGGGATTAGGCAGGAAAGTCATCTGAGAGCTGGGTTTGGGGGGCTACAGCTGTTCTCTGCTTCCAGCAAGAAACGTGTCTATGGAACATTTGGAGCATGGGGTAGGGGGGATTGTGACTGTTCTTTTGAATCCTATTCCAAGCTGTTAAGTAATGTTTCTGTTAATACTTGTCACCAACCTGACTAGCTTCAGACTGCAAATCCGAAGGTAAAAGGATACAACTATCACTTCTGATCCCCGAGTCACTTCTGTTTTCAACTCTTGAAGATACTATGAGTTGTTAAATGGGCCTATGGCAAGAGGTTCTTCAGATTTCTATTTCATTTCTTCTTTTAATTTAATAATTAAAATCCCCCAAACCAACCAAAAAGTCAATTGTGCTTATTTTTCATATACACAATGTCATTAATAATGTTTAGACGGTGTAGATGACACTGTCCTGTACAGATACATCATGGACCTACCTCCTCTAAAATAAATATGAATAAACAAATAAATCAGCAACACCCAATCTCACTCTGAGATCATGCACTGAGCAACTTATCTGCTCTTGCTAGACATAGGAAGCCTCTGCAGACTGAGAAAAGGTGCCATTAGCTCATTTTCATTCCAGGACCAAAACCAAATAAAGCTAGAGCTGAAAACAAACAAAAATGTATTAAGCTGACAAAAAAGTGTCCAGTGGGAAATGAAAGGCAACTAGAAACAATGATAATAACGTTTTCATGTGCTTTCATTACATGAGTAATTTGGGGATGTGCTGAACGATTCAGAAATATTTCAAATTGCTGGGTATATGCCATAATTGCTGGTTTACAAATATGTCAGATCCTTTACTATGCAGGCTGCTTTTATCCACTGCAAACAATTCCAGATCAGATGTTTTCCATTCAAACTGTTAGAAGAAAATAGTGCAATACAGAAATAGCATTAATTTTCATGGCTGCACTGAGGAGGGTTATTGAAGCAAAATATCATCTTGGCATTTATCAATACATAATCTTAACTCCCATGCTGATCTCAATTAGTCTCACTCTATAGTAACTCTGTAACATAGAATATACATACTTACAAGACCAAGTATAGATCTCAGTAGCCTGAGACAATAGCTAAAATGGACACTTGTAAAAATGCTAGGATTAAAGAGCAATTACCTTTCTTTTAGGTTATCTGGTTTAATGTTAATACAAACAAGTGATTTGGAGCATTTATTGGTGTTTGTATATATTGTAGTGATAGGAACCTAATCTGAGGATTTGGCATAATAAGAAATCTCTTTAATGGCTTTTTAAAATTAGAACAATTTTTATATCATTGGGTTTTCTAACTATGAGATGGTTACTTAGACACCATAACCTCTCTTCTTGGTATGGTTTTATTGGCTCTGAGAGGAAAGAGAGAAGGAGAAAGGGAGAGAAAGGGAAAGGGGTGTGATCAGCACGATGTTAGAACTAAATTAATGTGCATTGAGCAGCCCTCACTGAAAGTTCATGACCCCTGCTTGGAACGAGTTGTTCTCACATGTTCCCTACATTCTTCCAGATTCTCATCCACATCAAAATAAAGTGCTGTTTCAAGCTGTTGGGAATTCCACTGGACTATCTGCCATCTCTGAGCAGCCCTGGCATGCCATGCAGGCATTGGCCAGTGGCTTTGGGATTACACAAAAGTAATTTGCTGAGCCATCTCTGCTTAAGAATTAGTTGGTTCAGCTGTGGAACAGCCTCAGAGCTTGAGAAGGAACTTTTTGTGGGGGGGCACAAAACTGCAAGATTCACACTCTAAGAGCTTGCCTGCTGCACTTCACCAATCAAAGACTGCTCCCTGCCCAGGGTGGGAATGAAGTAGCCTCTGCAAAGCACAAAGTGAATTCTTTGTGTTGCATTCCAATGTTTTGTGTTATTTGTGTGCTTCAGGTGTACTGCAGAATTTGCCCTGATAGACATTGTTTATGGCTTGTGGAATGGTACCAGGACCAAGATTAGGTGGTCAGGTGGAGTTGGGTTCTTGTATAAAAATTAAGGAATTTTCTGATTTTTTTCATCTCATCATAATCCTATTAAAAAAAAGGGAATCTGGGAAAATCTTGAGAATTTTTTATTTACTTACATCCCCAAATTATGTCCCAATGTGTTGGTGCCCCTGATTGATGTGATAAATTAATGGATACTTGTCTGTGGATTGTTATTAGAAATAAGTTTAAACAAGACTGTGGAAATGTTAATTTCTTGCAAAATTAAAGTCATATGTTGAAGAAAACACTGTGCAATGTCTGAGTAAATATTTCTTATGAATAAAAGCATAAAGAATAATACTTTAATTGGAAAGTCTAACCCAGTAGGGGTTTTAGAAATTGAGTAGATTATAAAAACAAAGATTTGTTTGCAGAAGATTTAAAAAAAAAACAAAGATGTTAGAAAAAATATGAATGTATTAATATTATTTTACTTCTCTCTTGCATTCTCTGTAAATAGTCTGGAAGCAGCATCCTGTTAACACATGCATTTGGTGTAATACAATTACTATATTAAAATTTATGTTGTTGATTTAAGGATGTCTGCTCAAACTGCCAAAGCCTCCCACTTGAACCTTCTGTCCCTTTATCCTATTTAATGTGACATGATTATCTTTACTGATTTTGAAATTCATATATGGATATACAATGCATATATTTCTTCCATACACAATTTGCATCAGATGGCATTAATATAACTTAATTACAAGAAGAACACAAACAAAATGCTAAACATGGCCAGAACCAGTGCTGGAGAACTGCCAACCAGAAACCCCAAAGAAGCTTAGGACTCCAGTTTAGAGCTTAGGCTTGACTCTTGCTGTAATGATATTTTCCTGTATCATTTTCAAATCTTCCTGCGTTAATCCGAGGGCACCCCAAAATGCAGTGAGTAAATTCAGGGGATATTCTCTAGATCTGTGTCTATAAGAGGATCATGACAGAAATCAATGAAACCAAGCTTATCAGCATGATACATTCAGGCCACCTAAATAATAAGCAAAGTTTTGTAGGCCAGAAACACTTCTTGCAGTTATTGGTTAATAGCAAGAAAGCAGAAACAGGTTACTAAGCATCCAGGTCAGTAATCACATGGCAGTATTTACCTTTATTTATTTACCTATTTATTTACCTGGTAAACAAATAGGTGCCTTATGTTTGGGGAGTGAGACTAAACAACCAAGCAAGGGTTCTCGTGAAGGTGCAGGCAGCTAGTGATGGATTCAGCATCACTGATTCTGCACTGACAGCAAGACTCACAGCCAAGATCAAAGTTGGAGGTTTGTTCAGACTTTGAAGTATTTCAGACCAAGGCTCTTGTAATTCATTTAATCCAAGATCTGATTATGAAGAATAACAGGTTATATATATATATATGTACATGTATACACGTGTGTATGTATGAGCATGTATATATACACCGACATAAAAATCTTAACTAGAAAATAGTAATTACAATGTCTAAGTAAAGGAAACATTTCATTTTTTCCTCTATTACACGGCCTGGGCTTCCCTATTTCATGTCATAGAGTGCCATGGGTTCATGTGTGGCAATATGGTTACATTATCCTGTGTTCATATTATGTTACAGTGATCTGCCAAAACCCAAATATACACAAAAGAAAGAATATGCCACAATGGAAAATTACAGGGAACACATCATTGAACAGCAGTAACTACAATTTTAACCTCATCCTAAATAACTCTCTTCAGGAAATGTTTAGGATCCTTTTAACCACGGTCAGTTTTAAAACTGTAAATTATATATGTTTTGAGTGATAGTTGCACATTTCTTGTTATCAGTGTGATGAAACTTGTCTCTGAGGGGAAAAAAAAAGAGTTTAAAAATAAATATAAATTTTAAATGTAGGAAATACACTGACAAACACTGTGTCAGTGTAACCTTCAATACCATGACCTAAACTCAGAATATTAAACAGTAATTTTGTTTACTTTTAACATTCAGTGATGTGCTTGTATACAAAACTGTACATCTTTTATCAATGGATACATGGTAGAAATATATGAATAGTACCAATGCACATTTTCTTATATATCTGGCACATTTGGAGAATCATAAAATGTAAGTAAATAGATAAACTATGATTGTGGAGTGGTTTCTTTAAAAATTAAATTTTCCTTTCTTTTTCTTACAATCATGAGTAAAATACTATTCTCCTTTTAATCTCTAATTGGAAAGGTTTTATTTCATAGGCTTTCAGAAAAATGCAGAATACATTGGCAAATTATACACAAAGATTCAGTCTTCTCTATTATTTCAAACCATAGATAATCGTTTCTTAAGTAACGTATGGTAAATGTGCTGAAGTATTCTCATTTCTAAAAATCAAATTGAATATGTAATGCAAATATGATTATTCATTGCTCAATAATAACTAATGCATTTGAGTATCTACCTTAATACAGAAAAAAATGTACAGGTTGTTCAATTTGAGTCTTCCTGTAATGTCGAAAGTGTTTTCTTTGAAATCTTGGCTTTAAAATTACAGCATTTATTATGCCAACTAGAAAGTGCAGATCTTGCCCTTGGACACATCCTACAGGGAGCAGCCACCATTTGGTTTTGGTCCTGACGGCCACATGGAACTAAGCTGAGGTGATGAAGACCTTTTTTGTGGGTAAAACACCTTCTTTTGTGTGTGTGTGTGTGTGCGTGTGTGTGTGTGTGTGTGTGTGTGTGTGTGTGTTTGTGTGTGCAGGTGTTTTAGTTTTTGTCACNGTGTGTGTACTTGTTCTCTTAATGCTGCTGTGCCTTTGCTTTTTGCTGTCAGTAAATTGTTATCTCAACTCACAGGGTCTGCTTTTATCCCTCTCTCACCAAAAGGGGTGGGGGAAAGGGAGTGGCTTCCTTGGAGTTTAATTTCCTGCTGGTGCCAAACCACCAAACATAATGATCTGAACTCAAGTACAGGGGAACTGTGGAGGCCAAGAAAAAAGTCTGAATACTTTACACACCCTGCTTTGTGAAAATTTCCATTCCAAATTCATGTGGAGCAGATGAGATCTATAAGGAAGTCTATCCATAAAAAATAAGATCTTTCTATGAGAGCACTGTTCTTCTCAGCTAGGTGAACTGCACAGTGTTACTTTAGTAACGTTTTAGGAAATGTCATACACAATGAGACAGCTCCCCAAACCACCATTCTTTAGCACTGACATTTACTAAGTATGTTCTCTTCCTTAAGGACAAAGGATTTTTGCCTAACAACAGTGGCTGAGCTATGGAAATGAGGGAAATTTGTAAAATTTGAGTATGTTTTCTTTGAAACTAGAAAAATTATTTAAGAAATGATGCTGGGAAGAGCTGCTGTTTTAAGCAAAGCCCACATCCATGACAGAGCATTTTTGGGAATACAGAACATGAGGCACATGAGATGGATGCTGTCAGTCTTTGCAGCAACAAAACCATTGCATGTTTAATGCTGTCTTTACTCATCCTCTGGTGAGAGGAAATGATAAAAAGCCACAAATGTTTTGTTATTAAAGACAGAGACTACAGTAGTATTGTGGCAACCTTGATTTCTAAGAAGAATCCTGGTAGGCTTTGGTTAGAGTTTTATTTAAAATATTGATCCTTTGTAGTTGACACAGTTCAAGTAAACTCCTAATTTTGTTTTGGATTTGCACTACAAATTGGATATTGTGCTGATTCATAAACTGCCCTGCCCTTACTTGGTTTGATTTGTCCTGGGTTCTTATGCTGCATTAAGACTCTAGCCCTGACATTTTCTGCAATGCTATTCTCAACATCCAGGGTTGAGTATTGTTGTCTCATTTGTCTCAGCCCTTCAGCACAAGCAGAAGGCAGCAAGTAATGCTAAAGCTCAGGTCTGTGTCCTGAAGTGCAGCTCAATATAATCAGAGAGATTGGTAGGTAGCATTTTCCCCCCCATGCTGAGGCAGGGAAAAGCCTGGGGCTGAGAAAGAACTGAAAGAGACACAAAATAGGGATGGAAAAGAAGAGAAGATATTCACTATCCGAAATAGAATATATAGAAAAAGATTGGATTGCATGAAGATTCACAGATATGAAACATATGAGGATGAAGATTAAACTTTAGGAAAAAAAACAAAAGCAGAATTTGGAAGAAATAGGCGAAAAAGAAGATAAGAAATCTCAAAGTGCATAAAGTCTTTGAGGTGATGCTCTAAAACTCATCAGTTCATCAAGAAAAGCGAAAAGCCTTATAGCCCCCAAAGAAAAAGAAATATTACAGAAGAGTATTTATCTTACTCCAGGAGTGCAGGTTGTCATTTGCAAGACAGAATAGCAGAAAAACCCAGAGGAATACCTGTTCTAAGGTACTCACCAAGTATGTGTCATCCACTCCAGGAAACAGGAGGAAGGGAAAAAAGAAGAGACCCTGTTCAGCCACAGTAGCACTCAAATTTATGAATGTTTAAGTATTCCTTCAACTTTCACGGTACTATATTTAAACACGCCTTTTTAATTGATCCCAGAAATAATTCCAGCTTATATCTAGTTTTTATAAGCCTGGAGCCTACCTGTCCTAGGACTATTTGAAGATTTATCTATGGAAATCTTGCATGAAGAAAGGAGGGAGGATTTAATTTACAAAGACCTAAATCCAAAAGCCTGTTCTGAAATTTGGCTTAATTATTGATGTGCAGTTACACAGGGATTTCCCACGCGACCTCCCAGTAGCATCACATTACCTTGAAGTTACAGTAACAGCTGTAATCTGAACAGGTCCCTTGTAAAGAGCAGAAATATAGGTCTGGAAAGGAGAAAAAAATCTTAATGCATTGCACACTGTCAGTCTGGGGCCCCACTAAAACTTCTTTTAAATGATGGGGATAGTGGTCTTTGCTACTTCTGATCCTTTTCTTCAAGGAAGAGAATCTCACCGGTTTAACGAACTGAGAAAGGATGGGATTTTCTTGGCACAGTAAAATTACTGTGTAGCAACTGGAGAGCTCCAGGCTGAGATTCTAGTATATGGAAAAGTCTTCTAAAGATATCTGGGGTTGCATTTCCTTCTAAAGGCCGTGACAGGATTTCCAAAAGGGTGTGAGAAGGAGTCCTCCACGGTGTGCCTGACATACATATTGGGTGCCTTTCTGAGGCAACTTCGGATATTCACATTTAGAGTACAGCTCTTTTATGTCTTTGGTGGGGTCATTCTTAAACCCATATTGCAAGACACCTACAATTTAAAGGCAATATTCTTGGTGATTTTCCTTGGAATTACTCTGAACAGGTATGAAAGATGAATTCTCCTGTTCTTTCCAGAGTACTCTTAATAGGACACCATGGGAAAGGTTTCTATATAATTACCCTTAAAATGAGCATAAACATGGGCATTCAAAACCAACACTTACCCGACATAAAACTTAAATTTACCAACTTTCATCCAGAAAAAAATTAAGTTTGTTTTATGTATTTTGTTTTGTATATAGGGATCGGTTAAGTCACCTCTGGGGCAAATTTGAGCAGCTGTTTAATAGTGGCAGCAATGCTGCAGAACAGTTTTAGGGAATAAAGAATAGAAGAATAAGTTATCTAATTGAAACTGTGAGGGCAATTTAAGTAGGCAGAATCAAATTACTCAAGCTGGAATTTGGCCATTCAAATATTGAAGCCTTTAAAGAAATGTTAATAACTATTCACAGCTTTACAAATATATCATCAAATCACAATTTTAATAAGAATAAAAAAGAGGAAAACACATTTAGCAGCTTATGCTAGGGAAATGTTGTATTAACTGTAGAGGACAGAAATGAAGGTAAATATTTAAATACACCCATTATCAGGGGATAAGACTTTGATGTATCAATCCTATCTTCACCAAAGCCTCTTCCTATAAAACTCCTACATTGAAGTGTTTCTGTTTTGCTTTTGCTATGATAAATAGCTATCACAAAAAAGGAAATTTGGCATAAAACATGGAAAATAAAAGGCATGATTTAAGTAAATAACTGTAGGCAATGGTTTTCATTACAAAAAGGTAGAAAAGATGGACCAGGGCAGTGATTTGTTTTGCATAAACACATTAAAAGTATTTTCTTTGTGATACATGGCTTGTGATACTTGCTATTCCATTGTGTTAGAGATTGGTAGCCAGTGTGGTTATTCCTGAAGATCAAAAGAACTGGCAGAGTTAAATAGTTGGCCTATAATTATATCAGAAGTTAATTGCAGTGTCTATTAGGTAGAACTAATTTACACTGATAATTTTTAGGCAACCTAGTCTTCTTCAAAGTTTCATTGTGAAGGCTTATCTAGCCAAATTTATGTATACCATCAAGTTACCAACAGTGATCAGAATTTTAGCAAGCATCTTGATTTGTTCTATTTCATTAAAAAATAAAAAAAATATCCAAGTAATTAAAAATGTGGGTTGCAATCTGTTCCAGTATGTGTGGTTAGCTGAAGTTTAGCCAGTTTACAGAAGAATCTTCAAGCTGACACAAGGTCTCCACTGGCAGTGGTGGTGCTTAGAGCTGCTCTGCTAAGTGGGAGCCATACCCATTGTCACCAAACTTGTCCCTGGTAGTGCCAAGCAATGCAGGTCTATGAAATCCTCCCTGAAACACAAGGTTATGCAAACTACTGTGAATATCTTCACGAGGTGCACTGCAGAGCATTCCTGTGCAACAGTTACTGGTTTGTCTTGATAGCATCACAGCTCTATTAGTGCAGTACTTTGTCTCAGCTTATTATGGCTGCACTGATGAGTTTTATTGCCATTGGTTTGGTCACAATGGGTTTAGAGATTGCTGCCTGGTGCTCCAAAACACACTGTAGGCAGACATCAGATTTATCTCTGGCTTAGACACAATTAAAAAACAATAACAACAAAAAACACAAAAGGAAACCCACAGTGCAGAGGGACAGTTAAGCATTTGTGTTTGAGATTCAAAACAGCCAACACACTGAGCAAGGCTGGCTGCAGGATACAAAACTAATATGCTTTTTACATATTAGCTGAGTAGCTAAGGACCAGAGTGCTGTTCCCTCCTCATGACAAAGATTTCAAATCTCATCTTTCCAGAGCATGCTTGAGGCTACTTTACCTGTTCCTGTTGAGTCTGGCACTACTTACTGTGCTGGCTTGTGGAGACCAGAGAAAAGGGCACACCTTTATTTGACATTGCAGTTTATGTGCTGAGTATGAGTTTCTCCCTTGGGCCAAACTGCCCTTTCCAACCTTCTGCCAGGTGAGAGTTGAGTGAATTCTTCTACATAAACGTGTTCACACTGTTTCTCAGTCTGAAATCAAAATAAGTGAGAAAGGAAGCACTCAGGACAGTAAACACAGTAGGGAAGGCTGAATGTCAGGCACTTTTTCAGCCTTGTTCCCCAGCTATCATCAGACTGCAATTTTGTACCTTTCTAAAGGCATCTGTGTGCCTCCCACATCCCCCAATAACTTTTAATAATTTCTGCACAGATCATTGCAACAAGATTTGTGGAAGGTAGAGGTCTCAGAAATAATTACACGGGTCTGAGTTTTGCAGCCACAGACAACCTGCACAATCTGGCATAAATGCATTATTGGACACGAAAGAATCCTCCCTGCAGAAATCTCCTATAAACATCTTTATGTCAGGAAAATCTTTAATGAAGATTTCATTTTCTCTCACACTAAACTAGACAACCAAAAAACCCACCCCAAAACATGGTAAACTTAGTTTCCTTTGTTCTACTGGTCATGGAACTGCCTTTTGTTTTTAATATGGCTTAATCGTCCATAATTGTTGTAACAAGCCTCCCAAAAGGTAATAATGATATGCTATGACAAATTTTATACATTATGATACATGTCCTTTAGGCTTTATAAAGGCTCCTAGTGATGGTTTTGACAAGCTTCCCCAAGGCAACTGAGGCTCCTTTGCATAGTTCATTAGCTGAAGAGAGAATTGGGCTTCAAGGGGCTTAAAATAGGTTAGTATTTTTTCAGTTCACTGTTCATGGGGAGAAGTTTATGTAGAATAATTCAGGGCCAAATTCAGCTTTAATCAGAAAAATATGTATTTTGGGGAAGAAATAGAAATATTTATAGCTGATTGCATAGATTGATAGATGGCTGTTCATGAAACAGAATTTGGCTCAAACAAGACAACTGCTGTTCTTAGTTTTAAAACAGAAGTAGTTTGTCCTTCTCATGCCAGAAACTTCACACTTTCTTCTCCAAGATCACTGTTTGCAACATTTATATCAGAGAACATTTATAATAAGCTAAGAGCATTTATAATAGGATAACCTAGGACAGGATAATGAGCGTTTCTCAGTCACTTAGGGAGAGAGGAGTACAAAGACCTGACTCTCGTCTTGAGCTACTCTGCCTCATCTACAGCTCAGCCATTAGCAAAGTCCTGTGCCTTAACATATTAGCATAACCTTTCCTTGTATTGTAGGTCAGAGAAAACTCCCATTTAAAATCTCCCTCATTTGTCAAGACAATTTCTCTTTTGACATCATCCAGAAGGTAGTCGCTCTTATTGCCGTATCTCTACTCTTCCTGCTGGAAACAGGTTATTGGGGCAGAATCCATGCTCTTCCATGTAATTACTCGCCTTCTGCCTTGCTACCAATCTTGATTTTTTGAGTGTGTCATTTAAAATGAACCCCCTGCTTTTCCCCCAAGTGTAAGTCCTGCATGGGAGTCTCCTCAGTGGCAATCTTTACAATATATCAGACAACACTAATAAAAAAATAATGGTTTTATACGCCTTCCTATCTTTCTTGCAAGGTTATATTTTTATATATATATGTATGTATGTATGTATGTACATATATATATATATGTACATACATACATACATACATATATATATGTATATACATACATACATACATATATATATGTATATACATACATACATACATATATATATATATGTATGTATGTATGTATATGTATGTACATACCGCCTAATCAGAATTTTATGCTAATGCTTTAGGGCTTTGGAGGTAATATGACAGCCATATTGATTAACATCAGCTGTTGCTGATGTCAGTGCTGAGAGAGCTCATGGAGGTTTATTCTAAGCAGGGTTTAGTGTATCTGTAACATGCAGTATGTGGTAACATGTATATGACCCTGAAATGAACTAGTGGCAATCATAATAGCAAAAAAAAAATAGCCCATGGGTCTTATGTATTGACATGACTTATGAAAATATTCTGTAGATATTAACAGATCAAATGTTAATATTCCCTGTCAGGATTAAAAAAAAAAGAAAGAAATCTATGCACTAAATAACTGGCAATTTTTTTCACATCTTTTTCTTTTTTTTTCTTTTACATTTGTGTGACAATTAAAATGTTTTCAAGAAATTCTGACTTTCGTTTATTAGATAAATTGTGAATCATGCGTCTTCCTTTTCTACATAATTCTTCTGTTAAGGTTTGTTAAAGAGTTAAAATATTGTGTAAAAATAACCCTTAGAAAACTTATAATTTAAATTGTTATTCTAAGAAGTAGCTTTTATGGCTTATTTTTAAAATTATATTTAAATAATTAATGAGCTCCATTTGTTATCATATGTTTGTTTAGTCATTTCTCATAAAATCAACACAGACAGGAATAAAAGACATATGAGGGAAAATCTGTTAAGTTGGTCACACAAAAGATTTTTATCTCTGTCTCTATGAAATAGCTAAGTCAAGCCTAGCTAAAAACCAGAATACATGCAGTTTATAACACAGACTAACACAGCCACAGCTTTCTGCATTCAGTCAGACTATCATGCACCGTAGACTATAGAACCCTGCATAAATGGCTGTGTCAGTGGTTTATAGAGATCCTTTTAATTATGAGTATTTGCATTTCAACCTAGGTTTCTATCAAAATAAAACTTCCAGTAGCTTGCTATATATCAGTGCCTAGAATAAAATAGGTCCTGATGTTAATTTTTTTCCCAATGGCAATTTTACATGGCTCAGTTTTAAAACTGATACAGATAAAAATTCTTCCTTATTCAGTATTTGAAAACGTGTACGTACCGTTTGTTTCAGTCCCAAATGTAATAGTCTTTTAAGCACATCTGTACTACCATCTACTGGAAAGGTGAGTAATATATATCAGCAATCACTGCTTCTATCTGGTACTGAAGCCAGAGGAAAATAATAAAAAAAAAAAAGAAAAAAGGAAAAAAGAACCGTACATTTCTCCCACAAAAAATTGCATCTTTGTGTGCACTTTAAGTTGTACTGACACTAGAGATCTCTCATTGCTAATCTTTTGCAGAGATCAGGTTGAACCAAGGCTGGATAGCTTTCACGAGGAAATATTTCAGCCAAAAGTGAGATATTTTCATCCTCCCCTTTTGATAAGGTACTGCACATCAGTAGTTCTCTTTCAGCACCCGAGCTGAGCCGAGGGAGGAGAGCGAGAGCGTCTGTGCGCACAATTACAGTTCTGAGGCGCGTAAGGGAGACCGAGCGCTCAGCAGAGCAGAGCACAGGCAGGCACTGTGCATGCCATTCCCCGTGCTGCTGCACTCCACATGCCACCTCTGCTTCCTCACAGTTCTGCTGCGCCTTTCTAGGATATCCAGAAATAGCTCTGCCAAGTCTGGTGAATTACATTCTTGTTTAGCAAGGTGAAGGAACATCTTCTGAAGGGAGATTAGATTACTCTTTTTTGTACACACCTAACAGCCCTGCACCAACCAGCTGTGCACACACACACACACACACACACACACACAAATGCAAACACGAGAGGAGTTTTGCAAATAATGCATCTGGATAATATCAAGGGAACAATCCCCAGCTCCCTGGCATGTTAATCAGCCTCCTAGACCATTACATCGTTCCTGCAACTGGCCCCACACACACACACACACAGAGACACACATACATTGTTTCCTACTTCTAGGCAATTAAATAATATTTGATACCAATTACAGACTTTTCTAGTTTTGTTCTTCAAAACCATGCCCAGGCAGATGCAGGGAGAGATGTGCAGGAGTGTAAGATAAATGTACATGAATGAAAAGCAGAGGATGGCAGCAGTGTTATTACTTTGTGGATATGAGGAAATGGCTGTTCTCTGTACATCTATTTAAAATTGTTTTTAGAATACTGCATGGGAATTACTTTAAAGAAGGTCATTGTGTTGTTCTTAGGCACATCAAGGACAGATAAAATAATAATTAGTTCACATAACATTTAGATGAGGAACTAATAACACTGTATACTGTTCTTAACAGACATTATATCAACATGTGTAAAGCAATGAGAATGATGGCAGAGAAAACTTTAAAAAACACATTTGACACATTAGAAGAAGCCTCTAAAAACTGGAATACAGTTTACCTTTTTCTTTTGCCTTCTACCACTGAGTGGAAGAAGGAATCTTGCTTTTCATTAGAAAGCCATACAAGACCCATTGAGCATCATCAGAAATCAGTCTAGCAGCTCACTTTGTGTCTCTAAAAGCAGGGATAATTTATTTCCAATAACACAGCATGCAGCCGTTCTAAAACCATGCACACAGAATCACTGAATACTTTCCACAAAGGTACCTTGACATCCTCAGAACACATAGTGAATAATCTCTCTCAATCTGAAAAAAAAAAAAAAAAAAAAACCAAAACCAAAGGAAATTTGAAGGANCAATAACACAGCATGCAGCCGTTCTAAAACCATGCACACAGAATCACTGAATACTTTCCACAAAGGTACCTTGACATCCTCAGAACACATAGTGAATAATCTCTCTCAATCTGAAAAAAAAAAAAAAAAAGCAACCAAAACCAAAGGTAATTTGAAGGGAAAAATGAAAATGAAACAAGATAAGCAAACGTACTAATATCTTCCACATGCTTTGAATACTTCTTGCAGGATTTTCACCTGTTTTGCAGTGTCCTATCACACAGGGAAAGCACACCACTTCACAGTGATTAACATATTTCAGACTTTCATAGCCTTCCTTTGGCTTTAAACCTCATGTTTTCGTTCTTCTGTTCAGACCTCATTGGTATGACTTTTTTCTATCTTTAACCTGAGACTTAAGAACCTTCTCTGATGCTAAAGAAAATGCAGATGGCCATTCAATCTCTTTTCTCCTTTTTGTTTTCTCAGCTGTGACATCTACTCACCCTCTCTTGAATGTATTTTCTCCAAAATAGATTTTACTTTTCTCACTTCAGTGGCTGCTTTCTGATACAGTTGTATGTTCTCTCCTCCTTTAGTATATCTAAAATTAACTTCTCTGTAATTTTTAGTCCCGCAAGCTATTTTTTTTCCAAATCATCTTTCTTCATTGACTTTCTTTCTTCCCATACTAGTCATTCATCTTAGAAAATGTTGCAACATAATCGTTACTTGCACTTGCTAAAATTCATCTGCCCTTAACTTTCACCAGTTTTTATCATAAATATCCTATGTTCCCTAAGGTTGCAGATACCAGACTTACTGGCAACAGAATTCACAGATGTAATACTGTTCCAACTGATAAAAATCTCTAATATTGTAATTTTTCTTTGACTGTATTATCTGTGCAGGATATGACTTAAATATGTGAATTTTTTTCCCTGATGTAATCTATAAAAAATGATATCTCTTTCAAATACTCAAGACTCAACTCTGCCCTAAGGCCTACACAATTCTAGCTGTTAATCATGTTGAGGGAAGTGATGGGCTGGAACAGTAATTGCCTTCCTTATTTCTTTTTTCTAATTAAACTCTCCA
The DNA here is from genome assembly GCA_013398075.1 of Notiomystis cincta. Taxonomy (NCBI): domain Eukaryota; kingdom Metazoa; phylum Chordata; class Aves; order Passeriformes; family Notiomystidae; genus Notiomystis; species Notiomystis cincta. The sequence continues at coordinate 564,123 of VZRX01022446.1, read as the reverse complement.
TTACCCTCCCTCTAAGTGGAAAAAAAAATATCCCAACAACATATAATTAATAGTTATATCAGTTCTTTCCATTATTTACTTAAACACTGGAGCTCTGTTCCTACCTATCCATCTAATGCACCTTTTGAGACCATGAGTTCTGCTTGCCCTCACAGCTTTGTGCAGCAGCACAGCCAGTGTCAAACCTGAGGGAGGATATGGAATTCTGATATCATGTAAAGGCAGCATCTTTCCACTAGCTCACTGCTGTCAATTAGGCTCAGAACTACTCTGCTTATTCCCTTAATTTAATGTTGTGATGGAGGAAGAGGGAAAATTAGAGAAGGGAAGGGGAAGGACCTATCATTTTTATATCATTCTAAAATGCATGTCTAGTCATACTTGGATTTGCTGTATCTGTTTAATCTGAATCACTTGACAAGACAATTTTTTTGGCTGATCTGCACAAAGGTTTGTAGAGGGATAAACTGATCTGCTGGCTGAGAATGGGATTAATTCCTCTGAGAAATTCCAATGTATATGTAAATTTCAACTTGCTCATTTCTACCATGTGAGTAGAAACATGCACAGTAATGTGTAGTTTTCCAATTTCTAACAGCAGTTTGGGGCTATCCTTCAAGCTGTTCACAGATTTTTGACCCTAACTTCCAGACACACACACACACACACACATATATGTATATCAGATATAGTTTTAATCTAATATGGGAAAGCATTAATGTAGCAATGCAAGAATCAGTAAA
>VZRX01022446.1:439545-557298 GCA_013398075.1 Notiomystis cincta | reverse complement strand
CTCTCTGTGTGACATCAGTATTTACTGCATTTCTGATTTGCATTATATGCCAATATGCATGCCTCATTCCAGGCCTCCCTGAATCCCATTGCTCCCTTCATTTCTCAGGTGCCACAATGCTAGCTGGACTTGTGCTGCCCCCACCCAAGGCTGATGAATTCAGCAATGATAAGTCACCCTCTCTTTTCATTATAAAACCAAAAGGCCTTTCCTAATTAAAATTCATCTATGATTACGAAGGTACTTAGAATACTGATGTAGTTTTCATCCCTATGGAAACTGCACCCCTTACAACACCCCACTGATAGAGAAATACTAATATTATTTTCATTTTAAAGAGACAGGGTTGTAAGAGACAGACAAAATTATTTCTCCAAGGTTATACAGTAAGTCTACAGCAAAACATGTATTTATCTGAGATTTCTAAGCTTCAGGATAGTACTATAACTATTAGACCAAAAATTTGTCTCCTTTTCAAGAACATACTGTATCATAAATAGAGAAAGGAAAGAGGGAAGAAAATTAATCCTAAAGCACACATTTCAAATCTGTATATAACCATATACCTTCCACACCGTTTTTTCCCTGTACTTTTCTGAAACTTTAAGTGTATCAAGTATCATCCAAGCTTAGATTCAGGTTCTAGTATCTTTTTTTTTTTCTCTCCCAAATGAAAAATAAAAGAAAACAAAATCACAACAGGTGTCCAACAAACTAGAGAATTACCTGAGTTTTCAAGACTTCAGACTAGCTCTTCGTCTCCTTTTTGAGAACTTTTGTCACCCTGAAAAAAGAAGTGATAATAAGCTATTGCAAATATGAAAGCAAGAAGGACTGTTGCTTGAATACTTCACTGCAAGGGACAGAGAAACATTAAAGCATGACATGTTCATGTATTTAAACAGTGGTTGATCAGAGTTCAATGTAGATATCAGAAAGAAAAAGAATGTTTTCATTAATTCTCTGTGATTTTTATTCATTTTTCCTTTAAGGGGAAAGAAGACTGAATTTACTTCAGTTTGTCCAAGAAGACTGGTTATTAAAAATGACATTTAAATATCTTTCCATCAATTCTATAAAATACTTTTTTCATGACAGTTGTATAAATGGAAAGATAACAGGACAAGAAAGAGGCAACATGTGCTTTAAAGCAGGCTGGATATTGCTTCCAAAGTCATCTACAACACACTCTAACAGGCCAGTTTTATTTCTTCTTTGTTTTAGTAGGAGCACTTGGGTCCTTCCTTTTAGCATGGTGGTCTTATTGAAATAATGAATAATTTGTAAGCTGAAAACAAGAAAAAGTGAGTGGCTAAAATGCACCTTTCTCTTTCAAACTCTAGGGTGGCTGTAACATAAGTGGGAGAAAATAAGAAATTAAAAATAAAAAAAAACAAAAAAAAAAGAGAGGAAAATCATTAAGATACAAATGTTTACAGACCAATTCCAAAGACAGTCTGGTTTTGGGCTTCCTTCTTTCAGATCTTTGACAGTCACATTTTTTAATGTGACAGCCACATTTGCACATCAAGGTAAAATGTTTGTTTTACAAATTGAGTTCACCACTACATTTTATTGATGTTTATGTTTTAGTGAAATCCTTTACATTATGTTAATGTAAATCTATATAAGACTCTATCCTTTGGAAGACAGAAGTGAGGAGATATGTGAGGATATTTTCTAGGATATTTATAGTCTCTGGCAAAATAATAAAAACCTGGTATAATTAATAAAACACCTGGTGTTATTAGAAAAACAGAGAAGTTACCTTTAAAAAAGGAGCAATTTGGCAATGATATTTGACTCTAGCCTTCCTTTCTTCCTGGACTTGACTTTACTCCTGGTTTCTCTACCTCTTTTCCCCCCAGGATCGCAGGGGGACAGGGAATGAGGGTTGTGGTCAGTTCACTACACACTGTCTTTGCTACCCCTTCCTCCTCAGGGAGAAGACTCCTCAGCCCTCCCTCCCATGGGAAAGAGTCCTCTGGAAGGTTTTGTTTCCCCTGGTTCAGTACATTATCCAGGTGTCTGTACCACTGCTGTTGGTGGCTCAGCCCTGGCCAGGCTTGGTGCCAGCTGGCACTGTCTCCATCGGACCAAGGGGGAGCTCCTGGCAGCTTCTCACAGAAGCCACCCCACTACCAAACCTCTGCTACCAAACCCAATCCACCCACGCTGCAGGGAGTACTGTCACTGCTGTTTCTGGAGAGCATTTGAGTACATTCCTGTGTGCACAAGGAAGGTGGTATCCATGGGGAGAATGAATGGCTGACAGCCTTGTGTGGCAGACTGCTGCCTGTGTTGTACAGACTCGCTGTAGACTGCTCTACTCACTGTAGAATTGCTCAAGTGCCATAGAAAGCATCATGATCTTCTCCTTCTTATTTTCTGTCTTAAAGGGTTCTTTCTATGGTCCTTTCATTTGCATTGAGTAGAAGCTAAACTTTGGAAAACTGAACTGGAAAGCAACCAGAAGCTACATGTTGGAACAGTGGAAAATCTTGGGATTTATCCTTTCTCACAGGACTACCACTAAGAAGATTAAAATACATCCCTCTCTTTTTTTCTCCCTCATCCCTTCCATTCACTTCTAAGTAGATTAATGCAGCTAAGTGATATGGATAACTGCATGTGTACAAAACCTCTTCTATGAACACTTTCTTTGCTAACAAACTTCAAGTTGTCAGAGATAAAATTTGTGGATCTCAAAGTTACAATTGCCCAAGCAAATGACAGTAAATTTAACTTTGTTGTCTCTCTTGCTGTCATGTTAATAAAATAAAAACCAAACAAGACAACTTTTCAAGCGTGACTTTGTTTTTCAAATTCAGAAAGCATCCATAAAGAATTTTGGAAGGAGTATCAATATTACAGTCTAACACTATACCTTTACTACCACTTTGGTTTAGGTCTTCCATGAACTAAAAGCAAAGCATGAGGTTCAGGTTGTAGCAGCAGTAGCATATCTAGTTTTTTTCTGATATTCCAAGTGCATGTTTTGGCCTCATGAAAGCCTTGATCATTGCTCATGTGAGATGACTCCTTCAACAAGTTCTGTTCCTAAGCCTGTTGTAATACATTGGATATCTCCAGGGCCTCTTATGGAAAAAAGCTGTTTTCACTGAGGTAAAAAGGGTTATCCTAATAATAAATTTCAAACTTTGCAAAACTGCATTCAGCTGAGTTATGGTAGAGATAATTGAAACTATACTCTTCTTTTTAGTTTTCCTTAGGGCAGCAGAGACATATCTCATCACTGTAATTAAGTCATTATAAATATACATTGATTATTCTGAAACCTGTGGTCTGATATAAAATCCCAGTATTACCATGCTCTAAAACATCATTTTGACATATTACTTACTATTAAAGTATTGTACTACAGCAAGATAGTAAACTATTCAGCATAGTACTCCCAAGGGAATGGGGGAAGGAAGGGCTATAAAACCAAAACCTGTATACTCTAATATTGATTTTAGTAAAATGGTTTAGTGCTTTCTATGAAGGGCTAAAATATTCCCCTGCTTTGTTTTGGCTGTGAGAGTCAGGTTTTTCATCTATCTAAATGACTGAGGTTAAATCTAAAATATGATTTAAATAGAGTTTGCAACCCAGCCCTTTTTAAAACATTTCTTCTGTGAATTGTCAGAAGCTGAGATGTAAAAGGCAGAGATGTGAAGAGCTGGCAACAAAATTAATAGTATAGGTGAATTTATAATGTATATCACAGAATTGTGCATCACAATTTGTACGTTTCATCTGAGAGTTTTCTGATAACAAATCAATTCTACTCCTTTTTATTTCCTTAATTGAGCCTTACTGATTTTGCAATGTTTTCAATTTTCTTGGCAACAAGAGAAATTCCTGTACTTTAAAATTCATCTCCTACAAGAAGAGGCCTAGAGCCCTAATGCTGAACAACACTTTAGAGACAGAGTTTAAGGATGAAGGTTGTTCTTGCAGAGCTTTTCTATCTGTTTAGTCTGACTCTCACCTTCAGAGTCCTTGGCTCATTACGAAGTTGGTGATTTAGCTGCTTTTGGTGCTGTATGTATTAGCATACAACTGCTCTGTAGCTTCACAGCCTCACCCATCAGTGACTCTCAGTTATCTTGAACAACACAGTCCATTAAAAATGCTAAATATATCTGTCACATTCATTTGCTTTCAAAGTGTATAATGTAGGAAAGAAAACATGGTGTATTAATAGTCACAGAGGCCACTGTGCTGTGCAGTCACCACCTCATATTAATAGTTCTTGTCAATAGTGCTTTTGTTTATCATCTGAGCTTGAACAAGAGTTAATTTTACTGTTTTTCAGATTTGTGAAAACTTCTGTAACATACAAGTAGAGAGTAAATGTTCCTCAGGAGGATGCACTTGATCACCTGCTGGGAAATCAGTAATGTGTGATTGTGTGAGAGTGGCAAGATCTCTCAGTGCTGCTCAAAGCCATCCTGTCATTATCCAGAGAAGAAAGCAGTCTGGCTGGTTGCTTTGCTTCAGTTCTGTGAAATAACAAGGCAAAGAGGCACAGAGAAGCAAATTCTCTGTCTTTTAGATCTCCACTCAATGCAACAGTAGCTTGAATTACTTCTTTTCCTTCTCTTCTCTGTCTTGTGCTGGAACCAGTCCTTGGTTGCTGATATGAATTCCTTCTACAAGCCTGTATCATTCGAAAGAGTTAGAAATTTGATAACCAGAGACACATATGAGGATCACAGGAAGGATGTGGTCCATTAAAGCAGAAATCTTAGGATGTTCTGTCCTATTTTAGGGAAGGATAGAAGCATAGAGGTAGCTGTAGCATTGTTTAGCTCAGTCTTGGAAAACTGCAGGGATAGGAAGCCCAGAGCTGTTTGGGGCAATGTGGTCTCTGAGGGTTTTTAGGGGAGAAATTTCATCACTCTCCTAGTAAAGAATGTTTTCCAAACATCCAGCCTAAATTTTCCAAACTATTCTCCATTGCCATTGTGCTTCGTTTTACAGTTAGACTTAATGATCTTAAATTTGTTTTCCAACCTAAGTTTTTCTATGATTCTGTGATCCCATCACTACTAGGAAGTATTTATCATGTACAGTTTATACAAGTTAAATATTTGAGTCCAATACATGCAGATTGTTTTTTTCATTTTTGTTCATGATTTCACTGGCTTCTGATCAAGCCTATGTACAAATTTTACTCTCTCTGTCTTGGCAATTTGGACTCAGCAAAACTGAACATGCATTACATGTAATTCATTGAACCATGTCTACTTGTAACACTGGCTTTGATTTGCAGCAAAGGAGGAGTTTGAATGTTTCAAACTATACATTTTGAAAATCAATAGAGGATGATTGATCTTCTTTAGAGGTGAAAACATTTTCACTTTTTGACTTGTAATATGCAATTCTATGGTGGAGGTTTTAAAAAAAAGTTAGCTTCATGGTTAACTAGGTAATCCTACTAAAGTAGTTTAATTCTGTGCTTTTCAAGCTGTGTATCATTGTACCTAAATGCTAGGACAGAAATTGCTTTAAATGGTCTTTCTAAAGACATAGGCTTATTTTCTGGTTTTAGCTGAGGAACAGCCAAAGACACACTTAAAACACAAAAAGATGTGCAGCAAATAGTTAAATGTGACCTTAATTCTAATGATGAATTTAATTCATAGTAATATCCAAAGGATACTTATTCCTTTGATCCAGAGTACTACTTTTATTTTCAGGGGGGCTTTGTTGCTTGATGTCTGTTTAATAGTGCTATTCTTGCATTAACTTCAAATTTCTGACCTTTTCACTTACAGATCTCACTATTTAGTATTCACTTACTATCTGCAGCAATAATGTCAGTAGAATAATGCAAACTTAAAAGCTGATCTATATTGGACAATTCTATTACTTATAGCTGTTGTTTTTGTTTTTTTTTTTAAATTAGGATATAGCACCCTATAGGTCACTCAGTTTTGGTAACACAGAACTGAAGATCACGACATCTTTGTAGTTGACAATACAAAGAGCCAAAACCAACACTCATCAGAGAACTAAACAGCTAACTTAAAAGAACTGTCTGGAAAAGATTTGAGGAATGATACTGACAATGTTCTGACATTAGTATGAATATTGAGAGAAGTTAATTTAATACAGTAGAATTGCATTTACACAGCAGAATACTACATCTTATCTCCAGACTTTCTGGAACTCCGGATCCTCATTTGAACAAACTTGACTTTCACATTCATCCTTCAAAGGTCAATTAATTGAATACTGTACAAACAACTTGGAGTTCTTACGGGAAGAAATAATAAACTCGTTTATTTAACATGGAGAGGGAAACCTTTAGTTCATCTTTGTGGTATTGAAGTGAAAAATCAGTAAAATTTTGTAAAAAATATTTCATCCAAATAAGCCATTACAACCATCCCCATACAGGACCAACCTGTCAGTAAGAGCTTTGCCTGCTCCTGAGCTGTTGCAACCCAGCCAAGTGGGGAATCATATTTTAACTTTGCTAGAGGCCTGTAGTACCTGAAAATTATTGAAATCCTTTAGGTTAGAGGGTGCTATATAAATCTCATGCTTTAAAATATTTTTCCCTGTCACTGAAGGCACATATTTTCAGACATGAAGCAAATATTGCACTGGGAATTTTGCAATACTAAGATGATACTGTCACTAGCATCACAATGATTATTGAATAGTATGCATACCAAGGAAGACAACTGAGACCAGAGGTAACCTCAAGGTGAAATTCCAATCAGTTCATTGCAGCTCTTTCTGGGAACAGGAGACATCTCATTATTTTGATCTGTACTGTCATTTGCAATACAAGCACACCCTTTAGTGAGTCTTTCTATAGCTGTTTATACCTACACATCAAGATTCACAGTCTAGTTGCCTTTGCAGCCCATTTAGGGAGCATCAGCTGCATGTGCAAATCTTTATGCTTTTTATTGGACTATATGCATTTCCCCTTCCTTTTTCTTTTTTCCCCTTTGGCTAAACTAATAATTTTTTGATAGGAGCTCTTATTGCAGTAGGAGAAACAGACATGCTCTTTGTAAAATTCTGACACAGAAGAATGAAGAGAAAATGAATGATGGAAAAAGGTGTTACTAGACATTTTCTAATAATTTCTATGCTTTATGAAAACTTCACAGATCTTGAAACCCAAAGAAATGTCAATATATTCATTCCTGTCTTTATGTTTGTGAAGAAAATGGTAAACTTAACTCAACAAATCTATTTTCTTTCTCTTCTTTCTCCCATGAAAATAAAATACATTATCCATTCACCTTAAACAAGATGTTTCTATTCTCCTAGAAAGATGCCTAAGGAAATATTCAGTTCCTAATCTAATTTTTCCTTTTTTTCCACAGCAGATAGGCATCTTCAAAAGTTATGAAAAAGTGCTTTAAACTTATATTTTAAAAGATGCATATTTAGCTATTGTGGGCACTTCAGTGTGCAGGAAGCTGCAAGATTCTTCTTCCTATAGATTTTTCAAGGTTGAAGCCAGACCTTGCAGAATTATATTTTTTAACAGAAATAAAATAGTTGATATTCTAAAAATCTCAGTTTTCCAAAGTTTCTCAGACCAAAACTACAATCACTATCCTTCTGTTAGCTCATCACTGAGTGGAGGTGCTTTTCATGCAGTACCTCAATGCTGAAATCACCACCAAAGGCTGGATTCACATCATTCCTCTGACTGAGACCTCTTAATCCCATTTATCCCAACTGTCCAGAGAATCCTAATTATGCTGATCTATAGCACAGAGGGAGCTATCCTGATTTTATTTTGCTGAAGTTGTACCACTTTACTTAAAAGAATTCAAGACTTGTTGGGCAAAGATTACCAGCACTAGCTGGGCTGTGTGACCAGCAAAAGCTGTCTTGATGCCCAGTCTCACCTATTCACATTATGTCTAATTCATGTAAAAATACATGAAATTATTGAAGTTCAGTTTCTCTCAAATGAAAACTTTATCACGAGGCAGGAGTTACATCTGAAAGCAACCATGTCTAAATCATGCAGATTTAGGTGGTGTTCAGGCACTCACTCTGGAATGCAGGATTACAGCACCAGTTATCCTCTCCTTGAAGTACTAATTCACTGACATTATTGTTCTAGCTATCCTTGATTCAGGATTTCGCTGTTAAGCCTGTGATTTTTTTATTAAGATAAAAAGAAGAAAAATCATGATATAATCCTATACTAAGCCTTAAGAGGAACAGCATGGGACTGTTTTTATCATACTCTAGAATCTTGGGAATCAGACTAGCTGTTTTATTTTTTATTGTTGGTGGTAGTTTTTCTATCACTGAAATTGCCATTATTCTAGCTCACAGTAGAAAGTCCCTTGTGGTTATGAATTGGGAGTAAAAATCTATAGTCACACACTGACATTGCATATTTTCAGGCAGGAATAGAAAAAGCAAACAAACAAACAAACTGGTTTATGTATTATCCTCTAAATTTATTTCGCACAAAATAAGCTTTTACAGCTTTAACCACACAACTTCTCTTTAACTTGATTTAAGGTTTTATATTTCATTTGATAGTCACTGAAATGTATTGCACTGTCTCAAAGTGGTACTAAATTCTGAGCTGCCATCACCAACAAGGCAGTCTTAATTTTTCCATCTCTAGTATGAGAAGAGGGGGAAACTTAAAAAATGAAGGAAGAATACTGTGCCAAGTTAAAGCTTCAAGAAGATAATTAGGTTTTTACTCTCACTGCTCAGCCAACAATTTGCAACCTGGAGGAGTGAGAATTCAGTCATTGAATAGTGTGTCAACACATGCCTCTCATCTTTTACTGTGGCATTTTCCCGCTGTTTTTACTATCTCAGAAGTGGACCTACTACTGAAACTTGTCATTATATGAAAATCAGGATTATTTAATAACAGCAGTTCAATTCAAAGATTTTCCATGTAATTGCCTTTTTTTTCTGTAAATCTTTACATAATGACAATTGGCAGTGCTTATTCTTGTAGCATGAGAGTTTTTGTTTGGTTTGCTGGTTGGGCTTTTTGGTTTATTTAAGGGGGTGGGGCATTGCTTGTTTGGGGGTTTTGGGTTTTTTTGTTGGTGGTGTTGGTTTGGTTTTTTTGTTTGTTTGTTTTGTTTGGGATTTTTTTGAATGCTCTTGTTTTTTTTCTGAATTAGAGGGCTCTCTAAACACAGATAACACAGAGACAGATCCTTCCCACATTTTTAAACTTTTCTTTCTTTTTCTTTTAACTTTTATATCAAGGAGTAACAACATGAAAAATAACTGACTTCCTGGGTCTCTCTTTGAAGTCTGTGAGAGCATTTGTAGGTATTTGGGGGCCAAGGTGGTGCCTTCCCCTAAAATTTACCTTGGAGTGAGAGGCCATTAAGGGCTGACCTGTAAGTTTCCCCACTGAGGCTAAGTGTGGCATCTTTATGCTGTCCCTAAATGCATTCTCAGAGAAAAAATATTTTGATCACTGAAGGAACTGGGCCTTCAGGCACAGTGACAGCAGTGACACTGTGGTCACAGCAGTGGCACTGTAGTCACTGGCATGGAAGATGAATGCAGTCAATTCAGGTGAGCATTCAAACTTTAAAGGAAACCGGTATAAAAACCTCACCAAGTATGCTATTTTTTGTAGAATGAAGACCAAACAGAGCATTTTACCTTTTCCTAAAGCAGGTGGGCTCTGTGCACAGGCAGAACTGACAGTCAGAACCTCACAGATTTTAGCCCCAGTTTACATGCAAATTCTGTCTCAGATCATCACAGGTGACTCATGTTTGCTTATTCTACTTAAATTCTCATTTGCTAAAAGGGGCATGTCAGAAAGTTATTTAATGAAGAGAGTTTTACATCTGAATCTATTGCCTCTGGAGCAACATATTGAGGGAGTACATATTAAGAGATTATCATGTTGCCCAGCAACAGTGCACGTTTTAAACTCACTGGGTGCCCAGGCACTGCCAGGTGGCCCTTGGCTCCCCACATTTCTCAAGACAGTTTTGAACATCCCCTGTGAGCTCTGGTTTCTTTTTACCATTGGGACAGTCCAAGCAGTCCATGTAACAGAAGGGAGGGAGGGAGAGCAGAGGCAGCACACCTGGAGAATGCAAGTGGCTTTAGCCAGTACCCACTTTTCTCCCTGATAATATTGCCTCTGCTGTGAGGGATTAGCTTCCTCAGACAGTTCTGTCAGGACTCCAAGGTTCTGGACCTGAAAAAGCTGCCCAAATAGAGTGTTTGGCCTTGCCTGAACTCAGACTATTGTTTTGTAATAAAAGTTATAAATTGAACTCCAGCAAACAGTCCTAGTGAATAAATGGTGAGGCTGATGCAATAGTCTGAGTAGAGGCCTTATAGTTTCTGTCTCAAGAATGCCAGCTAACACATAATCAGAGGTATGCAACAGTGACATCTTACACCTTTATTCCTGTTTTGCTGGGTCTTTTCATCTGCTGACTGCTGTTCCTGTTGGTCTATGCCTGGGAGAGTATTTTCATTACTGAATAGGCGAGGCATGGGAATTCAGACACCTCCTTCAGAACATAACAAGATTATAAGAGGAGTCATGAGACTGTTACCTCTGTTCATTGTTTGCGTTAAATTAGACTTAGTAACGATGAAAATCCCTTTTCCCTGTTCAGTTACTGGGTTCTTAAAGCTGTCAGCTTGCCCTGGCTGGAAACAGAATTTCAATAAAACCCTCCTCGAAAGACTGCAATAAATATTCCTAAGCCAACTTATTGTCATTAAACATTTAGTAAGAAGATTCAGCTTAAAACACTGTGAGTTGGCCAACACTTCATTTAATTAACACTGATTCTGAAAGCACAATATAAATTTTAGTGCTTTTTTTAATCACTCTATATTCCAGTTGCACTGATTCTAAAGCTTATATGATTATAATCATCATGCTCAAAGTAAAAGGATTTTTTCCCATGTCTTCCATTCCTTAAATTGTTTTTAGATTTCCCAAGGGACACATATCATATAAGATTATGATGATAAAGATTTTAAGGCAATTATGTTTCTTTATTTGGAAGCTGAAGTTAATGTTTTTGAAGACTGCATTCCCAAGAGCCCTTGTAAAAACAGAAGCCATGATGCCCCTCCCTTTACATTTTAGTCGACCAACTGGCACAGAAAAGGAAGAAAGGATAGCCTATCTTTGTGAACCACAAGTCAATTTTTCACTTAATACATCTGCTTTTGGTTGACTAGAAGATGTCTGTAACAGAACATTAACAAACACTGTAATTTGCTGGGGTCAGCTGAGTCTGTAGCTTTGTGACTCTGAGCCCTCTTAAATTATGCTATCAGCTTTCAAAACCTTATTAGGTTTAACCCATTTCGGCGCCACTGGCTTCTCGGAATCACCAATGCACCTCTAATCAGAAAACCTCAGAGAAACCAATCTGCCTCTATCAGAAACCTCAGTACAATTTTGTGTATTAATATTTCAGAAAGCATGTAGGAACACATGCTCCCTGCTGAGCATTACAACCAAGGAGGCTACAATAACAGCAGAGATTGATCGCCAGCGAACCTGGCCAGAGAAGCTGCTGTCTCTTGTCTGGCTGTGGCTTTGGTAACCAAAGAAAAGGAAAATGAAATGGGTTATTTGGCTTGCGATTAATAAATTCCCATAACTGTCAAGCAAGACAATGCACACAAGTTACATCTCTTACAGGAATAGAAAATACTCAAAATGGTGTCTAAGCAATAACTTTTTGCACCATTAACCTATGGCTGATGTTACTGATCTGGTTTTTGTTTCTCATCCCATGGGTGGTGGACAGACGTGCAGCATACCCTCAGAGAGGAGCGTGTGTGCATCCCCAGGGCAGCCCAGGCTGTGGCTGGGCTGGATGCATAGGTCCCTGGGAACGTATAAAGTGTCACAGAGGGTGACAAACTCAACTTTCAAAGCTGACCCTGCTGGCCTTGTGTGGAGCCAGGCCACTCCTTAGTCTGGTACTTCTAACCTTCCAGCTCACCCAGTCTTAAGCAAAATGAGATCTACTGGCAATGGTGACTATCATGGCAGAACTTTAGTCCTGCTTATATTTAGAAATAACCCCATAAAATGCTTGCAAAATTCGTGTTGAGCTAACTCCTGTGATATCAGGTGAAGTATTATTTGTTTGAAGCAGGTGATTGAAATAAAGTGTCAGCATTTATTAGGCCCATCTTTAACTTGTTTACAAATTATATCTGAGAGTTTCTATAGTAAGAAGCAGACTTATAAACTACAAAAATAGTCTGTCACTGGGAAAAAATACATCTGTACATACATAATACTTTAGTTTTAGCAGTATCTTATCTTGCATGCATTTTTTTGTGCTAGAGAGTAGACATTAATGATAATTTTATTTTCTGTTATGAGATCAGCTTAAGGGGCACTTCAGGACTGTTTCATCTCTTCAGGCTTTATTTTATTTTTTTTAACTTCCTTCAGGCTAGTGCACAAAAAAGCTAGCTCACACTGCTTTTGTTCTTTGGACCTTTGTACATAAACTATGAAAATAACTGAGTTTCAAATAGACACATACCTGTTGGGCTCTGTAGGTTATGGAGACATGCAGACTGAACTAAAATACTGAATCCCCAATTTACCTTTTAACCTATAAGCATATCAAGAGTTATCTTGACTCTAGGGAATCCAGATTGAAGATGTCATCAAAAGTCACTAAAGCTTATAAAGCCAACAAAGTCCTAATTTATTTTTTTTTACTTCCCTGCCCAAACAGCCCTCCTGTATTGATGTTCATGAAATTTTAAAGAGCAAATCTTAGTGTTTCTCTGTATTTTATGCCTGAGCAGTTGATGCTTTACCATATCAAAACCCAGATTAACTTTTATTTTAGAATTCTTCGAGATCTGTAGGGTTTCTCAGACATTCTTCTCATCAGCAACTGCTTCTTCCTTGATTTCATATCCTGTTTTACCATTGCCTTTGCATCAAGGTAGTGTGGTGTGTTCAGTCTTTGACTTAAATAATTTCTACATTGTGTGACGTATTATTACGATTAGCAGGAGTGACAGATTTACCCTGATCTAGTGAGATAGCTGGGAAGTTGAACTGTTTATACAGGATGTGAGAGATCTCTAGTTCTGAGTCACACCCCTAAGACATTTTAGTATTTGCACTTCTTTGTTTTTAAAAACAAGCAACTAGAACAATGGAGGGAACTCAACAGAAAACAAACAAACAAAAAAAACCCCAACCAACCAACCAAAAAACAAACAAACAAACAAATAAACAAACAAACAAACAAACAAACAAACAAAACACAAAACCCACCAACCTTTAAGAACCACACTAAGTAGTTTACATTGATGCTTTTTAATCAGTCAGTTCTGGTGAATTTTAGACCCCTTTTTACCATCTGATCAGTATTTGCATCAGTAGAGATGTTTTATTTCATGATTTAGCATAAGCACTGCCTTTGCCCTTGCCCAGTCATTTGATAGGTCATGCATGTTCTGTGTGCTCTCAAAGCACAGCCAGCAGCTCCAAGTTTGTGCCAGCCATTTCCTTCAATATCCTAGAATGACACCCAAGATCAGATTATTTCAAAATTTATTCTTGCTGCCTAATTTCCTTTGTAGTTCTCAGAGTGATTGATGGTTCTGATGACCCTGGAAAACCACCAGTGGCTAAGCAGGTCGTTAAGAGTGATGTGGAAGAAAAGTGGGGACATTGTACAGCAGGAACCAATGTGGAGTAAACCCAAGGAGACAGTAAACATCTCAGGGCAGAATATTGGGAGGTTTTATCATGTGTCCTTCTTCTGCAGCATAATTACACCGAGTCTTGTGCTGCCCGTGATTCAGGTATTTATAATTCTTCTTCATTTGAGAAAAGGAAATTATTGAATCTTAAACATTTTGCAAATAATTTTGAAGATGAGTGTTCAAGACTTAATATTTATTATATATTTATTGATCTATTTGGCACTTTGATAGTGACTAAAGCAAGAAGCTTTTTGGCATTAGTTTATAATGTCAAAATGCAAAACTAAAGCAAAATTTCTCATGAAGAGAAGAAAAAAGCAACTGTGTCTATGAGTAGCTATGGCTACTTGACTTTGGTATAACTTGTTATTTACAAGGAAAACATTACATATAAACATAAAAAAAAAGCTTACTCAAAGAGATCTCCTAATTTTATGGTAGCAGCATGTTTCTAGCTGCATTTTCTTTTTGGAAACTGGGGGATACAAAAAAATATTTGATCTAATATTTTTCTAAAAACTATTGCTAAACAAAGAAATTAATTTCTGGGAATTATTTAATATTTAGGAATATCAAACTGTTTTTCTTACTGCTGCTATCCCATTTGAAAAGTAAAGTTGTAGCTACTAGTGCCACCCTTCTGATGAATTGGAAAGGTAGGATTCTGTAGAGGAAAAGAGAAAGTTAATCTTTAATTCCACAGTTATTCCACAGCATTATGAAGATAGCCATCTTAATGCCAATCTGACAAGAGAAAGAGGTAAAGCTGTCTTACAGTATTATGATTTTATTTGTTAGAAGGATGCTGGGAGAGGGTAGTGGCTACAGCTCCTCACTGATCAAAGCTAAACTGTCTCCTAATCTTTTATGCATAGATTTTTATGATAAGATTATGGAAATCCCCAGCTCATCCAGTTGTCCAAGGCTGGATCATCGAAATTCTCAAGCACATGAGGAATGTTACTAGTTATGATTATAATCATGAACTCATTTCTTGAGTGAGTAATCCTAATACAAGCAAGTAAACCATTTTTTAATATTTTTCCTACCCACCTAAGCACTCTGATCCCATTTTCTGTAATGGGTCTGTTGGCATGAATATGGATTAAAAGATCAGAAAAATGATGAAATGTATGAAGTCTCTCATACCTGTTATCTGGACAAGGCTTAACATGTCAAATTAATATTTTTGGAGAAATCCATGTCTATTTCCAATCTGATCAGTGTAACTAAAATAATCTTCCTCTGGTGTAGATTGCCTTGGAGGTCCTCCAAGAAAGATCTTACACCCCCCCATCCTCCTCCTTTTTTACAACTTAAAAGTCTTTGAAGTAGCAAATATATAGTTAAGAAGAAAAAGATTTAAATTTAAAAAAGATTAGTACCACATGTGTGCATTTGATTACAGAAATGTTGAGGAAATATGTTCTCCAGGGTGGGGGGATGGGATGAGGGAGGTACAGATGTGACTGGTGCTTACAGTAATTTCATATTTTCATACACAAAAATTATCTTGATTTTATAGCAAGCGAGAAATTAAACCACTTCTTAAAATAGTCTTGAGGCAGAAATCTTCATGCCATGTAATAAAATGTATTTTTCTCAATTAAGCAAAATATTTGCATTGCTTTTCTCCTAGCCAAAAAAAGTTGGTTTGAGAGAAGCACAGTTTTATTATGCTTCCATGAGTATTCAGGAGAAATTTTATTCTGCTGATTAAAAACCTAGGCAAGCTTCTCTTTGCCAAAAAGAGGTAAAGCCCTTCTTCCAGGTCTTGCTGGATCCTGGATGTCAGCATATCCAGATGATGTGACCTGTGTGGAGGTCTTAGGTTTTGGCTTTGCCAGTCACAACATTCTCATGCAGGAATCCTGGCTCACTTCTAACAGGGTTTTTCTTGATGTGTGCTTGGCTATGTCTTTGCAGTACCAGAGTCAGCAGTACTGTCTCTTCCATCAGATTTTCTAAGCCATGGTTTTAATGCACATTTCAATTACATTGTTGGGGGTTTTTCTTGCCCTCCTAGTTTTATTTTGACTCCATTTGCTTCCCCTAATACCCTAGAAACTATTGTGTTGAAGAATGACAGAGATTTCTTTCCCTGCTGATTGGACACTGTCTCACTACCTTGCTTCCAGCAACGCAGAACTGATGAAAATCAATGATGGTCTGACACAGTTTTATATAACACTGTTTTTATGTCACCTTTGTGTAAGCCACATCTTACCTTTACAATTTCATAATAATATACAGCAGGTTCAGAATGGGTCTGTACTTGACTGGGGGAATGTGTAGAAACTGGTGACAGTGAACTAATGTTTTGCTGTGGCTTTGTGTAATGCAGTCATTACTTAAAACATAAAAGCTTGTGTGGTGGTTACATACTTCCTTCTGAGTTATTAGCACTTTGCACAAGCTGGGTTGTAATTCATGGAAAAAAACCCTGATATACTGACAGGCACTCCACATGTGTGGGGCAGTACAGGTGCACACACACACACAGTCCCAATGAAATATGTGTTTTCTCTCTGCACATCACTTATCAGGGTTTTTTTGCCAAGCGTCAGCATAAATAAGCACTTCTTGCAAAATTGCTTTAATTTCATCAGTATGACTGCAAGCTTTTGGGCCTCTAGCTGGCTTTTCTGCACCTTGTTCACACCTCTCCCCTAATCACAAGTCTGTGAAGTTAACTCTTGTTTACAGGATATCTTGCCAACTGTTTTTCACAAATTAGTCCTGTTAACCTATAGTGAAATAAACATTCTGATGAAAGTGTATTTTTTATGAAGCTTCAGATATACTTGACTGTTAACTCTGCTTGAAAATTACTCTTATCTAATTTACAGAGTTATGTGGTGTTTAGCTATTGGGACAAAATGTGGGAGATTAAAGGAGTAGTTAGCTGTAAACCTGCTTTTTCAGATTTACTAGAATTAAAAGAGCTGAAAAGAGGAATGGAGAGGTTTTGATCCTTAACTTTAATAGCTAATAACCTGATAATGCATTACTGGAGTCTTACTATTGGTGTCAACAGGTGATCAACAATCTCTGTATACTTGGGAGGATGGAAACAATTATGCATGCATATAAATTAGTACATATGGCCCAATTTAATGGGCCGCAAAGGTAGTGTGTAATGAAAAGAAATAATGCATTTCTTTTCATGAGACTAGAAAGATTTGTGGGATGTACTAGTTCTTTTGTTAAACCCATTTCTAAAGGACTGGTTGTTCCCTTTATTTAAAAGAAAGCAATTGTATTGAGGTAACGCTTTCAGACTGTAGATAGGCATGATATTATTTGTTGCTGTTTATATGGACAGGTATTCCTCAGAAGTTGTCTTTTATGAGATCTGGAAGTCAGGAGTACTTCATAAAGCTATCTAATTTATGTTCATTTCTACAAATATGGGATGTTTTTGTATGACTAGTAAGTAAAAGCAATTTCAGGTAATTTCAGCTTTTTTTGGTTTTTTTGGGTTTTATTTTTTATTTCTCAGAAATCAACAAGCTGACAAGAAAATTATTTTGGGTGTTAGGGGATTAGAATTGACGAAATGTTCAAAGCCCTTTTTCATACTCTATACCACAGTGCCTGAAACACTTTATTTATTTTTTTGATATTGCATCTTACTACTAAAGTATAATAATTTAAAGTTCTTTTAAAAATATGTCAATACTTAGAGGCATAGTGGGCCTTTAAAAAGTTGTTATATTTAAATATGTATATAAGTATTTACAGTCTGCTTGTATTGTTACAACCTAACGGTAGGAGGATGCAAAAAGTTAAAAAGACCATTCTCCTTTTCTTATTTTCTTCTCCTAAGACTCTCCTACCCATTTCCTTCTGTTCCTGCAAAGCCTCCTGACAGTGTAGAGGTTAAGGTTCTTGCTTTGTAATTTTATTTTGTGAAATAGTTGCTTTATGATGTAATACAATATTTAGGATATTGTAACCTGCAGTGCATATGAGACAATAGTACTATGTCTGGTAGGATGTTTTTGCTTCATTAACTACATGACCAAATTTTTTCTGATTGTCAAACATTTTCAACTGGATATAAGGTTTAAGAGAGCTTGAACCCTTGCCTCCCTTCCCCCAATCAACAAAAGGATGTATAGATATCTCTATTAGTGTGGATTCTGTTAATTATATAGTTAGTTGTATTAGCTAATAAGACAGGCAGCTGTTAATTATTATTTTTAATGGATTTTTCCTGTTAAAATATTGTTACAGAATAAAGCAGAACAAGAGCTTTATATCTTGTTGAGGCTTCTTGCACACTGTTGACTTGCATTCTCATCAGAGGAAATTGAGCTGCATGTAATACTCCAACAAAATTGTTCAGTATTATTCAGTATTACCTTAAAAGATAATATAACAAAATTTAGTATCCAGCCAAAGCCTGGATAACTGCTAATGGTATCCTGTCAGAGTGAATCAGAAACTCAATACTGGACAAAGCACTAAGTGTTACTCATTTTCAACATTGCCAGCAGAAATAGCAGAACAAATGGGCCGATACAGCACTGTGAGTTTTCTGTGTAATTGGCACCACCTAAAGCTGACCTTTAGGTTTCCAAAGTATAATGTATGTCCTGGGTACCCAGCAAGAAGAGAAATAATGAAATTGACAGGCTGGACTCATCATTGAAAAAAATACATAATCCATTTTACATTGTCACATAATTCTTTGAGATTCTGGAAGCCATCCAGAATCCATTTTAGTATTTTCAGACAAATGGCTGACACTTTAATGATCAGCTATTTAAGGTCAACAATTTAAAACAGAGTGGTGTACTTGTTCCAAATGAAATTTAATGTTTGAAAAGGAGTTTAACATTCAGCTATATATGCAGCATCTGAAAACATAAATTGACATCCTCCAAGGAACATATCTGCATATGTATCCATTTACACGCACATCTTATAATGTTAATAGTGTCATAAAAGTTGATCAGTTTGATTAAACACATTTATCATTCTCTAGTAGTGTACACAGGGGCATGTACATTGGTTATAAAATGTTCTGTCTGCTGTGACATATTGAAAGACACATGGCATATATACCCAAATCACATATAAGACCTTGCTTTTCTAATTAATAAACATTGTGGCAAAATTTTGCTCTAGGCGTGTTTTGACTTTTACTGCATATGTTTTTAAAAGATTGTTCCAAATGCTGGTCTGTCGTGTTGTATCATTCTTTATTTCATAACTTAGTAATCATGACAGACTCTTAGGTGTACTGCTGCTGAAAACCAGCATCTCGGTCCATTCAGCTTATTTAAATGAAAAGAAACCATTAATTGTGTTAATATCATTTTCAGTATTACACAGAACTGAACCATTGCTTTATTGTGTTCCAGCAGTGATATACAAAATAATACCTACAGCAGGATGAGGTATAGTTCACAGAATTACAAAGTGCTTTTAACATGAATAAAGCTGAAGATTAAGAGAATTAATTGCAACATTGGATGTAGAGCACTTTGGATTATCTTTCTTGATCATTTGATTGAAAAAACACTTCCTACACATGCTTTCTCAATACAAGATTAGAATAATTACATCTGAGGAAATGCCTCAGAAAAACCCCATGTGTTTACACTGAGTAAAACAATATGCTAAATTGCCTATTCCTTGTGCTTATACTTTCCCCTGTTTG
Organism: Notiomystis cincta; assembly: GCA_013398075.1. Classification (NCBI taxonomy): domain Eukaryota; kingdom Metazoa; phylum Chordata; class Aves; order Passeriformes; family Notiomystidae; genus Notiomystis; species Notiomystis cincta. Next base: position 537,905 of record VZRX01022446.1, on the reverse strand, counting down.
CCCCAGCTGTTTTAATGAATAGCTTAATATAAAAAATGTGGGCAGGAAAAGCTGCTATCTCTAGGACTTTTCAGTAATTGTTTTTGCAGATATCAGTCTCAAAAGACAGTTTTAATTGCTTGAGAAATATGACTTAAAAAGATTCTTGGACCAGTCATACTATAGAGCACATAGTGTGTGTCCATTGCTAATTAAAGATCATGCATACAAGTTGAGATGATTTGACAAATATTACTCAAATATGCTAGCTAAAATTGCCACCACACACTTGGACAATACAAAGTAAGGGAAAGGATCTAATTTTGTCATAGTCAGATTTTGCTCCCATAAGGCAAAATCACATTGGTAAATTTGCTTCATACTTCTGAATTTTTTTTTCCTCAGTTGCTGTCCAGTTAACTCAGAAATAAATACCCTTGCTCAGCTGTGCAGCTAGTGGAACTCTTCAAGGCAGTTCAGCTGGGTTTTATCTTTGTGGAAGCCACATGATTGAGCCATGGGTTTTATCTTTGTGGAAGCCACATGATTGAGCCACACTGATTATGGACCTTTGGTTTTCAGATGTTCAATAGCACATTAGTTGTCTTAGTATTATGTACTTCCTCCAGCTGCTTTTACAAATCCAGAATTTCTTTGTGATATCTCTTCAGCAGGTCATTGTCACCAAATACTTCACTGACTTTCAGAGTCTCCTTCATTCCTGTGGCTTTATTGGCAAATAATTATATTCTCTCATGGGCAATAATTTAAGAGTAAACATCTCAAAACACATATTCCATCCCACATTTTCTGACAGAACTACAGGAACCCTAACTGACCAAAGGGATATTCCATATCTTATGACATCATGATCTTTATATAAAATGTGGTAAAGAGGGAGGAAGGGGGGACACTGGTCTTCCCAAGTCACTGTTACCTGTGATGGGGCCCTGCTCTCCTGCAGATGTCTGAAAATACACCTGCCCATGGGAAGTAGAGAAAGAATTCCTTGTTTTCCTTTGCTTGTGTGTGCCACTTTTACTTTGCCTGTTAACTGTCTTTATCTCATCCCACAAGTTCACTCACTTTTACCCTCTTGATCCTCTCCCGGATCTCGCTGGTGGGGTAGTGGTGAGCAGCTGCCTGGGGCTTGGCTGCTGGCTGGGGTTAAACTATAACACACGGTCAAAATGCAAATAAAATGCTTCAGTAGACAAACCCATCTGATTAGGCCCAGTTCTGCATGACCCTCTGTTTTACAGGGAGTCATTCTCAAAGACCTTGTCTGTGTTAGAAGGGTACTGCTCTCAAACGGTCCTGTACTCATGGCCATTTAATTCCTTAATTGCTCAGCTGGTGTGAGTGAGGTGGTAAACAGGTGTGCATGGAAGTGTGAAGGAGAAGAATCTGCAGCACAAGGCAGGAGGAACAGCCCTCCCTGGGAGCACTTCACTGCCAGAAGGGCAAGGGCCACATCTTCAGAGCTCTTTAAATAAAGGGGCAGTCTGCAGTAGGGTGAAGAGTGCTAACAAAGGCTTAACAATAAGCTATTTACAACTTTCTGCACCTTGATCAAACAAGGAAATGAACAGGAGAATCTTAAGGGGTCCCTGCCCACTGTACAGGAATGGAACAAGATAATCTCTAAAATCCCTTCCAACCCCAACCATTATATGATTTCTTTTTATGATGTAGAATGAATGAGTCAGCAGGCAAAAAAAATTGAAAAAAGTGACAACATCAGAGTTCAATAGAGAGATCATTCTTCTTAGAGTATTATTAATGAAATAAATAAAATCCTGATGAGTAAATAGACAAAGATGATTATAAGTATGAATAAAAAAATGTTCCTTTAGCATTTTTACAGTAGAGCTTGATCTTAAATATGATTTTTTTGGCTTGATGATATACAGTTTGTTTAAGCTCTCAATACATAGAACTAAAGACTCATGGAAAAAAAAGTTATTTACTATATTTGCCATATGCTCATATCTTCTTCAGTTATTTACACCTATTCACAGTGGATGCAAACCAGTGTTAGATTGTAATTATCTCCTTGTGTGAAACAGTGCTAGAGGTTTATCATTTACACTTTGCCTGGCTGTAAATTACACAGTCAGCCTCAGAACATTCTCCCAGGAGTGGATTGCATGAAGAAAACTTGAGAATGAGGTCATCAAATTAGTAAACTCTTAATTCATAATTTGAATGTCAGTGTCTTGCTTGTGAAGAAAACATTGTTTATATTTTTTTTCAACTGTCAGTGGGGTAAAATTTGAAAATTAGGGCCTTTATTTGAACTGCTGAAGGAGACTACAGAGAAAGAATGAAATAAGGTTTTCACTGTTTCTTTGTTTGCATCAGCTACAGGTAGTTGTCTCTGCAGTTATGTCCCAGCTATGCTTTACAATTAATATTGTTTCACTTTGTGCATACAGAGCTACCTGAGTGCTCCACTGTCAACATGACTGGAAGTTGTAGTGAGATCCTGGATGTTACAGAGGGTAATGTGTTAGTCTCACTGAATACATCAAGCACATCACAGGCTGAAGAGCAAGATGGTGCTTAATTTCTTAATTATCACCTTTTTTTTTGGTTCACCCAGACCCTGTTACAGTTCCACATTGCTAAAGGATTGCTTAGGGACAGACTGTACTAAGAAAAGTGCAGATGCTGTCTTATGTCAGTGCTGTAATTTCTGTTTTCACTTCTCACCTTATGTTGTGAGAATTAATCATCTTCATTACTGGAAGCACTTTTGGTCTTTGTTTTTATATCACATCTTGGATTTTTATTTGAACAGTTCTGGTTTTTAGAAAAGGGATTTTTCCACTCGACGGGTATTGATGTAGAATTTTGCAAGGTGTTCAATGGTAACTTGTGTTCAATGGGTAAACTTTGCTGCTGTTGCAGTCTCACTGAATACACAAAAAGGACTTCAGTATCACAGAGTTAAGTGACATGCCCATGCAGAATGTGAGCAGTTCTGCTTTTGGGAATAACACTGCAGATGAAGTAATTTTAAGACTTACTTTTTGAGTAACTAGCACCAATTAAGCATTTCAGCAGTGAGAGTGGAAGTGCTTGTAACAGCCAAGATAGCATATCCAGATAAATAAAACCTTTAGAAAAAAAAATTTGGATTAAAAAAAAAAAAACAATCTATGAAGTTAGGATTATTAGTTGAAGTTAGGATCTGTTAGTTGGTAGATGAAGAATTCTGAGGAAATTTTGTTCTGTGAACAAAAGAACACAGAGCATGGAAAGAGAACATAGCAAACTAATGGTCTGTTTGGTGTTGAAAGAAGAGAAAGATACCAAGATACCCAACATGTATCATCTACCAGGGCTTTTTGGTGACCTGAATATCAAAACATAATTGTAGAGGAACACAGAAGTAGCTATTGTTGGGAATGGATATAAAATAATAACGTTAAAATGTTTGGATAAGGAATATTAGATTTATGGAAATACTCTGATATCACATTTAAACACAGGGAAAGCTAAAGGAAATTATGGTTCCAGCATGTACCCAAGTGAATAAGGAAATAATGGGTGAAATATATGAGGCTGAAATGTTTTATGTTTTTCTTTCTAATTTTTAAGTTATTGGTGATCATGCAGTCACCAGTATGATCACAAAGCAATTTCTGTTAGGGCAATAAAAATAATAAGTCTAGAATATTTAAATAAACTACACGACTAGATCAAGATAATGTGATGAAGAATGGCTGTGGAGTTAACTGAAAAAAAAATCTCTGAATTCTTAGTATTTGAAAATGGCCATGGGTCCATAGTATTCTATATGGAAGTCAGTCATGTCATCTGGCACACTTAGAGAGGTTAAAATTCGGAGCAAGTAAGACTAATGTTGACAACAAGGAAAATTTTGAAATCATTTCTGTGTGTGAAAATAATGTTTACATTTGAGATCTTGCCAACACAGAATATCCTTTTCATCCACAAATGGGGAATTTTCTTCTCTTTCAAGAATACATGGGTTTGCTGTAGTGCTTTTGACAAAAAGACATAAATATTTTCCTTCGTGTTTCTTTACCTGTAATGTAGGAAGTTGCCACTCACTGTTGTTAGGGTTGGTATCTCAGTCAAGGTGAAACATTGCATCAGCTGGTAGAGAACAGGAAGCACACAAAGGAAAGCTTGTTTTCCTTGATTCTTGTACTGCAGTTGTTCCATCTCTTCCTTCATTCCCTTTGAAGTCCAGTTGCCCAATGATCCTTTCTCATTCTTTTTCAAGGCTTGTCCTGGTGTCCCTTAATTAAAGGTAGGACATTTGCCTGGTTAGCAGGGGTGTATGGTGGTGTTGGAAAGCCAGAAGACACAGCTGAATGATGAAGTCACACTTCCCTTTTCATGTTGAAAACATTTAATATGTGGGTATATTCCATGTATCAGTTTTTCAGGCTCCTACTGATTTTTCAGAAAGCATGTAGAAACTTGTTATTTTTGATATTTCTATCCTTCTCTCAAAATGGGTTAAAATTGACCAATAAATTGTAGCTTCCTAAGGAAAATGAGCACAGAATGCAATTCCAGAACAGTTTTGGGGAACTGGCTTTAAAACCATAGCAAGCATCAATCCTGCAGCTCTGTTTTAAAACTGGTGGCAGAAAATCCGGAGAAGTTGCATAATTTCACTTTACTGATTGGAAGTTGATAGATGAAAAAATTTTGCAAATCTACAGCTAAAAATCTAAGTCAAACTTGATGCCTGAAACGGTGTGAAGATATGTGATTGATCAATAGAGTATACAAAAAAGTGTAGCAGATAAATACCTGGTTTTCCTGTAGGAGATTGATTGTGCTTGAGAAGCAGATGATTCAGTTCTTTGAAACAAAATCTGATTCCATTTGTGTGAGCTTAAAACAAAAAAGTTTTATTAGTTGTTCAAATCAGGAAGGCTAAAGCAGTTTATTCAAAGCAAAAAAAACATCAAACAAGAGAGTATTTTACTTGTCCCCCCTTTCCATGGGACTTGTCTCAGTCACAATCATGTCAAGAGCAGAAGGGGCAAAATGTTCAAGTACAAAAAATCACATATCCAGTTATATGATAGGATAGAATCCCTTAAAATACCCCAAAGAGGAAAAGTAATGATAAAAGCAGAAAGGAAGGAAATGAGAAAGAAAAGGACACTTCTGGCATTTTAAAGAGGGCTTAAGAGGGTACTTAAAAAGTGAAGTGGAGCAAAGGAAGTGTGATCAGTGCAGTTAAGATGGAGAGGTATCATACAAGAGATGTGCACTTGTGCACTGAGTATGTAAAACATGGGAAAATGTTCTTCTCTTCCTCAAAAATAGTATTTCTTTGTTTCTATCTATTTTGATGGAAAAAATACTGAGTTTTGCCCTGTCATTCCATAGCTTGTTGGCCTAAATATCTCACTCTCATGCCACAAACATGAAGTTGTTTAGTTAATACTTCTTTGGCAAAACCCCAAAGCATTAATGAATTTTTATTTTTTTGGCAAGTTGTGCATTGAAAATTTTCACTGAGGTCTTCTTTATATAAGCACTGGAAAATAGTGATAAATGCCTTACTAATTTTATATCTTTTTCTGCTTAAGTCTTCTGTATCTTGGATAACTTTTATAATTTTTTTCATTGGAATAATATCTATTTTTTTTCATTTTCATCCCCAGATTGTTTTTTCTTCTTCTGCCAAGATAATTGCCGCTTGTGACTCCCAAGTTTTCCTGAATTGTAGCATTTCATACCTTTATACAGTAGCAGCTTGCTCAATGCTCAATTAGGGCATGGTTTAGTGTTGAACATGGCCGTGCTGGAATAATGTTGGACTCCATGGTCTTGGACTCCTTTTCTAACCTTAATGATTCTGTAATTCTATTTATTGCTCACATAAACTGCATACCTTGTCAAATACATGGGCTGACATTCTATGTTCTCCTGCTTCTGCCACTGATGAACTCAGTGCAGACACAAATATCATTTTAAGAGTTCATTCTCACACCTTTTTGACTGTTACCAGTGCCCCAGGAGAAAATGCCAACATCATGAGAAGGAATAGCAAAGAGACTTCTGGTATGTTCCTCACACATGTATTAGTTGTAAAATATTAAAGGATATACCATGAAGTTTGGCTGTGACATTGCACTCCCACAATGACTTGCCTGGGTATTCCATCATTAAAGAAGATAGTTACTCATTGTCTTTTTCATTTCTTGGCTAACAAGGAAGCCAGAGAAACTGCCCTTCCTCCTGCCCCTCCAGGCACAACATCCTACTGGTATGAGGACTGGGACATGTCTTGAAGACTGCCTGCTAGGCACTGGCTGTGCTTAGAACAGGAAACACTACTGGTGACAAGAGAGGTTTATTTTGATATAGGCAAAAGAGCTCAGTGTCCTTTCAAATACTCAACATAGTCCATTCTCATCCCATCTCTGCCAAGTCTGAGAAAGAAATATTTTCTTACAGTGGAGCTTTACTGAATCTGTCATCAGAGATATTAGTGGAGAAACACTTAAGGTTTATCTCCTAACTCACCATCTCCTGACATAAATGAAACAAGGATCCATATCTCTTAAAAAAATTTAAAAGTTTATAGTCTGGAAATTTAAATTTTCACTACAGCTATTCCAAACCTTATATATAAATAGTGTAGGTTAGTTTAAGGAATAGAAAAACCCTGTATTTTTCAAAAAGTCGTCATATGGGTTTTTCCTCTTACTGCTTCTTTTGTCTTAATTTTTGGTTACATAAGCTCAGAGCTTTAAAATAACTATTTACTAGAGAATCAAAACTTAAGCCAAATTGCCGGTTTAAATATTTGATATGAACTCTTATTTGCTGTAATACTAAATTGTGACGAATAATGAGTTACTTTTTGCAAGTGGAAATGCTTCATGTTAATGAACAATATATTAAGGCAGATTTATAGCAGTAGTAATATTATGGTGAATCAGGTAAAACCCCCAGTTTTCTGAAGGGGAATTTTGAGTTGAAGTTTGAAAGGCAGCATTAAGTAAAGGAAATATTATGTCTTTCTAAGCTGTATTATTGCACTGATTAGCTGTGTTTTGTCTCAGTTTATGGAAGCAAGTTGTTTTTGTGCTTATGTTTGAATAACATGATAGCTCTCATAAAATTAAATACTGAGATTACTTAGGATAACTTTTTTCCCAGGCAACTGGATTTTGGCACCAAAATATTAAAGATATATAGGTTTCCATATTTAAAAAAAATTCTGGGATTAATTATTAATAATGTTCTAGAGGGTTTTTATATTATTTTATGGAAGGCAGAGGTACCCATCGGATGCTATAATTTTTGCTCATACAAGAAACTAGGTTTTGTTACTAGCAGGTGGTATGAAGACTCATCTATAGGAGCTTCTAGGTTTTTGGATTATTTGAAAAGGCAAACAAAACAACTGTTTTGTCAAAGCTCTGAGTTACCAGGTTATTCAGAGAGGCTCTTAAGGAACCTCCAAAGAAAGTAAAAATGTTTTTTATGAAGACCAAGTAGTTATGCTTTGACACAACTATGTGCTGTACAGCAGTGCTTTATCACCCCAAGGTTCAACTCCTCCCAGGGATTTTCAAATGTCTTCAAATACACTGAACATTCAGGATCAGAAATCAGGGACCCCCCAGTGCTGTGGTGTGGCATTTCTGGTCACTGCAGCATGTTTCACTTCCCAGACTGTCCCTTTACAGCCAAACACAGTGTCACACCATGAGCAGTATGTTCTTTGTATGCATTTGATGTGTAAACCTTCAGATGTCTGTGAGAATCAGTTCTGAACTCAAGTTTCCTGAGCCACTGAGCTCAGGAACAGACTGTGGTGAAGTTAGATGTTTACTTTTATTCAGGCTTGTTTAACTTAGAGTAACTAAAAGAATTAAAATATTTTTGTTTGTTTTTGTGTTTGTTTGTTTGTTTTTCCCCTTCACAAGATTGCAGAAAAACTTTATAAGGGTACAAATTGAGAACAACAAAAACCCAATCTATATTTAAATAAATAGCTAGATTAGTTCTGTTTTTTCATCTCACTTTCTATTTTGTTTTTCCACCTTGTGATGTCAGGTCTCCCTCATGGAAAGGAGTTGCAGTTTGGAGGATCCGCATGTTTTAATGCATACTTTGCATATCTTTCGGGGGGGGGGNGGGGGGGGGGGGGGGGAGGTACTTCCTCTCTTCTCTTTTAAGAACTCCTCAGTCTTTAATATTACAAGAAATCAGTTTCAACAGTTCTTTGCACTTAGCAGTGAAAACATTAATATCCATTGGACATTTGTAGATGCAGCTGTTATCTATCCAAGTGGGTTAACTACTAGGCAAGCCAAAAATGTGTCATGATTTTTAATAGGCCTGGACAATGTTCAATACCAGAGTAAAAGAGCTCCATGCCTTTCTGATAATTCTGTTACACAGAAAGCTGGACATTGCCAGTCACACCCAATACAGCAGAATAAATGGGACTAAGACAAGCTCTCCATTACTGGCTGTCTTCATGGTGTGATGCTTGGTAACCAGTCATTTTGGGGTAGTACCAGGCCTGGTGTTCTGATTGATTTCTTGAGTCATATGACACTCCATTTACTGCAATTATTTTGTTTTAAAACCACTTTTCTTAAATGATATTGATAACCTGTTTGGGCTTAAAGGTTGTAACTTTTGCTGTTCTTTGATCACTTGAAATGCTAATGTGTTCAAAGTGTGCACTTAGAAGTATTTTGCATATATATGTATAATCTATGGTATAATTGACAATATGATTTTTATGTAAATCATAGAGAATGATATTAAGAAGCGTAGGGCATTCAGGCAATAACTGTTTTTAAAACTGGAAAACATTTCACTAACTAAAGTTTCTAATTCCTACAATTTTGGACATATTAATTCACTGATCAGCAGTGTTTAGCTCTCTAATCAGAATGGTAAAAACCAAACCCAAACAACAAAAGACACTCTTTGAAAATAAGTCAAAATAAATTATGATGCTTCTTTTTAGCTTGAGTTGTTGTTTATGCATTAAAGACTTTGAGACAGAAAAACACAAAATATCACATACACAGAAAACAATAAACTTTATTCAATGTCTTGATACTCAGAACTGCTACCTTTACTGCTTATTCTGTTTATCCATGATGTAGAAAATAACATCACCAGGCTAATATATTTCTTTTGCCCCTCCACACATCATCTCAATTTTCTGTAACTTGAGTAAAGTAAACATAAGTTAAAACAGCACTGAGTCCTGTCTGAGCAAAGGCTGACTTTCTAAGATGAAGCCCCTATTGAAAACTTTCCTTAGACAGAGACAGATTTCAGGGAAAAAGTGGTAACTAGAAACAAAGTTAAAACTACAGTTACAAACCCCAAAGTTTTAGTTAAAATATAACAACTATTTCTAACTGTACAATTAATTAAGAAATAAATACTATCAGTATAAGCATATATTAAAAAAATGTTCAATGTAATAAAATAAATGATGAACAATATTTAAAGGCCTTTCCACCTGGCTTTCCCTTGCCTTCTGTCTATGTATAAGTGCATTAGTGTTGGCACTCGTGTAGAAGCAGCATCTGCTTCTGTGTGCAAGTAGGAGACTGTGTGGCCTTGTCTGTCTTCAAAGAGGGCTCAAGTTTCCTTTGTATTTGGTTGTGAACATCAGTGCTTTAAAAAAACAATGGCATCAAGTTCTGTAATAAATACTGTAGTAGAGTTAACTTCGTGTTCCTAGGTATTGGCAATCTTTTAGAAATATAGATATTTATGATTTTGATATGTGATTGTGTTGTAGATGAGACCTTGGAATCCCAGGTTTGTAAAAGTGGAACAGTAGTTGCCTGTGTATTCTGATGAATAGCGGATTTTCACACTGCAGTATTCAACTCTTTTAGTAGGAATGATAAAAGCATGAATATTAATGGTAGGATGGAAATTTGAAGTTTTCTGATGAAAAATAACAGTCTTTTAATTCTTAATAGTCTTTAATTAGAATTCTTAAATAATTTATTTATGCAGTACATGTCTATTTAATGCAGTGTATTTCTAACTAAAACTAATATTATTCAAGCTATCACTATAATTTACTGTTTTTCTCATGTTTGTTATACAGTCAGTGAGTTAGAAACCTGCCTTGGTTTCTTTCTGAAGGCTTTGAAGTTCCATTAGTTGACTGCTTAAGGTAACTGTAATGTTTAAAACTGCCTGCTATCAAATAAGTAGGTGGGAGTATAAGTTTTTTCAGTATAAACATATTGAACTGAGGTTGCATCTAAACACTTAACTGCTTTCAAAATTACAGTTGATAAATTTTCTCCTCATGACTTCTATTGGATATTTTATGCTACTTCATCAATGTAGAAGCAAAATATTTAAGTAGCGATTTCTTTGGTAAAAAAGTGCTATAGAAAACTGAAGCTTTCTGTGCATACATAGGGCAGTGGAATTCTCAATAGGAGCAATAAACTCATGTATTGACTAATGGGCTTTCAAATGAGTAAATTATTCTCTCATATAAAGACATACATAGAAAGATAAGACATAAGTAGAAATAAAGTGAAAAATATGGAATTTGGAATGGGAAAGTGTATTTGTTGTCCTTAAAAATAAATAAAAAAAAAGATAAGATCTTTCAAAACTGTGAACTTAGGCAACAGTATTTATAAAAAAATACATAGGGAGGGATACAACTTTTTAAAATATATTTAAAATCTGTTTTAGAAAGAAGTCTTGAAATTGATTTAAATTACAGAAGCAGAGACTTGAGACACTCAGCCTTAACTCAGCCCTGTAGTGACACCAGGAGGAAAAAAGAAATCTTTATCTTCTAAAATCACTTTTCTCTAAGTCAGTACCTTGGTCACTAAAAGGCTTTTATCATGTCTTCATGATTAATGCATAGAATCAGTAACAGGAGCCAGCTGACGCCTCTCATGTCTGTTCTTCCATGTCTGAAAATCTTTTACATTAATCTTAACTTTTTTTTCATATTCATGTACTATTTTGTTTGACTCATTTTTTTATGTTCTTCTAATAGCTTACCTTTTAAATTATTGGTAACTGTAATGAAACCTTAAGTCTAGAAATACCTTTGTATTGTGTGCAAGAACCAGATACAGTCCCTAGTATGCCTTATGTACACCAGTGTGTTGGATCTGACTGAGGTGAAGCTCACAGCCCTCGCAGGGGCTGCCTGGGTGCTGATAACAGGGCAGTGTTTTGGCTCCTGCCGGGCAGTGCTGTCCCTCTGACGTTCCTTCCCCCATCGAAGGGGTGGGAGTGGGCAAGGTCCTGGGAGGGGACACAGCTGACCCAAAGTGGCCAAAGGGATATTCCATACCATGGGACATCAGCTCAGATAAAAAAGCCAGGGGAGAGAGGAGGAAGGGGAGGCATTTGTGTGTTTCACTGTTGCCCTCCGGAGCAGCCGTCCCGTGTGCTGAGGCCCTGCTGCCCGTGGGAAGGAGACTGACCCCTTCCTTTTCCCTTTCACTCTTGTGTGTGCAAATCTCTGCTTTATTTCTGTCTTGTACTATAATGAAACTGCCTTCTCTCACCCTGCTGGCTGTGCTCCAGCCTATTCTCCCCTGTCCCAGTGGGAGAGGGGAGTGATAGAGCGACTGAGTGGGCACTTGGCACCTAGCCAGGGTCAAGCCACTACAACTATATATCCACTTGTGTAATTTTATGTGGGAAAATGGAATATATTTTATATATTGGTAATAATCTTGCTTTACTTTCAGGAGGAAAAACAAATTACTATTTGATTTAAAATATTGTAGTTCAGTATGGCCACAAACAAACATGAAAATATTGGATTGAAGAAGAGTAATGGTTTTGTTTTGTATAGCAGGTCTTGTCAAATCCAATAGACTGAACCATGTATGCATTGCTTTGTGCTTGCAGTGCTGCTTCCAAACTTGAATACCTCCAATGACTATTTATGAAGCCAAATGTATGAAAAAAAATGTTTGAATGGTTCAGAAGGACATAATGTTGCTCAGATAACATTAGTGTTTAATTTCCTGCGACACAGGAGTGGCCAAATGATATTTGTCTGCCCATCTTTGTCAGTATTGCTCAAGGAACTCTATTTTTTTTTCCTCCTGTAGACTGTGAGCTTCATATGCTTTCTCTTTTAGTTTTTCCCATATAAAATTGGTTAGAGAAAAACAGGGTAACACACTCCTCTGTCCCTTGTCTGAGCAGGCAGAAGTTTTTAGTCACTAAGTTTTCTTGACTTTTGTTCTTCAGATTTCACTAGAGGAAGTAAAACTTTTGGGGGCTTTTTTATTTGTTGCTAGAAATACTTGAATTAGAGAAGATTAAAACCTCACAGCAGGAGCTCACAGTAAAAAGGCTGAGTGGTTTCCACTCTGTTCTGCAGTTGTGAGGGCCCAGAACCCTTTGTTGTGTTTTACCTTCTCCCACATCATCCTGAGGTCTCTGCCCTTACCTTCTGCAGGATCCTTTGGCACTTCATAGCCACTGATACCTTAGGCCTGCTGCAACAAAGGACAGGGCAGGAGAGGCTTTGGAGGAGAAATAAGAACATTGTTTCAAGTAGAATAATGTATAAATGCATGTGAGATAGTGTATGGGTAAAATAACAAATAGACAAATGTTTGGCTTGGGTACAGTCTAAAAATCTTCTTCCACATATATTCTTTTTAAGACAATAGATGTTTTGGGGCATGCTATCTGCTGATCTGCAGTGTGCTTGTTACTGTTTTTAAAATAGTTTGTCTGTAGATGGTATTTATGTAAAGTTCTGCTTCTGGGTGCATATTTCAGTATGAAATTTCAGGAAATGTTAAGGCTGTTAAGTTTAAACACTGCTTAGCTCCTAAGGTGATATGTGTAGAACAGTTCTCCAGAAGAAATGGCAAATTTCATTGGAAAGCTGTTAACTGACAAAGATAATTCGGCTCAGAGATTGCTGCTTCCCCCCTGTGCTTTATGTTGTGATGCAAAGTAATTTCCAGGATCTGTGAAGGAAGTCTAATAGATTGATACCAGTGATTTTATAGCAGAGAGGTCAGTGGAAAAACTAGGTGTATTTTTTGATTCAGCAATGAACTGTTAATAATCTAACTTGAAATAATTGAATAATTACCAAACTTCTCATAAATAATTAGTATCCTTTTTATTAGCAAGTAATTACTGGCAGTTTTGCTTTCCAGCACTGTCTACTGCTTTGTTTAATACCTCATAAACACCTTCAACTATGAAACTCCTGGTTTGCAAACTCAAGAAATGTGTATATTAACAAAAAAAGCCAACATACACGACTATTTTGACCCTAATATACTACATGTATTTTGGAATTGTATGAAAAAGGTCTGGTAATAGGGTAAATAGCTAAATTAATGTTTTCAGGATTAAAGTATTCCTTGAGGAGAAAGACATTGTTTTACTTTCTCTTAATTTCAAACACTGTAATTAGTGGCTCTCCTGCTCTTTTGTGAGTGGCCTTTCTGTATTACTGAGCCAAATAATTCTTTCGAACTTTAAACCTGCAGCTGTGACTTACCATATTCCAAGCCAAGCCTCACCTTCTGCTTTCTCACACTAATTAATATCTTTCTTAAAAATAAATAGGTAGCAAAACAAGGATTTAAACCAGTCTGCCTGCCCCTATCTGCAAACTCCTCGAGCACTGTCAGATGAGTCAACTTGACCATCTGCATCAGGTGAAAAGGCACAATGAACAAAGGTAAATGTAGTGTGTGTTTTGATGAAATGACAGGCTCAAATGTCTTGTTCTGTCCCTAAGAAGCTTCATGTAAACATTGAACAAGAAAGGCAACAGAGTGGAATGATGAAAAAGCTGGTGGTGAGCGCCCTTTGGGCAGAGGAGCAATTGTTGGACACTGCCCTCTGAGACCTCCTGGAGAGGAGAGGTCACTGCAGTGATTTCTGGCCATCCCTGCCAGTGTCTGCTGAGGAGTCAGCAGAATTTACTGGTTCATGTTAACAGACCTTGCTGACAAATCTACAATAATCTGCATGGAAACTTGACCTCTGCATTTTGCCAGGAGTAGATCATAGACCAATTAAGCCAGTAAGGCCTTTGTACCTTACCTAGGCTGAGAGCCAGATTGAAAAGGGTCATGGAAGTCAAAGATGCCAGATGGCATAACAGCTATTTAACATAAACTTCCCAGTCACCTTCTCCTCTACAGGCAGTTTAGACAGGGGATGACGATAAAATTACCATTACTAAGCTGACATCTCAAAGGCAGGTGTGTAGCTGATTATTAGAAGAATGCTTTTGGCATTTTATCTTTTCATGTTCTGATGAGAAAAGCAGACTTGATAACACTTGTGACAATTTGATTTTGTCTCTGAAAAATAGTTACATCCTGCCTCATCTTACTGTGCCTATCAGGATATGGTTAAAATGTCCAGAATGCCTGGAATGGATCCATGTATTTTTTAGCAGTTCAAATGCCTTTTTTCCCCTATTGTTATTTCCTGTTTACAGTCTTGTCTTGAATCAGAAATCTGCAGCTTCCTTTAAGGCCTGGATAATTGTATTAATCTGAAGGATATCTGCTGGATATTGCTGTAACTTTTGCAGTTCGTCTGGACAGAGCAAATCCATCTTTTTCTTCCTGAAAAAGCTGAATACAAACTGATAAGTCACATCAATGATATATATGTTAGCACTTTTACAAATTAATTAATCCATAAAATTATGGATAAATGATTGGTAAAATTGTATTTGAGAATTTTTTAATGATTTCCCATCACCAGTTCTCAAACACAGAGATGCTTACATTTGAAGAAAGAGACAACCTAATTTATTCTTCTGTTACCAGGAAAAGTAAACTTCTTACAGGCAAATGTGAGAGTATTTCTTCTGATGGTCTTTGTGATAAATAATGAAAATTATTTGAGTTTAAAAGGACTAGGTTCAGTTCAGCCTACTGCAGTCTAAGGTGTTCTCATCTGGGACTGTCTGTCCGGTTGATAAATAAAGTTATATTGCAGCACATGCTCCAAAAATTTAGAGCTCTAGCTGACAGATGCATAAGGTCATGTAAGAATTAGGCACTTGAACTGTAATTTCTGAAGTTTAAACCTCTTTAAATCTGCTGAAAGTGCAAATCCATTAGGCCCTGTGATCCTCAAGCCAAAATAAACACTGGTAAATGGCAGTAAGCTCGACCTGAAATGTAGCAAGGGCAGAGGGAGATTTCCCCAACTCTTATAAAATGGCCTATTGATTGGACAACTTGCCCAAGAAGTGGAAATCTGGGCTATAGAATTTCCCCAATGGGAGGGAGAAGGTGTCCTAGATAACCTTGTTAGCTATAAAGGTGTCCCAGCTGCACAGCCTATGGGCCACATTTTGGACCATCCCTCCTGCTTCTCACAACAGGCCACTGGGTAGAAATGAAGGCAAACTGAGGTTTGAGGACTAAGAATAAACCAGAGCAAGCCTGGATCTGTAGGCATCAGCTCGTTGAAGACACTTACAGTTTCAGGGATTACCTGTGGATTTGGTGGTCAAATGATACCTAAAATGCACAGCAGCACTAGTAGTGAGGAGCTGAAGGCAGAAGGTGGCTCTAACCCAACCTGAAGCCAGACTGAAGGCCTACTAGGGTATTTAACTTATTTCATAGTAAGACCTGTGTAGTCTTGTGGGCTAAGTTTGCTTTCCTTACAATTTACTCCAGTGAAAGAATGTATTTTTGGAAAAATGTTTTCTGCTGACCAACACACACAGAAATGGAGACACTGGCAGATGGTTTGTGTAGACTTCCCTGTGCATGTGAGACTGAATGTGGATCATACTTACATACAGTTTTTATTAAAGACAGCTCTACCCACTCAATAACTAAATACCTATTTTTCACAGGTATTCTGCTTGTATGCCTAGATGTGAATTTACAGAAATTCTCATCATAAAGAACCAAAGATATTCCTAGATAGGAAAATCAAGGAGAAGCCTGAAAGACATTTGCCTTCCCCTCTGGAGTAGTACAGAAAGGCAGGAAAAAATGGTGACTTGTGCTTACCAGTTAAGTGGAATTTTTCCCCCTTTAGACTTCCTTCTAGATTTTGCATTAAACTGTAACACTTTAAAGAACTACAGGTACACTCTTCCTTTTCTCCAGCTACCAGTGGCATCCTTGCAATACTAAAAGTGAAAAGAGTCATTCAATCTGATGATGCAGGGAGCTTTAATATGCTCTTTTCCTTTACTCTCCTGTGGAGCTAATAGGTATCAGAAAGGAGCCAGAGATGAGAGCTTTTGCACATGTGCATTAATGTTTTCAGCATTGCCTGTGTGTTCAAAAGAAAAATGACTGTGGGACTCTTTTTTTGTGTGATGCTCTTTTGTTGCATCAATTGAGAAAAGAAGTAATCACTTGGGAATAGCTACTTTATACAAGTTCAAAGGACTCCCAAAAGAGAAGAAAGTCTTGCTTCTCTGTACAATACAGCAAATGCCAGGAAAGGTGGGTCATTCTCAGTGCAAGCCATGGGACACATGAGGCCAAATTTAACCCTTGTGTAAATTCTACTTGAAGTAACTGGAATTATCAGAGGATGAAGCTAGGCAATTATTGATGGACAACAAACCAATTAAAATATTTAAAGAGCTCTTTAGAATATGTGGCAGTTTTATGGTAGTATGCACAAAGGCTACCAAAAGCTAGACTTGCCAAAAAGTGCTTAGTGATTTTTTCCTCAACCAAGTGCTGATTAAGTATGTGTTTCCTTCCTGTTCTTTAAAAGAAATGGGTTCCTTGCAGTGTGGAGGATATCTCTAGTCCCAGCCAGGGTGACCAGGTCCACCAGGTTGATGGAAAGGTATTGGGGTGCATTGTGGATCTCAAACATGACAGATCTCTAGACCTTACACTGCTGGGAAGAATAGATAATTTTACTAATCAGATTTTATGACATGCATCTAATCTGTACTGAAGCTTTGTTTCTCTCTCATTAGCTCACTTCTGGGTTTACACAAGGCCTACATAAAGGCTTACCCAAAACTAAGAGAAAATTTAGATAAAAAGTAAAAGATTTGAATATACTGATCAGAATAGATGTACAGGGACAGGTAAGGGAGGAGAGCACAGATATGAATCAATCCCAGTGCTGTCTGTGTTCCCAGGATTGCACAGTAAATCTGGCCTCTGGCTTTTGTTACAGACCTTGTTAGGACAGGATTTTCACAGCGTGTAGTAGTTGCTTAATTCATAGTTTGGTTGGAAGCACTACGATTTTTAATACTGATTTCAAAGTAAACAGAGGTTGCATGACACAAAAGACAAGGCAGCATACCAATACAATATTGAGAAAGCATATTTTAAATACAGAGAGGTGTTTAAGACAGAACACCTGCTCTGTGTGTATACTTCTGATTGTGTTCAGCTAAAGAATTTTTCTGTTGCATAGCCTTTGATTAAAAGTGGTTCAAACCACAAGCACAATTGCTCAGTAATTGCTTACAGTATCTTATCACTAGTCTTGTATGTGATCTCAGAAAATTCACAAAGTCTTACTCCTGGAGGTCCCCAGCACCTCTCTGTGTTAGCAGAATAAAAAAAGATAAGAATGGATTTAGCAGCAAGACTCAGGAGTCTGCCTTCAGACCTGTCAGATATCTGTGTTTGTGTGTCTGTAGTTTCTGATAGCACCTTTCCCTTCTTGCTTCAACTTTGGCACCCAAAAGTACTCATAACTGCTACTAACCTCACACTTGTTAAAGGATTCCAGGGAAGGATTATTTGTATGGAGTTTTCTCCCTGCTTTTTGTGGAGGAAAAAAGCATTTTCTCATTATTTTTTTTTTTCAGTTTGGGCTTTTTCCTGCAAAAAGAGAACAGTCTATTTACAATGCCTTTCATAAAATGAACAATGGCTGGTTTATAAAACAAGTAGGTTAAAAATGCTAGAACTTTTTGCTAAGAGTATTTTTCTATCTGACAATTTTGTGGCTTTCAGCTTCACTGTACAAGTTCTTGAAGTATTTTGCCTGTGTTCCCATATGTAGTTCTGAATCTTGTCTCAATTAATTAGTTTTAATTTACTCTGTCACTTTAAATGTCTTGTTTGTTAAATCTACCTACTGCAATTTCTTTAATGCACAATGCTAGTAGTCATAACTGATGCTGCTGAATGAGCATTACTTGCAATAGATCTTATTATTTTTATTAGAGTTTTTAGAAGGCTTTCCAAATTTATGCTTGACTCTGTTTTAAAAATATTTACATTAGTTACCATTTATTTCTGTTTATTTTATTCTTTTGAAGAAATGAATCTCTTCAGGGAAAAAAAATGTAAGCAAGGAAAGTTTACTCAAGCAAAAGGTTTTAAGTATTGAATTTAAATAATAGAGACAAGATTCTGTTGCCTGGTTTTATTTGTTTAGTTCTCTTGTAATATTTGTTCTGACTACTTCATTAATTTCTTAATGTAAAGATACAAAGTATATTGTACCATCCTCTCATTGTGTAGTAATTAGCAGCTTTGCAATAAATTTGGCATGTTAGTTTGATAAAGACTTTGGCAATTATTTTGATTTTTGCTATTGTTGCTCTGCAGTTTTTTTGTCAGCTACAGAAATGCTAACATATTCCCTGGGGCTTCCAGGAAACCATTAGCCCTAGACTTCTGCCTGTGTATCCTGGCAAAGGGTCTCCAACACTAATTTTGAGTGTTGGCAATTTTCAACCCAGCTGGTTGCACAGCATCCTCAGTGAGAGGAATGAAGGCAGTATTACAATTTGCAGTAAGAACATTCTCTACTCCTTGAGGATTAAATGTAGTCTTTCTTAATATCTTTTTTTTTTTACTCTGAAATATACAATACTGATTTCATTAGGCAAATACACCCCAAAAAGTGGTGTGATGACAGATGGTTTTATTTGATTGTTTCAGCAGCTTGTTCTTTACATACTCTCTTCATTCTTCAAATGAGAGCATCGTTATATTTCTTGTATGAGATTTAAAAATTACCACCTGTTTTTGGCCAAAATTATTATAATTGGTATCTTATGACTTGTGGCTCTGTGGTTATCTGTAACACAAAACAGTGTCAACTGTGCCCTAGTGGTCAGACAGTAAACTGGCAGATTGCTAATCTTTTATTTGTACTCTATTTCATCCTACCTTGGTGACTTTCCCTGGCTCAATAGCTATCATTTAAAGAACTAAATTATTTCTCAGTATCACAGTGCTAATTGGACTAGTTGTATGGGGTTTTTTTCTCCTTTTTACAAGGATGAAAATAAACAACAATTTAACACCATAAACTGCATTTGTTGCTTCTTGCTAAGTACAATAATGTAAAGTTTCTACTCTGTGTGTGTGTGTGCAGAACTCATTGAAATTGTTACTCCATACATGCATGTACTGTACAGGCCAGTTCCTGTGTGCTCAGAGACATTCATTTAGTAGGAACTTGGTTGCATGATCACTGTGAGTCACTGGAGATAATTCTGTGCCTCTCTGGGGCTGAGGTTGTTTACAATGAGCAGTGGGAAAGTGCTAATCCTCCCTCAGAGCTCTCCATCTGCAGAGGCAGATGACTGCTCATTTCAGAAATTTGTCCTGATATAGGGCAAAGAGCACATCTGCTTAATCACCCAAATGGCCCATTTTTCTAAATGGGTGCTTTCTTGTATAACTATCATGCATACATACAATTACACACAGAAACTCCACTGTAGTTTTGGTGATTGATTTCATTATTTTAATGGGTGATAATCCACATTGTGGAATAACATGGATCTTTTAAGGTAAAGCTTTTACAAACAACTCTGTTAGAATATGCCACTTAGAATAGTGAGAGAAAAAAAGAAAAAACAGAACAGCTACCATTTAACATACATATATATTTATTTCTTCTAAATACCTGAACTGGGAGATAGCTTTTTATTGTAAAAAATATGCAAAGTAAGAATTATATAAGTAGCAGATGCTATCCCTGACACAAACAAGAGAACACTAGAGATAGAACACTATGTTTGAAAGACTGCTGCCAGAAGCCCTGTCCCAGCACCCTACACGATTTTAATGCTTCATTCTCTGAAGCAACTCTTTTTATCTCCAGGAATAGTGGAACAATTTTATGTATATAGGGTTAGACTATGCAGTTTTCTTGATCAGTTTTTAACAGTGGGCACCCATCAGGAAAATAAACTAAAATAAACATGGTAGGGAATTCTGAAATAATTCTAGAAGATTTTCCATATATTGGACAAATATTACAGCTCTGAGCAGTTTTTGTATTTTAGAAATTGCAATAATATTTCTCTGTTGACAAGACCTCAGCCCTAAGCAATGACAGATCCTCTTTAGCTATAGCAGTGAGACAGGATACATGGAAAACAGTTTTCTATACTGTGAAACTTCCCAGCTTTTCAAGTTCTTCCCCCATCTTTTTTAAGAACTGAGAAAACAGGCTTAATAAGAGTGTGTGTGTATGTGTGTATAGAAGTTGATTTTCATAGGCAGAGAAGAGAGATGTAGAAGAGAAATAAGATGAGACAAGCGTTAAAAAACCCCCTCAGACACACCAATGTGTGATAGTCAAGTACCTGTTCTGACATCCCAAGTCAAGCTCTTAAATTATTAATAGTTTGTCTTCTTTCCCAGTGGATGTTGTGCCAAAGTTGACTTTGACTGAAACGTTTCATTTTTGAAAACCTGGCGTTTTCCCAACAGCCACAGTTTCATTAATGCTTTCCCATCAGAAAAAGCCATCATTCAGTGACGTGTTTGTAAGTGTGGACTCTGCATTACCTGTCCTACAGCATTGTGAGGAATGAACAGCAGCTCCATAGGGCTCCTGGAATGTAGCATACCCACCCACACTCTGGTTGTGTTATATGTGGCACACAATAATGTAGAAAACACATAATGTGATGAATATTTTATAGCTCTCCTCATATAAATTATTAATTTGGTTATTCATTCACCTTTAATGAGCTAAATTAGAATCACATTTGAAATATTGTTTAAAACATTGTCCATTTTTACTTGTCTCATAAGAACATGTTAAAGATTCCATATATCAAGCTGTAGACCATATTTTTCTTCAGATTTCCCTCCCCCACACAGTCCTGCTGCCTCTAGTGATATTTGTAGCCAATATTTTGCTTATTTGTATGAAAAACTGTAAGTAGCAGGAAGAGCTGTACAGAAATGCCACTGAGGTTGTGAAAAAACATGCAAGAACAAGTTGTCATTCCTATTCCTCTAATTTCAGCCTGGAAGAAATGCACAGAACTTCCCCTTTATCTGCTTCTTGTGGTCACAGCATGGGACTACCTGACACAGCCACTCCCAATGACAAGGAGGCCTGGCTTCTTTCATTAGATGCCACCACAATTTAGGCTCAGGTGGTAATACAGAATAGAAGCACTCATTTCCATCAAGAATACTCTGAGGAATGTGGAAAGCACAGGATGAAATTTTCAGAACAAAATGAAGCAAAGTGAGGAAAAACATAATGGGGAATGGAAGAATAATCAGAAAGAATGAGGAGATGCCAGGTAATTGGCCAGGCAAATGGCACAGGAATGTGAAAGGGCATGAAAAAGAAACAGAAAAGAGTAACCAAGAAGATGAAGGGAGCATATGTTAAGACATAAGACATCAAGCACAAGTGTTTAAACATTACCTGTGCACTCTGTCGGATGTATCTGAGGGGGAATGTTTTATGCAGTCATGTTTTCAACTTTATGAGTTAGTAATTACCTAGCCTGACTGCCTCAGAAAAGTGAATTAAAATACAGTATTTAAACTCCTAGGAGCCGCTATCTCATCTGCCAGGTGTTAGGCATTTCAGACTGGCTTGAGGACTATATTTATATGTATTATATGGCTTTAAATATTGTACAGATGTGAGTACAATCACATAATATTGAGTGTGCACATTCAATAAGGCATCTGTGCTTTTCACTGCCATAACTGCATAAAAGAGGGAATTGTGAATGAATCCTTGGATCTGTGATTTTAACATAAATATGTGGTAAATATTGTTAGTTCTCTATTAAAAGGGACATGAGCTGTATACAACTGAGTGTTGAGAAGAGGTATAATTTCCAAGTGTTATGTGTAAAATATCTCATCGGCATGGAAGATTCCAGCTAAATCCCAGCAATATAAAATGAATTACTTTCATTTTAGCTTTTTACTATATTTTTCAAAGAAAAGTGCAATTCTACTAAAAAAATACCAAAAAAACCAAACACCTCTCACCCTCAAATTCCTGATCCTTATTCCCCAAGAAATGGCTTTCAAAGTTATGTTTTTATTACAAGGATTGAGCTGAATGCAATCCTTTCTTAGATAGTTTTTCAGGTTTCAGTTCTACAATGAAATGTGTTTTGTGAAGAGAAATAGTCACTGTTTATAAATGTTATAAAAAACTTTATTAAGGCAGATACTTGTACTTTTCAGGAGTGATTCACATAGCATTGCTATCACCTGGCAGGCTCTGGTAGGCATGGTTGAGATGAATTAACTACTTGCTGCCACTCACCTGAAAGAAGACTCTCACTGCATCCATAGCTCCTTCTCAAGTGCTGCTTTATGCTGGTGTGGAGTAGAGGCCTTGGCCATGCAGTTAGGCTGTTTTTTCACTTGGAAGGTGCTTCTCTCCTTTATAAGAATGGTGTATGTAATGGTGTATGTCTGCATGATCCCTTCTCTTTGGTCTGTCTTGTGTTGCTTGTTCACTCCTGGTTTGTACTGGAATGGAACAGGCAGAAGTATATTGTCAGCTGGTCTCAATGGGAAATTCTCTGTGCTATAATTTCACAGCACTAAGGGAAGATCAAATGTTTATTGAAACCATCTCCTGTGGTTTTGAGTCTAACCCTACAACCCTTTTGTTCTGAAAGGGACCAGATGTGTTCACAATGTCAGATATAGCAGAAAAGCAGATTGAGGTGGTTTCCTTGCCTTTTCCAACATTTAGCTGTGATCCTCCAGGTGAGACTCTATGTCAGTGTGATTGCAAGTGTAACTGGTACATAAATACTGTGTTCTTTAAATATGAACACAACATGAGGGAGTTTGTATTCAAGAGCTTGACTTCACAGTGCCACAGATGTTGCCCTTGTTGTGTTGGGTCACACTACTCAAACAGAAGATATTTGCTGCAGAACTGAGCTTTGACCAATACACCTGTGTTTATTCTGGGCAGAGAGGCTTGGACTAAGCTATATGTAAGTGTCATTTATTTGGTTTAAAAAATCCCATTGACTAGGAGCATTCTCTTATGATATAATGGTACATTTATACTGGCAAAGTCATCTTCATTGAGATCAGAATTTTCAAGTTTCCTTTACATTGCAAGCAATGTTTATCAAAATACATAGCTTTAAGAGTTTAAAAACGTTAATAAATTATGTATCTCAGGTTTTCCATAATTTACATTCAGGACTGAATGTTGTCAAGACATGTTTTTGAAAACTTGATTTAAAGTTAAAAAAATTGCTATAATTTGCTAACTAAATAAACAGACTTTTTTTTCTTAAATGTAAGCAGCAGAATGTGAGACATTTTTTATGATTGACATTGCTGATGCTCCAAGGCTAGAGCTGTGGCTCAAATCCTGAAGAATTTGTGCCTAAAATCTGTACCACTATCAGTTCAAAGTTGTTATATTCATACATCTATTTGGTTCTTTTCAGCAGACGATAAAATTACCAAACATCTACAGTATTTTTATTGTAAGGGTTTTTTGTTTCTGTTTTTTTTAAGGAATTCAGCACATCGTTCTGAGGAGAGAGTTATTATTACTACTGTAAAATCAATTAGAATGCATTTGCATGGCTTAATTGACCTTGAATAATGCAAACTCTTCCACTCCAACTGACACGAGATGGAAGGAAAAGGCAGTGAGACTTGCATAATCTTCCTATTAAATTCAAAGTGCTAAAATGAAAGGAAAACTGACTTGGAATTTGTCTTAAATCACTTTTCTCTTTCCCCAGTGATGCAGATACAGCAGGAATCTGAAAAGAATTTGGTTAGCCCTCAGGAATGAACAATTACATTTAATTTCAAGACATTTAATAATGGCTGACATTTGCTATAGTCCATGGAGTTCTCCTTTATAAAGATTAAGGTTCCAGAACTGGTAGTCAGGTTATTTTAAGTTTATAGTAAACTTTAAATTGTTTTATTCTGTTAGTGATTGCTACTCACCATGCTGTTTCTCCATGCACTGTACAGAAATGTTGAGTTTTACTGAGATGCCTAAGCAGCTTTATTTGTTGATTTGCTCATCCATGCACCCATCCACAATGCGTAATTCCTTTCCATAGCTCTTTAAGATGTTTTTTGTTTCTCTCTAACATGTGATGATAAATCTGGTCTTCATTAAAACTCTTATTTTCTAAAGACACATTACAGTTACCTCCAGTGTTTTCCTTTGGTGTTGATGGAAAAAGAGCTTCTGACTGGTAACTTCTTCAAATTTTCTTTCTTCAAATTTTATTAATATTAAAATAATATAAATAGTAACGGCAAAAGGTAGTGTAGAATTAACATCAGCCCATCAGAGGATAAGGATGGTTACCTCACAAACAGGGACATGGACAAGGCAGAGGTGTTTAATGCATTCTTTACCTCTGCTTTCAGCACGAATGATTGACCTAGAGGGTCTCAGTGCCCTGAGCTGAAGGGCCATGACTTTGAGAATGATCAGCTTCCAGTTAACCCTGAGCTTGTGTGGCATCTGCTGCTCCAGATGGATCCCCACAAATCTACAGGGTTTGATGGGATTCATCCAAGAATCCTCAAAGAGCTGCTGATGTGATTTCAAATCTTCTCTCAATGATTTATGAGTGATATTGGGAATGTGGAGAAGTCCCAGCTGACCGGAAGCTTGAGAGCGTTGTCCTAATTTTCAAGAAGGACAGGAAGGAGGACCTTGGAAATATAGATCTTCCAGTCTCTCTTCAGTGCCCAGTAAAATCATGGCAAAGATTATTGTGGGAGGTATTGAAAAGCACTTGAAGGACAACACAGTCATCAGTCACAGCCAGTACAGCTTCATGAGGGAGAAGCCCTACTTCTTGAATCCAACTTCCTTCTACTCAGGGTAACCCACCTAGTTGATCTAGGAAAAGAAGTAGATGTAATCTTTTTGGACTCCAGCAAAGCTTTGGATACTGTCTTTCCCAGGATCCTTCTGGATAAGGTGTCCTGCACACATCTGGATAACCATGCACCTTATGGGGTGTGTGAGCAACTGGCTCTCGGGATGGGCACAAGGACAAGACTGAGGGGAGACCGCACTGAGGTCTTCAGCATCTCACAAGGGGAAACTGGAGGGGCAGACAGTGATATCTTCTCTGTGACCAGTGACAGGACCAAGAAAATGGTTTGAAATTGAGTCAGGAAAAGTTTAGGTTGGATATCAAAAAGAGGTTCTTCATCCAGAGGGTGGTTGGGCTAGAACAGGCTCCCTATGGAAGTGGTCACAGCACCAGGCCTGCAAGAGCTCACAAAGAGTCTAAACAATGCTCTCAGGCACATGGTGTGACTCTTGAGGGATCCTGTGCAGGGTCAGGGGTTGGACTCAATGATCCTTGTGGTCCCTTCCAACCCAGCATATTCTGTGATTCCATGAAATGCCATCATCATGTTACAGGTTGATTTTTTTGAAGGCACAAATTTTCCCTTTTAAAGTCTAAAGTCATATTTCAGAAGAAATGCACACAGTGTTAATCTAATTTTGATTTTTTTTTTGGTTGGGTTTAGTGAGTTCTATTGGTGACTGCTTTTTCTGATGTTGTGACTGCCTTGAAGCTACATTGCTTATGATGATTCTAACCACACTGGTATAGTTGAAGAAAAATAACCCAAGTACAAGAATTACTGGAGAGCACTTTAGTCACCTTTCTGTTGCATGACTGCACTATCTGTGGAGAGAATTGGGCTTTCTTTTGTATTAAGCCTCCGTCTTCAGTCAACCAAATTTTTTTCTGTTTGACTGAGTCTGAGCATGTATTTCTCAGCCTCTTGTATCAATCATTCCCTGATTTCTTCTGATTTTGTTTCCTCAAGTTAGCAATATTTCTTTCATTGCTGTCTTCTGTGTCTTGTTGATGAATGCTATCATTTGTTTTATTTGTGGGAAAAATCTTAAACAGTTGATAGGAGTTGTCTGCAAAGTTACAAAGGTTCTTCAACTACTGGAGCCGCTTTACAAAAAAAGCTTCTTTTTACAGTTCTCCAGCCTTATTAGAAACTCAAGAATGTGTAAGGGCTTCAGAATGTACTTAGTGACTCACATCACCATCCTTGTACCACATTTTTCCACATGGGAGGCTGTTTGGAACTCTGGAACAGTGGAAATCTAGTGGCCTTCTTATTTCAAGAAGAAAAACACTGAATTAATATATTATGCTTCAGTAGAACTATATTTTTTTGCTTTTCTTTTACTGTATTTCTAATTATTTTGAGTATTCCATCATCCTTTTGCTGACATTTCAGTAAATCTACAAATATTAAAGTGCAGTCAATGCAAGTGAGACTTTAATTAAACTATTGAGTAAGGATATTTCGTTCTAAGTATTATTGAACTTGCATTCATTCACATTTCATTGATTAACTTCATTTAACTGTAAGTTTTTATTTCACATAGTCTATATTATTTTTAATCGAGAGAATCTAGTCTTTAAATATGGCAATTTATTTCTGAATCAATGTTAGTGAGAATATAATCTTTGGTCTAGATTATTTATTTAAGGAAACTACTTGGAACAAGGAAAAGTGTACTGTGAACTATCCGCATGTTTTTTCATTCTACAAGTCATGCAAGGCCTTTTAACAACATTTCTGGATTTTTAAGCAGATATGAATCTGTGTAAAGTGTATCTGTGAAGAACAAGTAAGCATTGAACAGAACAGGAGCTTGAAATCACTGGAAGTTTAAGTACCTGCCAACATTTTTATCCCATAAAAGGAAATAATTTTTAATATATTTAAATAAATGGTTTTTATTAGAAATGGTGATCATTTCAGTTTGGTATAAGCAAAGCAAAACATTTGAGGTCTCTTTTTAAAACAGCAGGTTTTGTTGGAAAACTGATCTAGCCTAAGATGTATTTGAACTTCCGAAGTGATAACCCAACTTTTTACAATCAAATTACATTTTGAGCATTTATTTAAAATTATTTAAAATGTTTCTTATTTTTTGATTCATTAATGAAACCTGAAAATTTAAATTTTAACCAGATTACTTCTTCTGCCTTCTTCACCATAATTAGAGTTTCAAGTGTACCATTTTTATGAGTCTATGCTTAGTCAACTACTGTGTCTAAATCCTTAGCCTGGCCCACTAGGCTGTGACACCAAGGGCACATATAAGGTAGGCCTAGTCTAGGATCTTGACAACCTTGCTGGATTTAAGCTGACTTCACATTTTTACAAGTTACATCCCACCAAACTCTAGACATTGCTTTTGTTTAAACTAAACTAGTAGCTTATTATCATAATTGTTACATCAAAGGGAGAAAAGTAAGCACTTCCACAATACAGCTCATCTCATCCTCAGATGTCTGCAGCAGACCACTTACATCACACACAATGTCTGTTTATCCTCAGCAATTTTAGAAAGTGCTCAGGGTGGCTAGCTCAAAAATTAATATCTTCTAGTGCAACAGTCTGAAACCAGGTGAGATGAATCTTAATATCCATGGGCAACTATACTCTCTCTTAAAGGCTTTAAATAAACCAACTCCCTTAGCAAATGCATAATCACTTCCGAAATATTTATCACCCCACTAAGAACTTTGAGTAGAACAGAATATGTTTTCTCTGCTTTGAATGTTTATCTTTTAGTTTTACTGGGATGACATCTGTAAGTATCACGTTGTTTTATGTAAGATTCAAACACTCCAGTAAGCCACTTTTAAAAATAAACCCTATCTGCTTTTAAAGTAAGCCATCTCTTAACAATAATCTTGTCCCATCAGCAATAAATCTGTGAAGATATCTAAAAATCATAGGGTTTTTTTTTCTTCTGTTCAGGAGCCATTCTTTCATATATATGAAATGATAAATAAAATTCTCTCTTAAATCTAGGGATTTGGGTAACTCACTACTAGAAATTCAGATTCTTGTTAACTCTCAATGAAAAGAATCAAAATAAGTTAATAGTTTTTTTCCTGCTGTGAAATATCCCTTGTGTCAGTTATGAAAGGACTGTTGTCATGGAACTGCAGAGAAATTGTCTTGCAGCATTTGTTTAAATTAAGCCTATTTTAGTGGTCTTTCTGTACCTCAAAAGGACCTCTCAGATTAAGGTGAGTTGAATTCTTGTCATACAGTGACAAATTCATATGGTCTCACTTTTACAAGCGCTGAACAGACACTGCTCATGCTGAAATCCATGAGTGCTCTGTGAAATAGTGCTTCTACAAATTCAGGCCAGAAAGTTGTAGTGCAGTGTTATTATACCTAGACAAGGTTGTGGGGTTTGAATTTTTCTCTTAAAAGCCTTTTGGCTAAACCCCCTTAGATTAATGTGAATGTCTGAGGGTATTTGAGCACAATTTTACACATGCTCACACACAAGATGCAAAGTCTGAGGAGCAGAAGCCCAGCTGAGCAGTAATAGTGGCAATGAGCACACTCATATTGTGATGGAAGATTTGGCCTCCACAGCTCAAGGAGAGCTCTGTCAGTGCATAAATAATCACAGAATCACAGAATTAACTAGGCTGCAAAAGACCTCTGAGATCATCAAGTCCAATCTATGAATAAAAACCTTTCCTAGCAGTTTCAGATGGGAAAATATATCAGTGATGGGGAAAAAATTACAAATGTTTGTATAATAAAAAAAATTTCATACATGTATAAACATACAATAAATATAAAGAAAAGTCTTGTCAATTAGTAATTTCCAGCTGTTTATACTGTAGCTACTGCTGAAATTACTAGCCAGTGGGGTCACATTATGTTTTGTATTGTCTTGAAATGTCTTCAAAAGATACAATGCTCATTAGCCTTTGTTTTTAATATTATTATCACCTTTTAATGGCAGTTTACACCACATAAATGCTTCTATATGTATATATGACTGTGTGATTGCATCATTGGATTGCTGGGAGCTATGCAGTGTAACACATTTAATTAATAACATTGTAAAATATTCAGAATTACATGTAATCTAGCTCCTTCTTCCTCCATCTTTCACTACTTTCCAGGACTGTATGAAGAACAGGATGAGTGAAAAAGAAACTGAGGGATTTTTTTGGCATTTGATAGCTTTTGTCTTGTTTACACAAAGTGCTTAAAAGTCATTTCAATTTCTTTGTAAATTACAAACTGACAGAGATTGTCTTGTAAAACCTTTGTGAAGGATACAGCAGTAATGCATATGGCACTTTATGTGGTTTGAGGAAAGCAGTACTTCTGGGAGGAAAAGTGTTTGCTTCCATTGAGAAGGATATGCTGTGATATAGTATAAAGATTTTCTAGAAGAATGGAATTCTCTGCTGTACTTGCAAGCAGAAAAGCATTATTTTGTTTTTGTTTGCTCTAATAATCTTACATACTGTACTTAGCCTGTCAAAATCCCCTTTTAGAGTTCTCTCCATGACCTGTGAAACACGACACATGAACCATGAAAATCAGACTCGTGTACTGAGTTACTTTGTGGTACTGGTGGTTCTTGTGTAAGTTCAGCTAATACAGCTTCACAGGTCAGCTGTGGGTTATAATTGAGTTAGATCATATCCTTGTGGCTTTGAAACAGCAGATCATGCAGCGAAACCTTAACAGCTCTAACACTTGTAGCACACTAAAACCAGTCACAAGTAACCACAGCTTGTACTATTTCAAGTAGTGTCTTACTTCTGGGGGGTGCTACAAGTTGTTACTTTAAAAGTAGGTGTAGGTGTGTTTGCAAATATATGTATTTATAAAAACAATTTTTATAGGCAAATAGATGCCGTTACATTTTCAGTTGCCTCAGATGGTGTGGTTTAATCAATGTAACGTGAAACTTTGTTTATTTTGAATAAAGATGGTATAATTTATGGCAGGTTTAGAAAAGAAAAATATCATATTTTGGCAAAGCACAGATCATATTTAATTTAAGCCATGCTTGGAAAGTATAAATTTTTAACTAATTCAATATGAAGTCTGGGAAGGGTTCCACATCTGTTGTGATACTCTTTTTAAAAATTATGTTTCTAGCAGAAATAAGCTGTGGTCCTCATTAAAGTCCTTCCCTCCAGTTAGGTTAAGTTTATATGATCAGGACTCAGGATTCAGTCTTAAGGATTTTTTATGGATTAGTTTCACTAGTTCTCAAAGATGAGTCTCACTGTTTCTAGGGAAGCACTACAACACTGACTCCAAATTTCCTTCCCAGTGCTGTAGTGTACCTGCAGTGCCAATTGCTTAGCAGTGAGAGCTCTGCCTTGAAAAGCAGAAATTAGAGTGTTAGTGATCCAGAGTGGGAATTCCATTCTGCCAGAAGAGGGGAGTTGGGTCATTCTTGTGAAACACATCCATTTCCAGAGCAGCCTGTGCCCTGCAAGGCAGTGGGTATGCCAAGTATCATTTGCCAGTATGCTTCCAAAATGGGATTGCAGGTTCTCCAAGGAGTGAGCTGCTGGCACCAAAAATACAGCTGGATGATTCTGTCCCAGAAGCAGGCAGTGCAGGCTGTTCTGCTGTGGGGCTTACAGGAGCTGCAGGCCATCACTGGGGCTCCCACTGTGGGGAACCACGAGGAGTTCTTTTAAAAATACATGGTCAGCAAAGAAATTAAGCCAAACGAGACAAATTTCGTAGCTGAGAACCGTTTATTTGTAATGAAAACAAACCAAAAGAAGTTGCTGCCCTACCAAAGAGGGCTAAAAAAAGAGCATGAGGAAGAAAAATGGGAAAGGAATGTCATGGAGACACACAGATGGGAAGCAGAAAAAAAAGAGGGTGTTATCACCAGAGGCTGGGGGTGCCATCAATGCCCACGGGGCAGGGCCTATGCACGCTGCCTGCCCAGGAATGGCGATGGGGGCCGGACATGAGGTGAGGGGAGCTCGGGCTGGAGCTCCAGAAGCCTGGACCGGGTCACTGTGAGGATGAGCAGCGGGCAGGGCTGGACGCAGGGGGGCTCAGGCCGGGACACAGAGAGAAAGCAGCAGGGCAGCAGTCAGGGACACACAAAGGCAGGGACACAGCGGCAAGGCAGCAGTCACACAGCGGCAGGGCAGCAGTCAGGGACACACATAGGCAGGGACACAGCGGCAGGGCAGCAGTCAGGGACACACAGAGGCAGGGACACAGCGGCAGGGCAGCAGTCAGGGACACACAGAGGCAGGGACACAGCGGCAAGGCAGCAGTCACACAGCGGCAGGGCAGCAGTCAGGGACACAGGGAGGCAGTCAGGGACACAGGGAGGCAGTCAGGGACACACAGAGGCAGGGACACAGCGGCAGGGCGGCAGTCAGGGATACAGGGAGGCAGTCAGGGATACAGAGAGGCAGGACAGACGTGAGGGTGAGCAAGAGCCAGCAAGGGCAGGAGAGCAGAAAGGCAGGCTGGGGCCAGGGCAAAAGCGTGAGACTCAAAAGCCCTGACTCAAAAGCAAGTTTCGAGAAGCAAGTCTCAAAGAGACAGAAGCATAAGCTCCAAAAGCCCCTGAGGCTTGTGTCTCAGTTTCCTTTTATGCCTCTGGCCCCTGCCAAAGCCTGCCTGCTGGCAGGAGACCTTTGTGCCAGTCCAGCCTTCCGCCATCTCGCTGGAGAAGGAAGAATCTGTGGGGAGTTCAGGGTCTCCTGCTGCCTGCCCCATGTGAGGTGTTGCCAGGCCAGTCCTCCCAGAGACAAGGCTTCTCCTAGCTGCCTCCTGCACCTGGCACAGGTGTGACCTTCCCCTGTGTGGCTCTGACAGCCATTGCTGAGGCACAACAAAAGCGAATTGTCTCCTCGCAGTGTGTCAGCCTGCTCTAGTGGGCACATCGCGCCTGCCAGGAGGGGCCACCGCCATAAAAATTGGTCTTCCAGTTCAGCCAAAGCTCCACATACCGAACTGAGATGGAAAAAGGAGTTAAACCATTGCAACAAATAAAAGGGTGGTCAGAGCTCCTGCCTGGAGGCACAGTATGGAGGGTTTGCTGCTGCAGCCAGAGCTGTGTCACTCTAGGCTGTAGGTTTTGCTGGACTTTGGATGCTCAGCTGTGGGGCTGACATGAAAAAATACCTGTTGTAAAGATAGAAGCCTGCCCTGGAGGCAGAATTGTCTGCTAGCAGAGATGAAAGTTGCACTGCTCTTGACTTGCCCTGAGGGTAGAGGCACACAGTGTCGCTTCCAGCTTGACAGTAGCTCTGCACTGCATGGCTGCCGTGCCAGTCTTGCAATGCAAACTGCCTCCACAGTAGGGATTCTCCTGTAGTACAGCAGGAAATATCCAGCAAAGGAATACATTCTGGGTTCTGATGAGTTGTCTGAGGCAGACCTGCCTCCATACACATGCTTCCAATTTTCAGAAAGTCTGGAGAGTAAAAGAGACATGTTTCCCCCATTCCATCTCCAAAGTATTTCTTGTCTCATGTTTATCAGGGCACTACGTGTTCATAGCCTCAGCCTGTCTTGTATAATGTGAACTTTTACTTTGATATATATAACTTGGCTGAAAAAAATTACAAGTTCGAAATAGGGATATTCATTTATGAATAAAAAGGACATTTATTTCTTACTGTATGAAAAAGGGCCTCACTGTGGTCTTCATTTGCTTTCGTAACCTCCAGGGTCATGCTGGATATCAGAAATACCTGGATGCAGACTTGTGGGGCTGAGGAGAATTAGTTTATCTTTATGACATGACTGTGTTTTACAAGAAAAAGCTTGTCATGACATCACTCTGCTGTTTTTAAGGCACAGGAATGAATTAGCTTTCCTTACCTCTCTAGGTATCTGTACCATAAGGCTGCAAAAATCCCTATGTTCCAGATTGCTTTTATTGGCATACCATTTTTGTGGGCAGAAGTGCTTAGATCAAATCATTCTCTGCTAGTTTGCTTTTGTCCATTAAAGAAATGAAGCATAGACATGAACTTTTAAATTTATTTTTTTTAGTTTTAATATTCTAAACTGAGTCACTCAGTTGGAGATAGCGACTAGATATTAAGAAAAAAAAACAAAAGCAGACTGGTTTATCATAGTTTTGGTTGCTCCATTTTCATTATTTCAATTAAGTTTTAATGAAATTGTTAAGAAGTGACACTAACCTGGATCTAAATGTTTGGCTTGAATGTACATTTTGAACTTGGAATCTATACCTAATACTTTTAATCATGACAATACAGGACTGAGTCCTGTAGTTTGAAATTAGTCAACAACTTTAAGATAAGAGAGTCTTTTCTATCATGTACTTGCAGAACTCATAGAAAAATTGTAATAAATATCTGGGATTATTAATGAAGTTAAAAGTAGGGGAAATTGTTCTTTATACAATGCCCCATGCATTGTATAAATGCATTATACAATTATAATTGTACAATTATAGGATTGATTTTGAACTATTACAGATGATATTTGTAGGTGTAAATATTTTTCAGTATTTTTCTTTGGATGCTAATAAAGAGGCAAATCTCTTGCAACAGAGGGAATTATTGATGTTTGAAAGTGATTTAAAGAAGTTCAAAAATTTCCTCAAAGTCTCAAAGATGTGTCTTTGAGGAATGGCTAAGTAAGGTATCATATAAGTGATGGTTCACTGATTGCCAGCCAAATTATTGGTTCCAGTAGCAGACCAGCCAAGAGAAACAATAAAGACGTGTAGGAAAAATAATATTATTTTAGTGACAACATAAAGAAGCAGCAGAAGGCTTCACATACATTGATTAAGGCATTGTCTGATGTTCTTTGTATGTCAGCACTCTTGAGGCAATTTTTCCTCTCCAGCAGGGGGACTTTCTGTAGTGCTCTAAGACACTGGGCCCCAATTGCTCTAGGACTCAGTCAGAATTTCACTGAGTACTAGAGCCATGTAGGGAATCTTACTTCAATGTGAAACAACTTGTTCATGGATGTGGGTTTTTTGTTTGGTTGGGGTTTGGTTTGTTTGTTTTTACTTGGGTTTTTTTAAGGCTGTTGTTGTTGTTTTGGTTTGGGTTTTTTTTTTTTTTTTTTGCAGGTAATAATTTAAACTGTGAGTAATGCTGTTTCAGAGACTAAAAGGAAAACATGATGTGAGCATTTAAACAGGGGGTGTCCTACTAGACAGAACTGAGTTCTCATGAAAAAATATATTTCCTAGGTCCTTCACAGACTTTATATAACTTACTAAAACCATGGTAAATTATTCTTTAGATTTTGTTCATGGTTTTAGCAAGAGCTTACATAGCTTTTCAAAAAGAGATCACCGCCAAAATTGCCTACCTTGCTTGCAAGAGAGCATAGGGGTTTTTTCTGCTCTCTACTTCCACCTGCTGAAAATGTTTCAGTCTCCAATCTAATCAGCTCTTTACTCCTCTTCAGACCAGCTGTAGGAAATCAAATGGAGATAACAGTGTAAGCCAAGTTCAGGAAGTTTCAAATCTGATCAGAATCTCTGGCTACATCCTACGTCAGTGCCTAAAGTAGTAAGTTTCTAAAATAGAGGAAATTACACTCTTGAGAATTAAGTGTTCAAGAGATGTTAATTAAACCAATTAAAAAATTGGTTTGGGTTAGTTTTGGTTTTTTTCTTTTTTGTCTAGTGATAAGGTGCTGCTCTGTTTCTTGGCTATGTTTACCACATTCTCTCCATGAATGTTAAAATGATAAATGATTGCTGCCTTGTCAATAAGGGAGGATGAAATTTGGTTAGCATATAGGAAAATATGATCTTTGCATTTTAATGTTGGATTTAATACTTTTCTCCTTACTTATGAAGCTCATGTCTTTGCTTTTAACTGAAACTTGAAATTGCCATGTAAATTCAGAACTCCAGTATCATGAATTATTGAGAAGGAAAAAAGCTGAATAGTGTGAGACTTGTGATAAAGTTGCAGTGCCTGTGACTTTAAGCTAAATTTATAAAGAAATATTTCTATATAAATGATTACTGTATTACTAAATATATACTAAATAGATTTGATAATTTAGATCACTAACTTACATGAAAAGGCTTTAGGAGTTTTTCTGAGAGTGACTTTGGCATGAAGTGAATTTTAATACCAAAAGTGTGTTTCACTATTTAACTGTTGTTTACGAAGCTGTTTTTTAGATTTGTTGTTTTATAGAACTAAGAGGTAGATGAAACTTTTAGTTTCCTGTATAAGTATGTATATTTCATTAAAACACTAATTTCATCAGTGGTTTTCAGCATATACATCTGAAATAGGATGTTGGATATGGGATAAACTTCCAATTTGATTTGTCTCATGAAGTAGCTTTTATTTTTTAGCCTTTCCTAGTAGGAAATTGATCCAGTGTTTGATATGAGGTACCACCTAAGTGTTACAAGTTGGCAAGATACCATTTTTGCTGCTATGGTATTATAGAGTGCTGCCTACCCAGTAGCACTGGCTTTACTTTGGCTTTCCAGGAGAGAATACTGCGTGTAGTATATAAGGACATACATTAGAATTCACTGAGAAAGGTGGCTGGATTTGTATT
Source organism: Notiomystis cincta (assembly GCA_013398075.1). NCBI lineage: Eukaryota > Metazoa > Chordata > Aves > Passeriformes > Notiomystidae > Notiomystis > Notiomystis cincta. The sequence continues at coordinate 502,326 of VZRX01022446.1, read as the reverse complement.
TGTGTGTATGTGTAAAGCACTGTAAATGAAACAGCCTATCAAAATGATGCAATGGAGTTATGATAATTTATTATCAATAATGCCAAATGGACCAAATCATTAAGAAACCTATCATGATGTTTGTGTTCAAGGGACTAATCCAAGCCACGTGAATGGGCAAGAATGACAGTCTTTGTAATCTCCTCAAGGTAATCCTCATGTTTCCTAATGATACTGAATAGGCAGCCAAGGATCATCCCACTATGTTTTTCTGGCTTCCTTGTTTATTTGTGATGCTATCAGCACATGACTCCTGAGCTCACTTTGTGTGTGCTGTGAATACCTGTGCTGATTACCCCTCTGCTGTTCATCTCTGTTGGAGCTGAAACTGACTTTTAGCACTGAAGCCTCTCCTTTTACCTATGGCAGTGTGGAATACTGGATTACTGTCTCCACAGCACAGGGGCTATGCTCTGAAATGTCTCCAGTATGCTTTTAAATTAAGGAGGGGGGGGGGATTTTTGTGTTCAGAGTGGTGTATAAACCTAATGAGAGATTTTACAATTACATGGCTCTGATGTTGATCTAGCAAACCATCATGAATCTCTACCCATTTCTGTATATTCTGAAGCAATAAAAAAATTATCTACAGTTCTGTGTGTTTCATTCCTACTGCCAGTGGCAACATTAATAAGGGTCACAGCTTGTGAATTTTTAACCTTTGTGGTGCCCTGCCTTGCACCAGAAAGATGTAAAACATCAGAAATTTATTTATTAAGCAATGTAAATCTGCATGTTGCTGGCTTGTTTTAAAATGTTACAAGACCCATAAAAATCCTTGAAATGTATTTATTGGTTAGGAGAAGTGTAGTTACAAAGCTTCTGAAGTAGATATTAGTAAAACCTTATTCAAGCACTGAAAAATCATAAGGCAGAGTAGAAACCAGGACTTGGGAATTGACTGCAGATTTCATCAATTGTTCATAAAATTCAGTGGGTCATTGAAAAAAAAAAAAAAAAAGTTGAAGTTTACATAGTGCAACATATGAATGTTCTCCTAACAATATATATTCTGCAAAGCATTAGTGGCATATTCTTGCAGGATATTATTGACTGTGCTTTAGAAATCCCAGGTATTAGAAACAAACTGATCTGTCATCCTGTCAATGTATCCTTCTTCAATTACTTCTCAGTACGGGGTTTTTCCTTTTAACTTATTCTCCAGCTCATTGCTGAATTTAGATGGCTTAAAAAAGGAATTTCCGTAATTTTTCTCCAAATAACATTTTCTGATAGAGTATCACTATAGGTTTTCTTGTTGCTTCATCTAAATTTACAGTCTTTTACGTTCATGAGATGTTACAGAATTTTACACTGCTAGTACCATCCTAGTATTATCAACTTAGAATCTCAGGTGAGTTGCATACATCCATAACTTTGGCTGATTTTTATTGTCCTTTTCATCCTGTGCTCAGTATTTACTGTTTTAAAATCACAAATAGCACTTGTGATTTACATTCTACCCAGACTGTATGCTTTTTTTAGTCACCATTATTGCATTGTCTGAATAGTGAAAATAGTAACCCACACTCTAATCCCTATTCAAGCAAAATCTCATTGTTCGAAGACAAGAAATGTGGTTTAACAGGAAAGAGAATTCAACAATCTGGGTTCTTCCATGAGAAATACATAACAAATTAAAAAAATTTAACCCAAAGAGCAGATAAGTCCCATTCCATAACAGTTTGAATACTAAAGTTTTATATACATTCTTACAACTCTTTTGAAAATTCCTGCAGACATAGTCTTCAAGCAAAATCATACTTTCTTACTATTCAGTTTTTATTTAATATTGTGTTAAGGTAAAATGAGGCAGAGATTTGATGCTGTTGATGCAACTGAGCTACAAATGATGTGCTAAAACTGTGAGAAACTCTTCAGATCTTTCAAGTGGTAAACCAGAAAAAGCTTTGGTCCCAGTTCTTGGTTACTGATTCTTGGTTATATGTGACTCATCCACATGACTCATTTTCTTCTTCAGATTTCAGTCATATATTTGGAACATATTACTTTTAAGTGAATAAATTATGAGCCCATGCTGCACAATATGTTTTTTATTTTAATTAAAAACAATAAACTATGTATCTGCATTCCTTTCTGCTACATTAGATTGAAAACGAAGAGCTGTGCTAAGGTCTTCTGTGAGACAGAAGTAAGTGATACTGTAGAAAAGCCTGCATATATTACTTCAAATTTGATTTGTAATTTGGAGAAGGTATTATTGTTATTAATTTTTGCAAGAGGAAGCAAAGAGATTTATTTTTCATGCCCTAAATATTTCCTCTTCATCCTCTGATTATCAGTATTTGCAACCACAAGGAAAAGACTTTCCATCACCTGGTGATCAGTGTACTGCTTTTAAAAAAGTCATCCTAGCTGGGTTCAAAAATACTTTAACCATTAGTGTGTTGCACTACCAACAACTTGTCATTGCTGGCCTAACCTGCAGCTGAATCCATAGAAAGGAGAACAAAGGCATCAGCTTTATTTGGTTGTCTTTAAAATACTGTCTCCTCTAACTACAGTGTGAATAGCTGAAACATTGTATTACATAGTTAGTAATGCCTGTGGAAAAAGTAAGAAAACTTGGAAAAAGTTTGAAAAAAAATTGCTATTTAAATTTTTTTTAAATTTCAGAAAATATCTAAGGAAATGCATCAGTTATTTATGCATCTGTTTGTTGTAGTAATTTATTCCTTTCTATACAATCCTTCCATTCTAATTACTTTTGATAAAGGTTTTCCTGTTTATCTAAGATCAAACTCAGCACCTTAAAGAAAGGATAACAACAGGAACCAATATGAAAGAAAGAATCAGACCTTGTCTCTGTGTGTTTGCTTTGTGAAAATGTTCCTGGTGATTCTAAGCAACTGAATTACAGGAATATGAATGCAAAGGTATTTTATAAAATTACTAACCTGCCATGGTAAATAAACACCAGCATAAACAACTTTACTAGAATTATCTCAGTGGTTTGGTGGTATTGGCACACTGAGCCTTGAGAACAATGTCTTTGGTAATACTGCCACATACCTGATTTCTCTTTCAAGTAGCTTATCCTGATGGATCCAAAGAAGTGGTTTGCATGGTGCTTCTGCACACACTAATGAAGTTTGGAAAACGTTTTTGGCTAAACAATGAATGAACAAGGACTTAGAAACGTCTGCCTGTCGTTGTAGTTACTCCTAGAGCAAAGCAGCAATTGCTCTAGGTCGCTGTGGGGTAGTGGGACACATTTCTGTACAGCTGGGCAGGAGCCATCCCACTGTCTCACAACATTTTCTCTGTTTAAAGGTAATGTTAATAATCCACAAAGAGGTTTTCAAATGATCTTGATTCCTGTCTTCCTGTTGCAATAGTACATTAATAATACTCTGGATACCCTTAAAGATGTTAATTTTTCAAAACCTGTTCCTATTTCAACCCAAATGCAAGTTCCAATACTGACTTTTGAATTAGAAAAGTTCTAGAAACTCATGGCATTTTAATATTTTACAAGTAGTGCTGTTGGAAGAACATTGAAAGTTAGCAAACAGTGAGTGTCCATGAGTTTAAAATGATAAACTACTATAATCAGCCATTCAAAGAATATTATATAATCAAGATGGTAGTCCATTTTTATGGCATTTAACTAATGGACTGCAGCTCTTATGATCTAATCATTAGTTTAGAGATTTAGCTATATAAAGAATGGGCACAAAATCCTTCTTTAATCTTCTTTTTTTTTTCACTAAAATTGTGACCACTGTAGGATATTAAGGTATCAAAGTGATTTTTATAATGGTTTTGTGAAAGTCTGTTTTAGTAATATGAGTTAGGCAAATCTACTTTCTGGTCTTAGGATAGTAAATTAGATATTTACAATTGATGAAGAAGGAGCTGTTCACTGCATAGTAACCTTTTAATACAGTGGCTTGGCTTTATGCACATTTTATATATAAAATAGAATCTTTCATATTAAAATTAAAATGTCCTTATCCAGTACGTAATATACTTTTTGCACCTGTGATATAAATGTAAAAAATAGCTTTGAATTTTCAGAATTTGTGGCTGGTGATTCCTAAGACTTCTGTAGCTGTTTTTTAACCAATTTAATATTTACATGTGGGCTGTTCGTCTGTTAAATGGTAGCACAATCCAGATAATAGTGTCAGTTATGACAAATCTAAGTTTTTCAGTGTACTGTAAGAGAAAACTGTGGTTTTATTTGGTATAATATTGGCTCTGATGCTGGTAAAGATTGACTCTGTCTTATTGTATATAATTACTGAAGTAGATGTGTTAATCTCTATGCATATGTGCCAGCTAAAACAGAAGCAAGTAAATTTCACAGGTTTTAATTTCATTTTAAACTCATCTTGATTTTAAATTTTTTTTTAGCCCTTTGGTTTTGCCTGTTCTTCACTACTATTTAAGCAGTTTGATTTCAGCCTTTGAGATGCCTCAAGGAAGAAGTAAACCCTGCTAGTCACTGGTGGGGTTCTGCCAGGCTCCATTTCAGGGCCTGTTCTCTTCATATCTTCATCAATGGCTTGGATACAGTCTTGAAGGAATATTGAGGAGGTTGTCAAGGGTACAAAAATACAAGTGCTGAATTTTGCAACTGGGTCAGAGCAACTCTGGCTGTGCATATAGACTGAGAATGAGAGGCTGGAGAGCAGGGCTATGCCAAGGGACCTGGGGGGCCTGGTCCATGGAAAGTTGAATGTGAGCCAGCAGTGCCCTGGCAGCCAGGAGGGCCAACCCTGTCCTGGGGGCATCAGGCACAGCATCCTCAGCCAGGCAAGGGAGGGGATTGTCCCACTCTGCTCTGCACTGGGCTCACCTCGAGGGCTGGGGGCGGTTTTGGGTGCCACAACACAAAAAAGACATGAAGCCATTAGAGAGTGTCCAAAGGAGGGCCACGAGGATGGTGAAGGGTCTGGAGAGCAAGCCTTATCAGAAGTGGCCTGACATTGTGTCAGGGGAGGTTTAGGTTGGACATCAGGAAAAGGTTCTTCCCCCAGAGGGTGGCTGGGCACTGGAACAGGCTCCCCAGGGAAGTGGTCACAGCAGCAAGCCTGGCAGAGTGCAAGAAGCTTTTGAATATGCTCTCAGGCACAGGGTGTGACCTTTGGGGCCACGAGTTTGACATTGATGATTCTTGTAGTTCCCTTCCAGCTCAGAATATTCTATGATTCTCTGATACTATGGTGTATTTTACATGAATATAACTACCTTATACCTTTTCTCCTTTATTCTTGATGATGTAATCTTATCTTCTCTGACTGAAGCAAAACAAATTTTTAATTTCTTATTTTGGATCAGAAAGCTTAGAATAAATACATTTCACCAAGTTAACCTTGAAGGAAAAACTTGTCACTATTAATATGAAAGTGAAGAGCAAAAAGTAGGAGTTTCATCAAATCATGAGTCACAATTTGCTCATTTTATTCAGCACATTTCAGTGTGGGTCATCGTACAACAACACCAGTAGTAACAGAAGTATTAAATATTTAGGCATTAGATGTGTGTCTGAGAAGCAAGCTGGTTAGATTTGTGTAGACTGTGGATGGAGACACTGAGGAACAAAAACTCTTCCAAGTCAGCTGCAGAGAGGCATAGTTCATTCTGATAAGACAGAGTCAAACCTCACGGGCTCAGCTGGCATCTTCTTTCTACTGAAGCTCACACAGCACATACAGAATTCCTCTATTAGCATAGGAAATACTTGTGTTACTTTGTCAGTTGTCAGATCTGTTCTGTGAGGACCAGGAGCTCTACTCAATTATCCTGATGTGCTCCTTCCAACTCAGCACATTCTATGATTCCTGTTCCTGGTGCTTTTACTGTGATTTGCTGTCAACTTGCTCTGCCATGAATCTTTCTGGCTTCAAGAGATTACTCATAATGAACTGTATTTCATAAGAGTGGAGGCACAAGAATCTGTGATTGCAGTTGATAAATTTTATTGTTTGTGATCAAGTATTTGATGAACTTAAGTTTACACAGCAGTTTTTCAATAAACATTGCACCATGCTTCTCCAAATAGATCATCTCCATCCTGAAAAAGTGGAAACATTTGGATGGCACAAAAGCAAGCAAGTCAAACTTTATGGTTAAATTGCTTAATTAACTTGCCACTAGCTCTCTAAGGCTTCTAGCATGGCTGGATGCCTTTATTAATATCCAAGGCATGGTGAACAAAGAACAGTTCAATAATGCTATTTTGGTCAATGATGTAATTCAGTCAAAATTAGACTTTTCTGTTGTTTTGGCAGAGCCTGAAACCCTTTTCACTCAGCAGTTCCCAGGTATGTGATGTGCATGCTGCTGTACTGGCAGGCAGTAGCAGCACTGCCTGGAAAGCAGTTGAAGAAAGGTGGTTGACTGATCAGAAGTGTGACTGAGCTTTCATTGTAAATAGTCCATGGCGTCAGCATGAAATATGAATGTATTGTTTAAGATCCTTGTAAATAATAATAACAAAGTAATTGAAGTTCCAACCGATCTAAAGGTGTTAAGCTCTCAAAGAGAGAGATCAAGTTTTTTATAGTAAATGTAAAATTCAGATAGTCCACATCACCAGTCTGCCAAACTTAGCACTGTGCAGGAGAATGGTCTACGAGAACTTTATGCATTCACATTTGAGAAGTGTGGCTAAGAGGGAAAATTGTTGCCTTGTTCAGATTCACAGTATTGTAACAATCCCAAGGAGTTTTTGAGCATAATATATTTGGTAGTGACAAAGAAATACCAAAGAAGTTAGATTGGTTTGTAATAGAGCTGAGAATATTCACACATTTTGTGGAGTACGTATTTTACACATCATATAATTGGAAACAGAATTACAGGGTGAACTGCAAGTCATGGGAAAAGAATTATAGTGATTTGAACCTACTGTAACTCTTTTTGAGGGTGGAAAGTAATAGAAGTATCAAACTGAACAACAAAAAAAAAATTGAATTTCTTACATTACAGTTAAAAGAAACATTCAAGTTTTATTCTTAAACACAACAAAGATGCAGCATGCATATTTAAAAGAAGAAAAAAAACATCCCAGGTAAATTGAGTAAGTTGAAGTGTAAAACAGTTATATATAGTTTTCAGGCTTTTAACAGTAAGAAATGGTATAGCAGAACCTTAGAAAGAACATAAATATCACTATGGGGTGTCTTCTTTGTAAATCTTTCCAAGAATAAGGATTGGTATGATTAAAAAAACATTTAATGACGAAGAAAATGAAACAAAAGAACTCTGTTTAGTGTTACACCTACATAGTTCCTGAAGCTAGGTGTATAAAATATTATATTGAGCTTGACCAGTGAGTGTGTTTTGATCTTATGTGCACTGCATTTTTTTTCACCAGTATATTCATGCACTGCATAGAACAGCTTGTGCTTGACTGAAGTGTATTTTTTAGATAGATGTCTAGTTTTCATTTGAAGACATCGAGAGGTAGAAAATTAATTACTTTTCTTGGTAGATTTTTCCTAATAGTTACTTTGAATTTTTCTGCCTTTGGCTTCCAGCTATGGAGTTGTATTAAGCCTTTTTGTGCTAGAGACCTGTAGAAGCCCATATTTTTTCACTTTGGAAGTGCTCGTATACTGCTGTCAAGTCACCTTTCAAATTTTCTTTGATGAACTGAGCAGACTGACATCTCTGAACATTTTTGCAAGCGGCAGTGAAATGCATTTTTTACCTCCCTCTGAATGGCTTGAGATCATTCTTTAAAATGCCAGCCCTCAATATCATTTTCCATGCTACCATTTTTTAGCTCATCACCCATAATTTTCTAATTTCCTAATGATTGATATGTTGTATAATATAATCCCTAAATATAACTTCCAAGGAATCATAGTTACATTTATATTTGACTAATGACTTTTTCTTGAAAGCTGCTTTAGGCATATATATCTTAATCCATTCTAAATTCAAATTAGTCTAAGCTTTGGCAATACTGTATAGACCTAATAGAATCATCATAGAATCATAGAGTGGCTTGGATTGGAAGGGGCCTTGAAGATCATCCAGTTCCAATCCCCTGTCTGGGACAGGGACACTTTCCACTACACCTGACTATTCAGAGCTCCATCCAGCCTGGCCTTAAATCCTTCCAGGGATGGGACATCCGCAGCTTTCTCTAAGCAACCTGTTCCAGTGTCTCACCACCCTCACAGAGAAAAATTTCTTTCTGATGTTCAGTCTAAACCTACTCTAGAAGTGGTATCTGGAGTTCCATAACAGGTAGGTGTCAGCATATCCAGTATTTTTTTTTTCATTTTTTGTTTTTGTTTGAATCTAAGGGTTTTCAGTATCATTCTTTTCATTAGCAGGGCTTAAAGAATCAAACACTTACTAATTGTTTTTTTTCCATATTACCTTCCCATCACCTGCATTTTTATCAGTATCCTAGATGTACCAGAAAATTTAATGGTTATGATGCATCTCAGGATCACATATTGAGCTTTAAGAATGAAGCAAGCACTATATTCAGCCTGTAGGCCCATCTCTTCTAATATCTTAACCTCTTCCACAGATAAACAAATATTGAAGGAGTGAAGCAGAACAGAATGATCCTTTCCTTACATGTGCATTCAATGGCATTAGCAATTTCCTGAGGAATTGCATTCCAGATCATTGTGCTTAATAGCCACTAATGGATTTATCATGTCTTTCCTAGAGACCTTAAATATCTAGTTTTTGTTGTCCTCACTAAGGTATTCCAACAGGTCCTGGAAAGAGTGACCTGTAAAAACTCTATTACTTTTTTCAGATTGTTAAAAAGTAATAACAATGCTTAGTAAAGCTGTTAATAAAGATCTCACTTAACAAGGCATGTTCTGGGTTAACACTTAACTTGTTTCTTTATTTTGGTGGTTTTGTTTGTGGTTTTGTTTTTATTACTGCAGTGAGTGGGCAAGAGTCTTTCCCACTATGACTTTTGTTGTAGCTTTTAAGATCTATAAAAGCTTAGAGCTGCTGAAGGGAAATGGGACTCCTGTGCCCACAAAAATAAGTGCATTTATAATTATCTTTGTGGCCTAGAAAGTCAAAACAAAGGCAGTTTACCCTGTCAGTCTTCTCACTCACTGTATCTTACTGATCCCTTCACTGTTGTAGGGAAGAATTACTGATGAAGCAAATAAAAATGTGCGCTTAAGAAGGGAAGAGGGCAAATGGCACTCATAGAAAAATCTCTTGTTGTAAATCCAGCCTCAGCTTAGTCCACTCTGATGTTTGGAATGACAAGCAATAAAAAGAAACAATAGAAGATCCTACCCAGAGGCATCTTCCAGCAGTTTTATATTTTGACCAGTTGTTTCACAATGATGAGAACAGTTCTACTTAAGGTTAACTGAAATTGTCCCCAGATCACCAAAAATATAATCAGAATAGTTGTAGTGATGGTAATAAATTTTCCCAGGCTGCCCAACTAGTTTGTACAGTCCTTTTGGACCATTTGACAATCACAGGATGAGGAGAGTGGGTTAGAATATGAAAGACAGTGAAAGTAGCTTTATCTGTGCCTTTTGATACAGCTGCCCCAGGTGCTGATGCTCCACACTGCTGTACAATCCTTTCACACCTGTCAGTAGTTGATTTCTGTTGGCTTGTCAAATTGAAGTTTTGGCATCTTTGCCTTCATGAAGAGTCCTTAACTTCATTTTGAAAAGTGCCCATAAGCCCAGGCTTGAAATGAGACCTATGCTCCTAAATTAATGTTTCTGAGCCTCCTGATGGTAGCAATCTGTTTATCGTTGCAGACCTGGAAAAATTAATCAATAACGTTTTCTTCAGCTGTATTGCTTTTCAAACTCATTCCAATTCTATTGGTAGACTTTACCCAAGATCAGGAACCTGTTGAAGCCTGGAAATCAAAAATGGGGTACTCAGAGCTGCTTACACTAGCTTTCAGTTATCTTCTATAATTTTTGCTAACTACAGCACTAAATTCATCCCTTGCTTTCTCAGATTTCAATTCTGAGCCCAGCCTTCAGTGAGGTGGCAGAGTAAGAGCTAAACTAAAAATTAAAACTAAGGCACTTTTATCTCTTGATGTCAGCTGTCAGCTTTGCTCATCAGCCTGATAGGATTTAGCAATGGTTCGGGGCTGCACAGCTCCAGTCTCTTTAAACCTGAACATTAACCTCAGTTCTATCTCTTATCTTTTAATACAGACTTGACATCCACTTTTGCCTCTTCTAAAACTGAAAATAAGATATTCAAGTCATCTACTGGTTAATAAGCTAGTCTCTGGAGCTCTTACTTTCCTTGGGTTTTTCAGTCTTCATCTACAGTGACAATATCTGCTGAGACTCTGGTGTGTCCAAGTTATGTTTTAGAAGTTATCAGTATTGTTTTTGTGTTGGTTTTTTATTTATTATTTTGAAAAGGCATTACTAATGTCTGGTGTTAATACTATTTGTTTGCCTTCCATTAATATTCTTAATGGATTTTACAGTGATTTAATCTCCCTTGTTTCATCCTTCAAGCTGAACCTTTTTTTGATAATGAATGGCTTTCCCAAGTTAAGGAATTACTTTGTTTCATGTTTGCAGACTGCTTTGAAAGGGCAGCATTTTATTAACTTCTGTCAGCTTATTATTATTCACATGTCCTACTATACCATCTGTGTTTTGAGCTGATTTTTATTTCAGAAATTGTTTTTGTAAGAGTTTTGAGTGAGTAGCTGGATTTTTCTGTGCTGGTCTACACTAAACCTCATAAAATCCACGGTGCCACTCACTGGCTTGCAAACTCGTAGCTGTTGCTGTCAGAGCAGGGTTATGACAGGGGCTCACAGATCAGCCATATCCAGCTCCATCCACAGGTGTAGCTCCTGCCCTGCATGTACCGAACAGTCTCATGGGTGGTAGGGACCTCTCTGACCACGAGGTTTGTAGGAAATGCAGAGTACTGCAGATGTGGACACCCCCATCTGTTCCCCAAAGCTAGTTACAATACAAATGATAAGGAAAGTACCACTTTCTATGATCGAGTAAATATCAATATGGAGGTAAGAAATAAATCTAAATAAATAATGAAAAATATGCTTAAACTTTGTGAATCTATGAGAACAACAAAGTCCTTATATAACCAATATTATCCAATAATAAAATAATGTTCTGAAGAATGCTGTGCCCTTAATGCATTTAAGCATACAAATTGTACATTGAAAAGGAAAATCAGATAATGCCAATGAAAATAGACTCCACTTTTGGGAAAAAAAACCCTGGATTTATAAATTTCTGTTTTTATGTTTTATATGTCATCTTCATTAGTATTAAACAGGGGGGGTTTTTTTCCTAAAACAAAAAAAAAAAAAAAAGATAGTCATTTTATCTGCAAACCAGTTTAAGAGAATACCTCAAATGTTAGTGAATTGGAAGTGTCATCAGTGTATGCTTTGAAATGTCAATGCCAAATTATAATGAAGAAACATTATTTTAGCAAAATGAAGTAACATTACATGATCTAATGAGAGTTTCCCCGTGAAGAAATGTCAGTTTAGCATAAAGAATTATCTCTTCCACTGTCAGGACTAGAAAGGAAATGAAAATCCTACTTTTGTAAAAAAAAAAAAAAAAAAAAAAAAAAAAAATTNGAAATGATTTTTCTCTGAAGGATTTTTCAGTTGTATTTTATAAAAGGTATGAAGGAAGGTATTTGCAGTGCCAATAATGTGTAAAATCATGCAAAGATGGTTTGGGGGTTTTTTAACCTAAAAGATATGTAATTTGAAGTATTTTTTTTTTGGTACAGAAGTCTGTTTTATTCAAATAGGATATTGTCGTCTTGAAAACTTGACGTAAAAAGTAATGTTTAATTTCTGTTTGGAATGGAAGTTTTTGTCATTGTGTGATTAATTTCTCACATGCTTTAAGTCTTTCCTTCAGAGTATTAGTATAGATGAAGAGAAAATGAAACATTCCTTGGAAATAATAAGTTGTCAGATTTTGCTTTTGTTTCCCGTGTGGCATATGGACATGTTTAAAACATAAATTAATCCTGCTGGAGAATGCTTTCAGAATATAGATAGGTCAGACAAAAACATTTTCAAAACTAATTGAGTCCAAAGTGTGCAAAGATAAATGGTTCATTCTCAGATTTTATCTTCTGGAGATTCATAAATTCCACTGGCAAGCACAAAGCTGTATTGCAAAGGATTGTTTTTTTAACAGTACCTGTCAAGCCAAGAGATCGGAGTCTGATAACAAGACCAGTTACTCCAGTGCTGAAATAGGATGTAGGAAGCTGATTTTAGGTACTTATTTTCTAAAAGTCTTGACTCTAACATTAGGCTTACTCTCCACACATCTGCATACACAATAAAGAGCTCTTCAGATAAGCATCGGCACACATGAGGAATGCTGAACTAAAAGAAAAATTCCTTTATTATTTAATCTGTTACCATTTACTATTGCTGCTGCTACAATCATCAAACACAGCTTTCTGGGGGACCAAGGGGCAAAACTTCTTGAGATTCAGAAGGAGGTATATGAACAAGCCACTCTTAATCCAGTAATGACAGCCTAAGGAGTTAATTTAATTCCATACAGGCTAACTAACCTATGTTAACCAGAAAAGGAAGGTCAAAGGAGGCATAACCCTCTGATAACCAGTGCTAGAAAAATGTTAACAATTGATGAGGAGAAGACTGAAGTATTCAACAACTTTGTGCCTTTACTGGAAACCTCTCTTCCCATACTTTTCAGGTGGATGGACAGCAGAATGGGGGCTAGGGGAACCAAGTCCCTCTTACTGTAAGAAAAGATCAGGTTTATCACCACGTGAGGTACCTGAATGTACATAAAATCTGATGATATGCACCCAAGAGTCCTGAAGGAGTCGGCAAATGTAGTTTTCAAGCCAGTCTCTGTGACATTTGAAAAGTCATGGCAGTCAGGTGAAGTCACAGGTCAGTGGGAAAAAGGAGGATGGTACCCCTCTTTAAAAGGGGGAGAAAGGAGGACCCTGGGAATGACTTGCCCCCTGTATCTGGGAAGATCGTGGAACAGACCCTCCTAGAATCTCTGCCAAGACACATGGAGAACAGGGAGGTGATTCAAGACAACCAGCATGGCTTCACCAAGCTTAAGTCCTGCCTGACCAACCCAGTGGCCTTCTGTGGTGGGGTGGCTCCATCAGTGGACAAGAGGAGGGCTTGCTGTAGGCAAATGTCAGTGCCTACAGATGTCATCTATCTCTGCAGTTCTGTAAATTCTTTGACATGGTCCCCTACAATATCTTTCTCTCCAAATTGAAGTTGATAATTATATGAATAAGCTATCCTTATATCCTCAATTCAGCCCTGGAAAGTTTCCTTCCTAGTTGAATAACCAGGAAACAGTTTATTCTGAAAATCATAAGCACAGCCAGTTTTTGCTTTAAGTATATATGCTTTGTATCAACCACAACAAGAGAGCCAAAGCCTTTAAAGGTCTCACAATGTTCCAATTCACACAGGTCTGAAAGTATCCTCTTTTGCAATTAACCTAACATATATATTCCCAGGCTACTACTGAATAATGGCAAAAATTCGGTCAATGAAAGTTGCATTCAGTAAGTGCTTCGCCAGCTCGGACATTTTGTCCCAGATTCATTCAGCTGGTAGACAGTGATATACAATAGTTTCTTTCCAAGCAGGAGGAGAGAATGATCTCCTTTCCTTTCTATATATTTCTGATATTAGTTGAAAGAACAGGAAATCTACTCAACATATATATATTCAAGAGTCTTATTTTTGCCAGCAGAGAAATTGGGTCTAAATCACTAGAAAGAAAATTTTAAAAGATACAAGAAGTTCTTTGTGGAGAATCCAAAACTGAGAATTATTCTGTTGTGATTGCTTATTTTAGCTTTTGTTTGGGTACCTTTTATTAGTGAGTCATAGAACAGTTTGTGTTGGAAGGGACCTTAAGGGTCATCTTGTTCTAGCTGCCCTGCCATGGACAGGGACACCTTCCACTAGAGCAGGTTGCTCAAGTCAGGCCTCATGGTGTCAGTAATTGACATGAACAGCTTATACTGCTCTTATCTGTAGGTTCAATGCAGGTGTCAGTAATTAGGACAAAAGAAACAACAGAGAATATTTAATTCTGTTCTTGGAAGTGTCTCAATTAACTTTGATAAATGGATGCAGAGAAAAGCCTGACTCATCTGGAAATAAGAAGTGTGGCAAGAAATGCTAGATAAAGCTCTTTAAAAGAAACGTAGTTTTATGCCACTGAGCTTGGGCTGAAATGACAGTGGAATATCAGCTGTCTGTTCTTCACATGCTGAAAGGCATTGTGTTTCTTACAGTTGTGGGGAAAGATCCTGAAAAATAAGAAGGAGAAGTTATGAGAGAACTAAGAAGAAAAGCATGACAGGTCCCAGACTAATAAAACTTGGCATACAATTTAAAATACTCTTTCTTATGGCAATATTGATTCATAAAGCAGACTTGGAGCTGACCAAGTTCTGATAAAATATGGAAATATAAGCAGAAAAAATACCTGATAGTTTAGCTTAGCTGTGACATCAGAGTCAAGAGTGGGCTTGAAGACTTGCTGGTACAGCCCTGTGCAAACTGTGAGCAGAGAAACCCCTTGCACCCCCACTTATACAGTCACTGTGTGAAGCAGGGACCACAGGGACCACAGGGCAATTTCAGGTGGTAAGGCAGCTCTGAAGCTCTGTGCCCCACCCTGCTGTGAGCAGCAGAATCAGCTCTGAGGTCAGACCAGGTTCCTGAGGGTTTTATCCTCTTGGGTTTTCAAAGCCTCAGCGATGGAGAGTGCACAGCCTCTCCCGGTAATCAGCTCCACTCCACGTCCCGTGGGAATTGTACTGGCACTAGTAAACTTTTATACAAGTATACAAAGTATACTTGGCCCTAGTGGGCTGTATTGGAAGGGAAACAGGTAAAGATTCTATAAGAAACTCTTACATACAGTGTCTCAAGTAGAAATTTAAAACAAATAGATGTGTTTGAAATACTAGCACATCTGCAGATTCTGAGCAACATAGAAGTGATGAGAATGCCTGCCCTTCCAAGGATTTACCATGTGCTATTTGCAAATGTCTCCATCTGGTTAAATGCCAGGAGAGTTCCAAGAAAATAAAGGTTTATTCACCATCTGTCACTCCCACACATGTGCTTTTGAAGGTGCTTTTGAATTTGATGACATTGATTCACAGCTCAGTCCAGTACATGAGTCATCATGAAACTGAGGACTTTAAACATAAATAGCAAAATACAATATTATGTTTTTATCTTGTGCAGTTTCAAGTGCTGAGGCCACTGTTTTCCTGATAAGGAAAATTCCAGTTTGTGTGATACTTGGGATTAGTGAATAGTAGTATTATGACTGTATTTTATTCACATGCTGAATGAAAAGCAAGACAAAATAAGCAGCTTGCCATAGAAAATCTTATCTGCAGAACCTGATCAGAATGTTAACTGGGGGGATCTTATGTTCTGTAAAACATCTGCACACATTGCAATCCTAAATTTAAATATTAAAAAATAACCCAAAATGGAGCTGCAGAAATTTCAAGTTCTCTTCAGGTATCGGAGGGTGTAGCACAAGGAAGAGCTTTTGTGCTAGATTTCAGCAGTTCCTATTAGAACCAAAACATGAAGTCATCCTGGATATCACCGAAGATAAATTATTCTGAGAGTTCTTCCTCATCCTTTTATCACCAAGAAATTATCGGTAAGAACTTGTTCATGAGGCTTTTAGCAGCCTACTACATGTTGGAGATCCCATTTGTTGAGTTGTGACTGCATCCATTATTTCAGTACAGTTAATATGCCTCTCTGATTCAGACTTTGATTCTGATGTTGTGTTCAAATTTAATAGAAGAACACTCCTCAAGAATACAAGTATTTAAAGAATATCCTGAAGAACAAGTCTTCATTTACATGGAATTGTTGATGGTGTTTGATGGACTTTCAGACAATTGCAACTCTAATAAATAGTTTTGATTCTCCCAGTAGTTGTAATATTTTTTCCCCTAATGATTAGGGTGAACAAGTTCAGCCATCATCAAACTTCAAAGAAAACTGAGTTAAAATCTGCAGTGATTACATGGAGCACTGTTGGTTCTTTCCAGGGAAACCAATAGGGATGATCACAGAGGAGATTTCTTTTTGGCTCTCTGACTGCTGCATCCTAGTCCTTGCACTTAAAAGCTTGATAGTTCTGTCCAGGATAAGGAATCCCTATAGACTCATGAGACAAGTAGTTTCCTCTTCCAGGCACAGCAATGATGAGGAGGTATCTGTGCCTTACACACCCTCTGGTGATTCCCTTAGTCTTTCTCTTACTCTTCTACATGCTGGGGTTCACATTAACAGTATGAAAGTTCACATCTGTAGTACATTGCAGAGCCATTCCTATTCTGGGATGACACTAGAGATAAGAGGAGTCTCTCAGTCAAAGTCCCAAGGAGATGGTTAACCACTGTTTTTTCAGGAAGGAAAGCAAATATATGGATGCAAGTGGTAGCCTGCAGAACCTTAGTTAGAGACAGTTGTGCAGCAGTGGATACTGAGATCTTTATAATTTGACTTTATGAATAGGGAATGGACACCTTCAGTTCTGCTCAGACTCACACACCTTTTCACAGTACCAAGAGGGTCCAAAATTGAAGCAAGAAGCTTGGATACATTTTGAATGGAGAGCTGGAGGACCATAAATTTGTACAGGACCTGTGTGTATGTGTAAATTTATGTGTACACAAACACATGCATGGTTATAGTGAAAAGACACAATCTGCTTTTTGAATTCCACTTTTCCTGCCTTCGTCCTAGGACAGGAAAGTCTAGGTCAAGTAGTTCCCAGAAGTCACAAGTATCTGTGGGTGAAAATGCTATTTAAATAAAAGAGGAGCTGATGCTTAAGGCATTATATTTTAACTAGAAGACTCAAAATGCCACCTTTGTTAATAATTTGTTATGACCTTGAGCAAACTGCACTTATCCTATGTGAACAGTGCTTAATTTTCCATCTATTCCTCCTCATGAAGTTTCACTGGACCACTTTAATGATCAGAGTGAAGAGAATTGTCATTGAACAATGTGATTAAAGAGTTGCTCACAGTCTAAAGAAAACCAGAAAATATTAACATTTGTTAATATTCTCTTAATGTTACATTTCTGTGGCTTCACATCTGTGAAGTGTGGAAAAAGGGCTTTTTGTATTTAATTTATTTTGCCCAGTCAGACTCCAATCTTGCTACTTATATCAGCCAAGTATATCCCTACATGGTTCAAAGAGCTACTGATCTTGATTGATCAGTCAAGAAGTCCTTACAGGGTCAGGTGTTAATTTGTGAGCCCTTAGAAAATATATTTGTGATAGCAGTTACTTAATATATATACAAGGCTAGACAGTACAGCAGTGGAGCCACAAGATCTGTATTTATAATTTTAATCCAAGCAACGCTTCAGCTCTCACCCGTAAAATATAATGGAATTCCAAAGCACAAGTTTTGTTAAAAGAACAAAACAATACCAAAGTTGGAGTGAAATGAATCCAGCTTGTTCTTGTAACTAGATTAGCTGTTGTAACCTGCTGGAGGCATATTTTCATCCCCCAAAGAAAGCAGTGATTCACAAGGGTCTGCAGAAGTCATGCCTTGAAGAAAATTGCCTGTCAAAAGAATAAGAGTGTGTATTTTACTGTATGGAATCTGGTTTACATTCTATAGGAGTTCCCCAGGACGTTCTCTTTGTAATTTTTGAACCTGAGTTAATATAAAAATCTTTTAAAATTTGCATCTCAATTGAAGCCTTTGAATAGATGTTTACACTTAACAGGAGGAAAGACCAGGTTCTTGCAAAAATACTTCATTGTTCTTTTGATGAATAGAAATGTGTATTTTCTTGACACTCTGGAACTTTCACAGAAAAAAAAAAAACACAAACATTTGGGAAAACAGTTTCTTAAAGGGACGTTTGGTGATTTTTTTTGAGTCCAGAGCAGTAGTTAATTCTGTTATTTCCCCGAGGAGGACGATTTGATGAAGTAGTTCTCAGAGGCAGTTGTAAGCCTATTTTGTTTATGACATTACTCATTCTTCCCAAGTTTCCTAAAGCATGCCTTTTTGACCTATACACTTGTTCTTTCCTTCCTGTGGTTCTTGGAGGGATTTGTAATGCACAGTGTACATTTCAGGGGTAGGAAAAGTTGTCAGTTTCCAGATGAGGAAACATAATAACACTTCATCATATTATGTTTGGTAAGCACAAAGCTCCTAGGGAGATGCAGCTATCCCCATGAAGTACAAATGAAATATTTGGGATCAAGCTAACCTGCAACTCCATGAAATACAGGCACTGCATAAGAAATAATACTTTCTGTGTAAATGTTCGAGTAGGCTTGTTTCATCAAACATAAATAAAGGAAAAAAAAAACATTCAGAGCCCCTTCAGCTGTGTGGAGCACTAGAAAATGGTACAAAACCAGACTGTTGCTGAGTTACTGTAGTAATTATTAATTTAAGAAAGATATAATTGTTAAAATCTCAGTAAAAATGCATGTTACTGTAATACAAACAACAAGAAATAAAGGTCAAGAATAAGATCTGGACAGTTCAGTTCACCTAGCTGGACTAAGTCATCTCTGAATTAATTGTTTTAAATTTGACAAATGTAACAATTCTCTCTCGGTGTGCACAACATTAAAAACTCCAGTAAAATAAATACTCCAGTGTAACATTGAAACCCCTGATACCGTTGAAGCTCTGGAAAATGCAAAAGGGACATACAGTGAGCAAAAGATTAGATATGTGTTACAAAATAATAGAAGTGTGTTAATGAAGACAAATTGTATAGTACAAGATTTTCAATTTCATAGTGCCCTTATGATGTTTTTCACTACTTAGTGGGATGTGCTACAGGCTTAGAACAAGTAATTAGATTTTTTTAGATTTATTTCCAGGCCGGTGTTTTCCCAGGGCTGTGCATTGCTGTGTAATGCATTGCTTTATAATGTATTGCTTTGCCCTATAACTCTTACTGGGGAAATGTGTAATTATTTTAGTTTGGTCTCAGGTTGGAGTATCAGCATTCTCTGTCTTGCACCTCTTCTGTTACTACCTAACATATCAATACATTACAGACTTCCCGTGGAAATGGGTTCTGGAAGTTTCTGTGAGTCCTCAAGCTTCATATCCTGACAACTTTGAGCATCAGGTCTGAGATTTTTTTTTTCTATTTAGTGTTTAAATCCATTATTTTATCAACTATGGCTATTGCTACATTTGTGATCCGCTAAAACCTTTTACAAGCTGCATTAAACTCCAATTCTTAATGTGCACAAGAACAAAAGAAGCAATCTGAACAATCTGGTAGTATCTGCAAAGCAGAGTCTGCTGCTTCAAAAATTCTAGGTATTTACATGTCCAAAGGTCAGCCTGAGATTCCCAAGGGAATTCCTAGGTGAGAAGAAAAAGAAATTCAAGACTGATTCATTGTGAAATAAATCAGCCTGTGAGAGTTTTCCAAACGTCATAGTCAATTCATGCATTTGTGGTCTTTACTGCTGCCTGTAAAAGAAAATTACTGTGAGGCTTCATGGGACATAAATAATTAAAAGTTGCTTTTATAAACCAAGCCAAAAGCAGATTTAAGTAGTTTTAAGTGTCTGCCCTGGTAATAGGTGAAAAATACTTTCTGTGTGGAAAAACGTAATTATTCTTATTGACAAGACAAATATGTATATGAAATGAACTTAATTTCACCATTATTGCTGCTAATGTTATTTTAAATTTATTTGATCCTACCTTTATATGTCAAACAGTTTCTAATCTAAAATCTTTTAGAGATCTTCTACTTTTTTTTAACACTTTGTTGACTTTTCAGCAAACTCTGACTCACTAAGTACAATGAGAGACCATATTTCCCTGTTTTCTTGCCTCCCTAAAGAAGAATATTTGTAGCACAAGATGAATGCTCCCTAATGTAGGTGACTCTCTACCCCCAGATTTCCAGTAGGTAGCCCCAGTGTTATTCAGTCTGACTGTGCAGTTCCCATCTTATCAGCTGTGCAGGGACTTCACCCTGGGTGACTGTTAAAGGGAAGACTGAATTCAGGATTAGCATATTGACTTGCAAGGTGCTTAGTTTTGCATCCTGAATAAATTTCTGACTTACTAACCTGTATCTACCATGGCAGATTTCCAAAATCTTTGCTGGGAATATACTTCTATTCAGTAAGACTTTTAAAAAACCTTTGAGATTTTTTTTTTCACCTGAATTCATTAAAAGCTTTAATGTCACATATTTAGCATTTCTCTGTGCGTGTCTTTGCCTTTGAATCTCCCAGAAAGCCAATATGAATTAATCAGAATCATACCATGTACCACTTTCCTTAATCTTTCTTTCCCTTAGCTATCACACAGGAGCACATCAGTTTTAATGTTATGTGACAGTGCTTTGGGGAATCTGCATTCAAGCACTACTTTCTTACAGTTATTCTTTTATTTCATCCACATTTCCCAAAATCTACTGTATGCCTTCAAGAAACCACAGTAGGCCTATGCTATTAGATATATACACAAGACTCCAACCTGGCTTCCCTTCCAGGGAACAGAGGAAGAAATTTGTTTTATGGGGTTTAAAGAGAAAATAAATCCTTACGGTTCGGAAGCATTACTATAAAATGGAGATTAAATTATTTCTGTAATTTCAGAGGTTGCATTTATTTCTTGTGCTGTGCTGTAGGGATGCATAGTTTTGGGAAGCAGTGAGAGAATTATTTAGAATCAACCAGAAGCTCACACACTGATAAGAAATGATGTGTTGAAACCCCCTGGTTCTTTTCAGAGAGAGATGAAAGTTAACTTCTTTTTTTCAGCAGATTTTGAGTTGTATATTATTTTCTTATCTCCTTTATCTTTCCAGCTAGAGACAATACTTTTTTTCATCACCATTGCCAAATTACTTTCTTGCTGACTGCTTCTTTGCAGGCGACAAATTCCTTTTTGGCTGTGCTTCAAGAGAAGATGAAGCAATAGCTGTTCTCAAAGAGGTTTGGGATGATATAGAAATGACAACAACTTCAAATCTTGTGATGTTTCTGTTAGAATATGTGTAACACTAAATAAATACTGTAACACCAAATAAATACTGTAACACCAAGTAAATAGTGTAACACTATATAAATTAAACACCATCAGCTACAGATTGAGTTTTACAACCTACATGCAGAGAGTGTATTTTGGTGTGCATCTTATGTTAAGTCAGTGCTTTATAGGCAATGGACCAGGTTAGTTCAACATTTCCTGGGATGAGTTGTATTCTCATAGCTTACAGCTTGCTGACAAGGTCAACCAGAAGAGGTACTGAAGTCAGTAGCGTTCACTACCCTGGAAGTAACATGTTAAAGGTTATATTCATTACTATGTCAAAAGGCTGGAAGTCAAAAAATGTCAACTAACTCTGTGTAAGATCATGACAAAATTAATTAGGGCAAAGTATACTGGTTATGGCCCACTGCAAATGGCATTGTTAGGTAAGTTTGAACAATCACAGAGATAAAGATGACAAAGTTTATACATATCAAATAATACTCTGTCATCCCTAAATTACTTCTACTCATCCTTGCTCTGAACAGGGATAGTGTCTGTTCTGTACTTCTCCTTCAAGGAAAGTTTATCTAGTAAAACAAGTTGAATAAAAGTTAATTTATAGGCATTTTCTGATGCCTTTTAAAGATAATGAAGTGCTCTGAAGTTAGATCATGTAGAGAAGATTCCAGGTTATATAAGGTATATTCTTTGACAAGAGCCATCATCATTACAGAGTTTAAAGTAGAAACAGAGTTTGGAAAATAAAGATCATTTTTAAAGTAAAATAAGTGGTGCATAACTTCAGAAAAAAAAATGAATGTGTTTCTATGGTTTGGTATAGGTAGTAGTGTATCTTTGTGACATATTTTTGATTTATGATATGGGAGGGTTTCAAGGAAAAAACTCAGTCTCTCTCAGTAGCAGGTAGGATTTCCAGTGCTCTCAGAGATTTCCTCAATTTAGAACTCAGATATGGGGAAGCAAAGATGATTATAAACCAAATATGTCCAAACCAGTAGTGCTATGTTTAAACCAGTAGTGCTACTTTTTTCTCTTCTCTTCTCTCCCCTTACCTCCTGGAAGGTAGACTGCCTTAGGGCTCTTAAAATGTACATCTGTTGCCAAGAGTCACTGATCCACAGGCTGGGTCTCAAATGTCCTTACCATGGGTGGGCACAAACAGCATCCCAAGGTGATCACTCATAGTATTTCCTGCAAACAAAAAAGCAAAAAAAGTTCCTTTTCTTCAAGTTTGATTTTAGTATTGAAAGCCAAAATGCTTTATGTAACACTGTGTAAAATTATCAGCTCTGCAGGTTTTATCCCCCTCCCCTCTGATTTTGTGTTGATTTTAAAGACAGCTACTGGGAAAAATAATGCTTGAGCTTTTTGGTTTCATCAAGAAACATAAATCTGACTTTCACCTGAAATCTGAGAGTATATTTCTGGCACCAAAAATTATGGGAAGGTAAATTGCAGGTACCAGTGCAAAACTTTGCCTAACTCTAGTTGCAACTAAATCCAGGTTTGACAGCTACTGCTGAGAACACAATATTTAGAACAGTAGTTTGAGTACTTCAGTCTGATGAGGCTATTAAGCACAAAAGATTAAAGCACATGAACAAGATGTTCTAGCAGAAATGCTGCAAGTTACTTCATATCATATGTGCCTTTTTATTAATGAAACAAAAAATGAGCTCGGAATAACATTCTACCCAAAATATAATTTAGAAGAAAATGGAATGCATGAATAATGCACAGAATTCTTAAATAGTCTACCATTGATGTTGGAAAAAAATGTTAGTTATTGGTACTTAGATTTTCAGCAAAGGCAAAAAAGCCCTGTCAATAGATTGTATTAGAATGAGGATGTTTATATGTAACAATGTTTGAAAATAGAAGTAAAAAAGATTTCAATGTGTAATTTTGATTAACATTCTGTTAATATTTACAGCCAGTCATACAATGTTGTAATGAGCAAATCAATCAATATTTAAAGTAGCCTTGAAGAATGTATCTTTCCAAGCTCAAGTATTACATGGATCATCCAAGCCTATTTATTAATCTCATCTTTCGTACCTTGTCAAAAGTTTACATTTATACCAGAACTTACTTTGAAAATTTATATATGCACCTAATCATTGATACTGCATGAGTGAGTGTTTAATTCTGTCACTTTGATTAGTCCAAATGAGATGAAGTATGTAAGTATTAGGGCTCTGATTTTAATTATTACTATTTTAATATTCTTGTGTCCTTAATCAGGCAAAAGGTTCATTGTCTTTGATTTGGCTGTGCCCTTAAGCACTGGTATAGTAAGGCAACTGTGTAAAAGAAAGTTGTAACTGGAATGTAACTCCCAGAAGATAGTTTCCAAAACCCTGTCTGTAATCCCTCATCCTTCTTTCTACCCTATCTGAAGGTTTTCAAAGCATTTATTTTATTTTCTACTTTTTTGCCTTTTCCTTCCTGATGTATCACTTGACAATTTTAGTGTGGCAAATTACTACGGCAAGTATTAAAGTTTTAGTCATAATTTCAAGAAGAGCTGTTTTGTTGTTATAAATTGTAAATATACATCATGTTCTGTTTAAAAATATTCAGTGTGTTGAAGCTCTCAGAAGTTATTTTATCCTCTTTGTTTAAAAATCAGGAATATGTTTTATTTGCTCTCGTCAAGGCAGTTCCAGAGAAGATAAAGCAAGTTGCATATTGTTTATCTTACTCAGGAATAGATTATTTTGAAGCAGGAGCTGAGTGGAATTTATCTCCAGTGGGATGTTACCTCTTTTTTATTAAACTCCTGAAACAATGTTAACTGCAAGAGGCTGGGTAGTGTTAATTCTGATCCCAAAACACCATTAGTAACATGCATGTCATATGTTATAGATGGTAATCAATCATGCCCTTGAACTCCTTGGTAACTTTTCCAGTTAAATCTCTTCTATTCTTAGAAAATCAAAATCTCTTTTTAAAGTTAGAATTTGTTTGGCTTTTTTTTTTTCTCTGTTCATCATCTAATTTGAATCTTAACCTTATCAGTTTCTTGAACCACTCACCACAGTCACTGAAAACATAATATATTCCTTTCCTCTGTGGCCTTTTTATATGTTTGAGTATCAGTATCTTCCCTATTGGTCTTTCATCTTCATAACTCCAGTTTATGCAATGTATAAGAGCCATCTTGTTTTCTAGACCTGGGGTTATTTCCAGTGCTTTTCTTGGATTGTCTCAAATTTGTTTGTGTCCAAACTTGAATGCAGTATTAAGCTGGGAAAAACATGAAGAAATAACTTTGAATGTTCTAAAGACTCTAGCTGTAGCTAAAGGAAACCTTTTGCCATTTTCACTGCACCATGTCTCACATGTAATCCATTATATCCCACAGGTAATTTCCTGAAAAGAAATTCTTTCTTAGGTCCATGTTTTTCACCCTGTATCTATACATTCTGACCCAAATAGCCTGATTCTTCTGGAGAAAACTGTGTACCTGAAATTCTCTTTAGCCCTTGCATATAATTTTTTTTTTTTTCAGACAGTTTCTCTGACCTGGAGTGGTGAAGAAATGCATTTTCTGAACGTCTTTAAGAAGGTTTCAAGGATGGAGTAGTGTAGAAACAGATTTATCTACCTGCAGAGAGATTCACTAAGGGATTGGATATTCCATCCAATTCATGATGGGATGTCAACCTTCTTTACCCAGTTCTGCAGATGTACTGCACTTGCACTGATAGGTTACTTTGCTTAGCTGTGCATCTATGAAAAATCTACCTCACTCTGCCCTCTGTAAATACTTTTTTAGCACTTAGATAGTACTTATGCCCTTAGAAAAGATGGGCATGTGGTGTGAAAACAGCTCAAAGCCACTGCAAAATCAATCTCAGTTGACCTATTTCTACAAGAATTTCACTGGAGGGG
This sequence comes from Notiomystis cincta, assembly GCA_013398075.1. NCBI lineage: Eukaryota > Metazoa > Chordata > Aves > Passeriformes > Notiomystidae > Notiomystis > Notiomystis cincta. Next base: position 477,321 of record VZRX01022446.1, on the reverse strand, counting down.
AGGAAAATTGGAGTATGTTAATAATCTCTAATTATCCTTCCTTATCGTCAAAGACCCCAAATCTTCCTATCTTTATCCTTCCTGTCCTTTCCCCTGAAACAATCTTGTGGCTTTAACTTATTTCTAGTGATGAATATGATGTTTGTATTACTATTAGGGGTGATTAATATAAAATGTGACAGGAAATACATGTTGTTCTTGCAAGTATATTTGCATTTTAAGACATTTTCAGAAGGGCAAACGACACCAAAATTATTATGTGTTAAACTAGTAATTATAGGTTAAGCCAGTGTTGTGAACATGCAGTACAAGAAATATATCTGGATAAAAATGATTCAGAATCTCAATTTAATGTGATGTTCATTTGGCTTCAATGATATGCAAATTTTACAACTATGTGTAGACACTATAGAATTTCCAAGCTCATTCATTATGGAATGAACATGCATCTCAATGTAAAGTTTTTCTGGCTCTTGTAAAGTCTGAATTTATAACAAAACATAGCTTACTGCACATGTAACATCTGTGGGTTTCATCAGTATCTGTTCAAATTTAGAATACCCCACACAAGAAATCAAATATGAAAGTAGGCCTGGAATGAATTTAGTCATCATCTGAATTTATTAGTGGTTTGTTAAACAGATTGTTCTCAAAGTTTCAGTAAAGCCTTAGTTCTTGTATTTCATATGTAGTGTCTATATTGAAATCTTTTTATAATCTTCTCAGTATTCAAAATTAGAATTTTTTTTTGTGATTCAGGGTAAGTGTATGACCCTCCTAAATTTGGATTGCAGCTCTTGAGGGGTAAAGACTGTTTTAACCTTGAAAATGTTTTAGATTATTTTTAATGGGCTAGAGAGAGCTAAAAATTATATTTATGGAAGTACTTCTAAACATAGATAACACAGCTGTGAGAACTGATTCTCGTTTATTTCTGATAGAGGGCAAATCTCAGTGAAATTTTTCTGCCCAGCCTGCTCAGTAGTTACTTTTATTTTTCATAACAGGTAGGTGAACAGAATAACCTGACTCAGTTAATGTTTTTTCCACCCTACCTAATTTGGGAAGTTAGAGGAGCTTCAGAATGTGAAATCAGGCGTGTTAACTGGCATAGCCCATCAAGCATAAGGAAGAGTATTGGAAAATCCTCACTGCTACTCTTGATTCAGAGCCTGTCACTCTCTGATGAGAAAATTTGTTCATTGAGATATTGTGCAATTCTATCCATTTAAATTACCTGCAGGTTTTATACTTGGCTGCATGAGTGCAGGAGTCATGAAGGCTTTCACAGAGCTGAAGGCCTTCCTACCTGCTGCCTTGTCCATCCAGTTACACTGCATTAGGTTGTATTAAAGTTACTGAATTGTGATATAAATGTAGAGCTGGTGGAAATTACACTACATTAAAAAATAAGCATTCCTAAAGAGTTGTAACAAGTTGAAACTCAAGGTAGCTGATTTCAGCATGATTTCCTGTAACTAATTTCATAATATTCGAACTTGAGACTAACTTAAATATGGTTAGAAGAAATAATTAGGTGTTTGGAAACTATTTGTTTCTGAATCTGTGCTCTTTATTTACAGCATCAACAATGGATCAACAAACAGATTTCTACTGACATTTTTGATGTCTAACTTAAACCCAATGATTGTTTATGGTCTTAAATATGTCTGGGAATCTATGGAAACATCTTAAAATGATAAAGTCTGAAATTCAGTACTAAAAATATGTGTGTAACACATTCACAAAAAGATTTCCTATTATTCACTTATGCATTTTTACAGAAGTTGTTATTTTAAGAAGGTCTGATTGAGTTTAAAATTTTCATTGGGTGTAAGAATTCCTCATTTTTTATTGTTTGGAAGTTAATATAAACCCTCCAATGTTCTGTAGTTCAAATTACAAATATATATATTTTAAACAGCATACTGGGGGAAAACTGTTATGAAGTTGTATTTGAATCACAACATTTAAATCTGTAGAATGAAAATCACCTTTTAGATGGATAGTTTTAACAGTATAGCTTGCAGAGTATGGTGTATTATTTCCATTATATACTGTATACAGGGGAGGAAGGAACAGTGTAGAATATTCTTATGTTTAAGTAAATGAAATACCTCTTAATTTGTGAGATTTGGCTAAAGCATAAAATCGCTACTTTATTTTGCTGACTGAAATAAAATAGCTTCCCAATAGTTATTTCATAAGCAATTAATGTAAATGTAAATATTCCTTTTATATTAAGATTTTGGCAACATGCTGTATTTCCATATAATCATTTAAACATGAAATTAAATGTATGTACAGCCAAATGTTGTCATCTATAGAAAAAAAAAAAAAAGAACCACCTGCTTCAAATTTCAAATTGCAAATAGCAGAAGCTCAGTATAACAAGAATTAATTAATTAATTAATACCAACTATGGAAATGCTTGCTACAGTGTTAATGTTTTCAAGATCCTTCAGATCCCCACATCCCAGATCAAAAGATATTCAAAGCAGAATGAGGATGTGATGTGCTTGTCTCATTAAAATACAATACCTAACTAGTATTGAAAACTATGCTCATTTTTTAATCTGATTTAACAGCTGTCGAGAATTTCAGAACATTTTCCATACCATTGGATCCTCTTGCAGGTGAGTCCGTGCACATTATGTGGCTGCCCAGATGAGGGTGGTTTTTAAATAAATAAAACCATCAACATAAAGAAAAGGTTTCTCCAAGGTTGCTAAATATGTTGCTGCTGACACAGAACCCTAAGGAATCTGCAATGGAATATTGAAACCAGGTAGCTTGTATGTCACTGTATTCAGCTACAGTAGTAGAGAATAAAATTACTATTCATAATGCAAGCACTTTATCACTGTTCTTGCAAAAAAACCTGCTGTGAACTTTGAGACCTTGAAAACTAATATGCCAGAAACAATACTGGAGAGATGGGAATTTAGAAAAGGTAATTATTGAGCTGTTGTTAAATAAAAACCCTTTTGGGTCTCTGTATCTGGAAACATAAAAAAAGCAGAAAGCTTGCTAGCCAGAGAGCTACTAGAAAAATGCATTTTAAGTCAAACCATTTTAGACTAGAGGGAATATAATTCGGGGTTTCACAGAACCTGCAGAGTTTAAATAAACAGTATCGAGAGTTTTGTTAAAATAAATAAAAATGTAAAGCTATTTCAGCTAAACAGTTCACTTTCCCCAGGGGAAATTAGTTGGTATTCACTGAAGCAGGGAGTGAGAGATGATAGAGGGTTAAGGAAAAGATGGGATCAACATCCAACATACCATTTTTTATTGACTCACAGTGATCTGATCAACACTCTGGTCATAAAACTCCTGAAAGCAAAGTTACAAAACTAAAAGTGTAGGGAACAGTTTAGAATAGTTTTAGTCTGAAGTGGGCTTCCTTTATTTAAAGGACATTATCTCCATTTTTGATGCCCATTTTCTTCCTGATTATTTTGCAGCAGTTCCTGATTTCTCAGATCTTTGCCCTCCTCTGTACTGCCAGGCAGTATTTTCCCATTTCTTGTTTTTCTCCAGGAGGGCAATACCCAAGACGTGGCAGCTCTATGAAATGGAGCAAAGTTCAGAAGCAGATTTGAGTGGAGAAGGGAAAAGAAGATTAGCTCTGTGTACTTGTTTCACTTTCTTTTACCTTGGCCCAGGAAACCCAAGAGAGGCTTTTCTATGTTTCCAGTACAGGATTTGTTTGTTTATTTTTGTCTGACGTGAGCTGCTGTCTAACAGCAGTTTGTGGTAGGGGTCAAGAATCTGATTTGTGTGCTTAAGCACGTTACCAGGCCAAATTTCAGATGTGTATGTATGCCTGGGATACAAGGTAAGAAACATTATCAGGAAAATAAGTTTTTAGAAGTATATTTTGGTAATATATATTTAAAATCCATAGTGGTTTTATATTTATTTGCAAGCTGTAGAAGAATTTCAGATTTCCACTATGACTAATAGAGATGTCTGAGGAAAATGTGAATATTTTCTTGCCTATTATCAACTTTTGCTAGTTTGAAATCTCTCCTGTTCTATTAGGAAGTAGTATCTTGGTGCATTCAATTTGTACCTTTGTGAATACTGAAATTTGTACGATTTTATTTGAGAACTAAATGCAATCAGATCTGTAACATTGCTTAGATGTGATTAGAGTCTGCCTTGCAATTCTGTGGCCTTAATGACCTTAGTGTGGATGGAAATCCTGACAAATGGAAATATCGATGAACCTTCAGTCAAAAATTAGAAGAGGAAAAGAACTTTTTTGGAAGAGAACGTGTACATCCTGCTGTGAATATTGCCTTTCAGCCAGGACTTTAGAAAGCATTTCAGCTGGATACAGCTTCTGCTATTGCACATCAGCAATCTGGATAGGGAAAGAGTAAGTGCAAGGGTTAAGACAGGATCTCATTCTTTATGTATCTTTGGGTATTTATTACTCTTCCTGGTTTAAACTGTATGCAGGAAGAAAAAAGGGATCCTCATTTTAGTTCAGAACACAGACCCTCATTGTATTATATTTCAAGTACAAAGCATGCAAGCACACTGCCACACTAAAATTATCTGCTGTTTGTGTTCAGAGCAAGAAAAAAATAACCACTTTGATCAATTTGCTGCCTTGAAATGCCCTATAATTTAACTATTACAGAATTTTATTTGATAGTGGCTCCACCAAATGAGCTACTTTAGAAATGAGAAATGTGTGTGTCAATTAACACTCCTGTCACTTGTGCATCATGTGTCTAAAAAAAATGCAAGCTCTGAATTTCAGCAGACTACAGAGCATGTTATTATATTAATATTTGTATTCTTTTTAGTTCACTTGTATTTGGGAAATATGTGTCCATGTCTGAATGCTGACAATATCTTCATAACCTCTTTAATAAAACCTTAGATTAGAACTGCTGGAATATAATCAATATTTTAATGAAGGGACTAATGCTTTGGTGAGATCAGTAGAAAAGTGTGAGGCTTTGTTATTGATAGTTGTCTTAAATCATGCTACAGCAATTGTCATGTCAATTAACAAATTTAGCAATAGGTAATAACATGGAATTTAGGGATTATTCTCACTTGTCCATTAATAAATAGATGTGCTTTCAGATATTTCCACAATTAAACTCTCGTTTTAAATATATATATAAATTTTTAAGTTGTTTACTTTGCTTGAAACTGTTTCTAACCTATGTTCAATTATCACATCTCTTGATGGACGAGGCCCAAAAGTGGAAGGGACTTGTGTGTGCTGATGCTTATCCAGTGGATTAATAACAGTTGGTAGCAGAGCACAATTGTGGTGTGCTCACCCCTCATACCCTTCCTTCCCTGCTCCAAAGTGTGCTGTCTTTTCTAATCTGCTGTGATTTACAGAGCTAAGACAGTAACAAAGCATGTTGTCTTGGCAAATCTACTTAACCACTGGAGGGTAGGAACTCTTCTGCTCTGCAGGGTGTCACTTCTTTTCCCTCTCTCACCCTTGTAAACAATGTTGGTATCACCTGTAAAGAGCCAGAATTAAGTGTGTATCCTGGTTGATTGGTTTTGAAAATGCCCCACTACACCTGACATATCCCAGTGTAATCCTTTCTTCCCACAACTTGTTTTACATTTGAATGCACTCAGGGTAGGGCTGCTCTCATGTGACCTTAGCAATGCAGAAATCAGGTGATTGTCCAAACAGTTTTAGCCTTCCTATCTTAAACACCAGTTGTCCTAAAATGTCTTCAAATGGGAGGACTGACTGCTCAGATGAGATTTTACATGTAACTTTCACCTGAAGAAATGTGAGATACATCCCATTGTACAAATTCCTCTGGTAAACACCACATATCTGCTTTTGGGCAGCTTGTTCCCATGGATGAGCTTTCTGTATATACACAGGACAACATTTGTGTGTGTTTGTATTGTGCCTCGAGTGAAGTTATGAATTTTTTTTTTTTCTGAATTGTCTTTCTTTGTTTTGCTTTTGTTTGAACTTCAAAAGTTGACTTCATTTGTTACAGGACACTGGCTGTTGTGTTTGCTTTGCCTGGATTAGGAGAACTAGCTAGTAATTCTGACCATCTCTTATGAGTTCTTAGTGGTTCTCTACCCAACATCTGCTGTCTGAAGGCTTGCACTGATGACACTATGTTATTCAGTATGTAGTGCTATGTAATTTAACTTGTAAGGAGGAAAAGATGGCATTAAGGAAACTGATGTGGTTTGCCTTGTTTACACTTGGATGACAGTGAATTTATTTTTTTTTTTTAAGTTTTAAAACAAATGATAGTAATGAAATTTGGGCCTGTTTAGAAAAGAAGAAGAAGGAAAAAAAGAATGTTAATAAAAAGAAAATTGTGTAAACCCAAAATGAAACTCTAAAAGTATAGAGGAGGAAAAAAACCCTGTATTTTTAGCAGAGAGAAGATCATGCTTCTTTTGTTCTCTCTTTCAGTGAATCCATTTCATACTGTGCACACTTTCTTTCTGACATGTGGTTCTAGAGGAGATAATCGAGGCACCTTTTGGGATAATATGGAGGCTTGAGACTGGGGTTGCTAAGTAAGGTGCATTTCCTGCTATGTACCAGTAGACCAATCATGGATTTTAAAATGCTGTTTAGATTTGCTCTGGTTTACTAAATAGAAAATAGTATTTATTTCAAATATTTATGTATGCATGTGTGTTTGTTTTCATGCCTAATTCCCCTGCTTAAGTCTATAGTTCCTATGCTTTATACCCAGAAATAATGAAATCAACTAAATCCAAACTACTTGATAACATTTTCTTCTCTATGTCCAATCTTGTAACGTGCCCTAACTTTCATATATTAGGTACTTTCCACTGAAACTTTCCCTTTGTAGAGGAATACAGGTATATAGTTTAAGAAGGATCAATCTTAAGAAAACTGCTGTAATTTCGTACTACAATATTTACAAAAAAACAGCCCTCTAAATTTACCATATACTTTATAAAGTATATTATTGTTGGATTTTGCCACATGAAAGCTATTGTTAAATGTTATACATATCAGTGTTACTTTTTATAGAAAAATTATTTTGTCCTATCAGCATGCATCAGATAACTCACGAAAAATGCAGTCATATTAATTTATGTGCATGGTCATTTTATCTGCGTTATCAGAGCTTTAAATAGAAATCAAATGTACTCAAAGGAGAAAATGGAGCTGTTTTCAAATGGTCTGCATTCTGCTGGTGCTCCTGAACCTGCTGTTTCCTAATTGTGTCTTGATGGCTCCCATTTTATCTCAGCTGTTTATTTAGAGCGTCTAGATTACTTTTTAGAGGCTCTCAGGATGTGTTGACCTTTATTGACCAGATACATGACTTTACTGCAGCACTTCCCAGGATGAAAATCCAGGAATATTATGTTCAGCTGGGTACATTTTACAGGTTGTCTTGAACTTTATGTCCTCTGGACTGAAACTGATAAGTGATGCAGACAAGCCTGATTTAATTAAGAGAATTAACCATTGGAAGGTGCTAGGGTTACTTAATTCTGTTTCTAAGGGTTAAAATACATCTGCATTCACACTTCCAGAGTTCTTTTTAATATTCAGACATAACTTTGTATATTTTGTGCATGTCTGCAAACTGCATAGGATTAAGTCATTGCTCAGGAGGATTCTGAAGAAAAGTTACTCATATAAAATCATTGTTTGAACAGTGAGATTAGATTAGCACTAGCTAAAGCCACAGTAAGATACAATTCCATTAAGATACTGTTTAGTTTATTATTTTTATTCTTTTGTTAGTGTTATGAGAATATATTTTCTTACCATGATTTAGGAAGCTTCTTGGTTCTAAAGTTTTAGACTTTGATCTGCTACTTGATCCCTTACAATTGCTTTCACAAGTATTAAGATGAGTATTAAAGCACTAGATCTCTTGATTCTGAGTATCTAAGGTAATTCTTTGAGCCTTTTTAGCTAATCAGTAGTTTCCCTGCTAAAGCACACATACCAGGAGAACATCAGGAGTTTATGAACACCTTCATAATTTTGAGTTTTAGCTTGTATTCTGTATAGTCTTTTGTCCATATATTTCACTAAACTAAATTGTTAGTATTTTTTTTTGTTCCTTACGTGTGTGTAGGCACATGAACCTCCTGGATTTAAACTGAATAGAGGAAGCACACAACCTGTAGTAGCAGTGTTACTTCTCTAGAATCTGCTTAAATTTCCTGCTTGTTAGACAAATGAATGTGAGTGTATGCTTTATTTAAATAATTATCTTATTAACTGGGGATGGTATTAAATTATCAGAGTATGTACCATGTAATATTGTTTTCATAAACTTGCAGTTGCTTTTTCATGCAAGTATCAAATATGAATGTTCTCATTTAAAATTTTGGTAGCCCTTTTGATGTCCAACATGCTCATGCAGTAGAAAAAATAAAACATTTCTCTCTATGTAGCAGATGAAAGAAAGAATTTTAAGATTTTGAACCACATTCAAAATAAATCCCATCCACCACTTTTCATGTTTAACAACCTTGAAACATGTCTGGATATTCCTTGAAGGATGCTAACCTTTTGGCTAAGCAAGCCTTACAGTTATGATCTGCAATGCTTTAGTTTACAATTCAGAATGCACTTTACAAAAGGCAGTTGGTGATACTTCATGAAGATATGGCATTTTAATAACACTTTAGTTAATCACATGGAAGAAAATAGTAATGATAGGAGGTAATGCAGTCTACAAAGGGGAGACAGTATTTTCCTTGAAGTCTTTCAAACCTGCTGATTTCTTAGAAAACACTGAATTCTAGGAATTGCCTAAGTTATCCAAGATGCTCCAACTAACAAAACTAGCCACTAAGATGTTTTTCTTTTCTTTTTTTTTTCAAAATTCACACCTGTAAATATATTTTAATATTTGCAAATATATTAAAAACTCAGGATAATTTTAACTACCTAATGTGACTTAGTACTTATTATTCCTAACAGAGTTTGTATATACAAATGATTTGTCAAAACAAGAGATATTTGTGTGGAGGGAGGTGAAGGGTCCACAATTTTTCAAGAAAACATTTTTGAATAAATAAATAGTAAAATATGTATGTAGCAACAGCAATATCTTTGTGAGAGTTAATCACTACACATTGTGTTCTCATGTTTCTCCAACTGGCAAAATTATAATACTGACTTGAAGTGAGTCATGCAGAGTGTTGCATTGGTAAGATTTTCAATGCAGAGTGGAAGCAGGATGGTTCTGTTCATTATCTGATGTCTAAGTCCAAAAGAAGACAGACAACTGAAAACGTGCTTCATAAAAGCTGCTTTTTAATAAAAAATGTACTATCCTGCTTTCTCTTGTTAAAAATACTTCAGTAACATTTTAGTGACATGGAATTCCTACATCTGAGAAAAGCTCCTTGTTTGGTTTGAATGTATCTTGGAACTCTACTTGAAATCACATTTTCTTTAATAAATCAGGGCTATTCTTAACTTGCATGTGGCATACATTGCCATTTTGGGAAGTAATGGTGACGATGTTATTGATAATATTTGTGCCTAGAAATCAATTGATATTAAACTGATTGTAAAAGAAATGTGTTGAAAGAGAATGAAGAGTAAAGCATGTTTTTTTTCATCCTAAGAGCTGTTTCAAAAATGTTTTTAAATAGTGACATTGTAGTTTAGGCAGCAATACCTTAAGCAATATTCTCAGTTATTTCGATGAATTTCAGATTTCCTTCCTTAAATTCTTTCAATTTCCAGTTTGATTTTGGTCTGTAACTATTGTCAAAGTGAATGAGTGCTATTTGAAAAGAAAATCCCTGGAAAAAGCTTTCTCATTGCATTTACAGATTCACCTTTACTTATATACTTTATCTATCATCTTGGAAGCTCTACATATTGCCTCATTTTCACCTTCAAAGTTTAGCACAAATTTGTGGATTCAAACACCATAATAATTTGTGTAATACACGTTTTTAGGTAGAGTGAGGGAAAATAGTGAGATTCAACTTCCAGAGAAGTTTGTGAGAATGTTCGTGCAAGGTAGGACATCTAATCTTAGGCAAGTGCAGAGGCTTGCTCTGAGGCAAAAAGAGTAAGGACTGGTAAAAGGATCTGTTTAGAAAATGCGGATTACACACTGAAAGAATAGAGTGAAACACTGCAGGGACTTTATTCAGAACATTGGATTGAATCCAGAAATGTCATTGTCTGACTGCATGCTTTGATGGTATTGCAATATGATGAAAACACAAGAAGAGTTCTCTGCTTGATTCACTGATATTACAGGCAGTGTTGTCATCTACATTATGTAGGTTTTTTTACATAATTCAAGCAGCATGTCTGTGTTTGTACACTGTAGGTCTATATAACTCTAAAAATATATGGATTTTTGGAAGTACATTTCCTTTGCAAATCTGATGTAACTGGAAAATTCACCAACCACAACACAAATATTCAGCTCTGTACTTTACCCTCCCCCCAATAACATGGTTAAGTTTGTTTTTAAAGCTCAGATATTTAGATTGCTTACCAAAAGCAAATTCAGAAAGTTAATTACTGAGTTAAAAATAATATTGTTCTATTAATTATAAACAGTATTGTAGAATTCAGAACTATTTTGGAAATGTAAATGTATGGACAAAGAATTTTTTTGTTTGCTTAATAAAATAGGGTTTGGCAGATAGTACACACAAAGCTATTAAATAATTGAATTCATATGTAATGTAAGTACCAGGTTGCCATGACATTACACTTACTTCAGAGAAGTTTTGGTACCAAAACTGCTGCTATTAAGAATGTGCACTCTAAATAGAGATAGTATTGCTGCTTTCCAGATGACAACAATGAATTTTCAGAACATTTTGTAGTAGTTTTTTTAACCCTTTCTAGAGTGAAATATCAACTAGAATTCAATTAAATATGACAAAATAAGTTATAAATATGTGTGTGTACACAAGCAATAGTAGGAAAGAGCAAGGTTATAAGGAGCTATGACTAGGATTTACAAAGAATTAAAGGACAGATTCATAAATCGCCTTATTAAAAACTTCTTTCTCTTCAGTGGAATAAAAACTCAGACTGCTCAGCTATACTTCTTGGAAAAGAGTAACTGCAAAGGCTCCCTGCAGGCCTGAAATAGAAGTACCAAAGCTTTATAATTTTAACTTTGTATACATTTGCTTTAGAAATCAAATAATTTAGAAATACTTTACTGTCAGGCTGGAAAAGACTAAATGACAATGATACAAGAGATTATTTTTGGTTTTTAATGCAAACCAAATCTTTTTCCAACCCCAATTTCAAATGGCATAATTTTCAGACTGTATGGGGGAGAGTTTCATTCTGAAGGTCACACTGCTGATGGGAGGTTGATCTTCTCCAATGTGCTTTCACTTATAGCACTTTCTTAAAAAAAAATACTTACCAGAGCAGGGCTCACTGAGTGCTGTGTGCCTGTGTAGCTTGAGACACACTTAATTTCACTGATGAACCTATAACATGTATTGTTCATTGGAACATCAGATTTGATCAAATGATGGCTCTTTGCCTTTGTTCACCTCAAGGATGTTTTCCCACAGCACACACCTTCAGCTTCTTTGCTACTAAACAATAGGACAAGAGAAAATGACCTCAAGTTGCATGAGGGGAGGTTTAGGTTGGATAATAGGTAAAATTTCTTCACCAAAAGGGTTGTCAGGCATTGGAACAGACTTCCCAAGGATGTGGTTGAATCACCATTTCTGGAGATATTGAGAAGATATCTGAAAACTGCCTGTGGAAGAGTTTATGCACCCAACCATAATATAAACACCTAATATCGCAACACTGGTGACAGCACAGCAAATTTTAGAGAAGGGTGTTACAGGAGGGGATTGGGATTCCTTTTAAAAACAAAACTGGTGTGACTCACTGATCCCTGCCCATGTACTTGCAAGCACTAGGACATGCTCTGGGTTGAAAGTCAGGTGCTCAGATGCTCGTCATACCCAGGCAGCTGCTCCAAATCGTGCTCTGCTTGCTGATGCTGTGGAATGTGGTGGTCCTGGGCCAAACCCTGCCCAGCATTCTGGGTTTTCCCAGGCTGGCCATGCCTGAAGATCTGGGAGATCCTCTCTGTCCTCTGTTGAAACTGACTGGAATGACTCTCATGATTTCTTTGCTGCCTCTCTTCTGGATGTCCAGAGAAGCAGCATGTGAGATGTGTGTGATGCTCAGGTTTTACAGACTGATGTTGAGGTATTAGCTCCAGCCACTTATAGTTCTCCAGGGTCTGCTCTTCCTGTGGCTTCCACACCTACCTGGCCCCATCATTCCTTTCCTAGTGCTCATGTTGGTGCTCTCTGTAAGAAAACAGCCTTTCCTGCTGTTGAATGCCATGTGCTGATGGCTTCCAAGTTAGCAGCTACGTTATGCTGCTGTACTTGCTGTCCATAGTTTGATAATTCTTAGGGCAGTTATATATCAGCTCAGATGAAAAAGGCAGGGAATGACCTGGGGAAAGCACACCTGGAGTCATGCTTCACACAGGCTGGGCAGGTCTCTCCCTCATAAACTCTCTGTGTTTCTCTCACATGATTGGCAGACAGCATGGGCTCTGATACTTTGTAGAAGGGAATTTTTTGGCTACTGTGGGAGCAATGATTGCTAGTATCCTTGTGGTCCATGTTCAGCTGTAATCTGAGCAGGAAGGAGGTACACAAGCATGAGACTTTTCTGGGACAGATCAGCTGAGGTGATCACAGGTGAAGTGCAGGAATTTTTTGTATCTGTGGATTAACTTTGTCTCTTTCTTCAGAGTCTGTTATTCTCTGGATAATTGTTTCCTGATTTTGCTTCTGCACCCTAAAAGCTTATTTTGTCTTACTGTTAACTAAATAGCCTGGAAGACTCTTAGAAGGACCTTTCTTAAATCTGAATTCCTTTGCAATTTGTAAAGATGATAGCAGATGATCTCTCCTTTAACAAGTTTCTGGCATTTTCATAAAAGTTTCTAGCAGCCTTGACCTTCAGCATTTCTTCTCTATCTTCCTCAGGTTGTATGCCAGAAATAAAAGCTTCTTCCTCTGAAGTTTATTTCTTTTAGTGGCAGCTTAATAGGAACTTTTGACACAGCCTGCTCTTACGAGTACATCTCCATGGAGAGGTTCATTTTGGGCAGACAAATCACGACAGCTATGGCTGGGGCCTTTGTGCTCTGATTGATAGCTAATCTAAAAGAAGGCTTTTAATTTTATTTTTTTTTATTTTTAATGAACTATCCCTAAAAGACCTGTGCTCATTCACTGTCCTAGACAACAGCAACATAGTCAAGATGCATGGGATAGGATTTAATTAGGCTTCAGCTGTATTAACTCATCTGGGAGTTATCCAGCACTAATTCAAATAGAGCAGGTCATGATTTTTCTCTGGTGGAAGCCTGGATTGCTTCCTGATTAACATTATTGTCCGCAAGATGAAGAAGTGGCCTGGTACCAAAAGCCTTGTGCATCACCTGGGTGTTGGCACTTGTAATTACAGATATCACCATTCCCTGTGTCAGAGTAGAGAGAGGCAGGGAAGAGTATTATGATGGTGCTGTGAGGTTTAGATTTGTTATCTTCTCTTGAAAAGGAAAAAAACAACAAAACAGACTAATATTCTTTTTTAAAAAACAGTCACTTGTCACTGCTCTGTTAGAATGTTTAGCAATCTTTCCCAACATCTGAAAATAAAAGCCAGTATATATGAACTTTGCTGTAGGGAGTTTAAACCATAGCTGAAACTAACACCAAAGTCCTGATCATATTTCTTTGGCAGCCTCAAGCTTGTAAGCAGAAAGCAGACATCTCCTTACATGTCTACTTTTTCCCTCAACTTAGCACAGCAAGTAACTGCTAGGTATTTGTTTCCCCAAAAGAAATAATTATTCTGTTTCTGTGGTTTCTGCACTCCCACAGCTGCTTCTGGCTGAACATTTCTCTCAAATGAAGTTATTTCAACAGCAGCTTGTATGCTTGGATTGTAGACTTAGAATGGATACAAAATACATGAAAATTTTAAATTTTGGAAGGGATAGGAAGGAACTGGGGCAGATAGTGACTGTGAAAGAGATCTGCTAAACCTTGCAGTCATTTCGCTAAATAAACTAAAAATTTCAGACAGATCTGAACTCTCACTAAACTTCAAAGCATTTAGAAATTTTATATTAGTCTGAACTGCACAGCTGCTTTTTATATATTTATGAAGTAAAATGTTTTCTTTCACAAATTAACATAGATGGTGTTGCTTTACATGAAACATTCAAAAGGACAAGCCCCATTTTCTATTGAAACTAAGTTTGAATTTAAAAAATAAATAAAAAGACTAATGATTCATTAGGTTCATGGAACTAACTCAGTAGAATTCCCATAATGAGAATGTTTGCGTTCTGCAGAAGTTTAGGAAATATTTTGCTTCATTAGAGATAACATCTGGTCAGCTGTAAGAAGTTTTTCTTACTTCAAAAATGTTTTTATAGGAGACTTCGCTAATGCAGATATTTCCACTGGCAGCTGGCTCTAAACTGAGGATAATGGATTCATCTATCAGGGGAAACAATATACATATTCAATCTCTTGCCACCAAAGTTATAAGGATTTCATGTAAATGTGAAAAGAAAGGAGTATAACAGATGACTTCAGGCTTGCTTAATGCTCTTTCTCTGATTTTTCAACTCTAGGCATATAAAAGTGTTGTGCATTTATCTTCTAATGTTGATACATATTTTAGCAACTCAATATACAATTGGTTCTGCTAAAAATCCTATCAGCCCTTCTGTTATACATAATATTTTCTTGAGAATGCTTTTTCATTTATTTTGCTGTTTTCAGCTAAATGTCCAAGGTAACATTACCAATCTCACACAGAATTTTGTCACGTATCTGCTTATGCCCGTTGCTGGAACACTTAGTTTGGTTATTGGAGAGATACATACATCACATTCATATACATTCAGTTTTCAATCTGTTTCATCCACTGAGATTTAACTTTCCATTCAGTGATTTTGTCTGTGTTTTTAAAGATATCTCACCTCGAGAGTATCAAATTATCTGTCAATTAGATAGTTTCAGGGATCCTAAAGACTGGTATGCTATTGAAAACTGTGATTTTTAATGTATCTTATACTATGGTCTTTTTGCTGGACATTAGTTTTGGCAGTGGTTTCATTCTGTAATGCTGCAGCTTTTTCTCTTTTCTTTTTCTATGGATTCTTTAGCCCAACACAGTTGCAATTCAATCGTGTTTTCATTGCTTCCCTAGATTTTTTCACTTGCTGTTGCTGAATTGGTACTAGAGCTGAAAGGATTCCATTTTATATCTAATACCAGAGTCCTTTTATTAAGTAGAATAATTTGTATGTACACATGTAATATACAGAGATATATATTCAGGGAAAAATAAGATAAGAATATTGTTAATAAGCAAAGTAATTAATTTAAAATGTGGTAAGTACCTTAATGAAGATTTTTTCATGCAAGCTTAATTGCCCTTTCCATGAGTGTTATCTTCTTTATAATTAGATGATCACTCTCTCCTTCCCCTCTCAGGGCCCATGCACAGGGTGCCCTGTGTTACTGCACGTGCAGATATTCACATGATCATTGTTACCATTCCACTGATGAAAAAGTGATGCTGGCTCAAAACTCAGGAGCTAGAGCTTTGTGTGGCTGATGGATCCTACCCTCTGGGCAGGGGGGGGGCTGAAGGTTATGTTCAGAAGGGAGGAACTCTGTGAGGAGGCTGACACTGTCCGTGGAGGCTCAGCTGCAGGGCTGGGTGCACACACGTGCACACCTGTCCGGAGGAATGGCATCTGTTTCCCCTGCCTCGGGGTGTTTCAGGGTGGAAGAGATGACACTTGCCACTAGGGAACAGCAAGCAGACAGTTCCAGTGAATAATTCCTAAGCAAGTTAATGTTACCTTCATTTTAGAGGTGTAGAAGGGAGATGCTGAGGACCGAGATTGAAAATGTTGTGTAGGAAAGTAGGTAGGAGTTGTCTGGAGTAGGTGATTTTGTGTGCTCAAAGAACTGTTCTCCTTGTCTTCCAGTGTAGCTGTGAATGGTCAGTTGGAACCAATCTTTGCCTCTCAGAGTAAGCATCCTGAAAAAAAAAAAACAACCTGTATATTTATGTTCTTACACTTATCCTGTATTAAGTGGCAACTTTGTGGGATAAAGTCCATGTTTCTAATGCAGCACATGCCTGCACTAATGTTCCCAACAGTTAACATCAACACACAAGTCTGTGTGTAAGATAAAATGGTGTCAGAATTTTATTCTCCTTTGTCTACGCTTCTTTATATCACAGGAACAAGAAGCATGCTTTCCTACTGAGATCAAAAACTATTTCCTGGGTAACAGAGGAATGGTGTGACTCAGGAACCCTGCAAAATTCCAAAATCTGAAATAGGCATTTGCTGTCTGCAGTAAATATCTCTTATCATCTCTTGTCTGATGATATTCTTGACCTAGTCCTGGCTCTGCTTGCTACTCCCTTTCCATGTTCCTGTCAGCTTTGCCTTTTGATTCCTGTTCCATCTTTTCCCTACTCTAACTGTTTCTTAAATTTATGTGAATGCCTTTTTAATATATGTACCCTCCTGGTTTTGTAACAAAATAGAATCATTAAAATTCAGTAGAAAAGGATAGGATTTTTCATTGTCATTTTCTGCTTTACTAATAATTTCTCAAAGCAAAATTCAGATTCTGTCTTTCAGTTCTAATATGTATTTATCAAATTTCATACCAGAACTATTGCTTTGTGGGCTTCTCAGTCTTAGCACACTGACATTCAACGTGTCTTTCCTACTCTTCCAGAAACTAACTTTGCAAAAATTCAACCGTGGATAAACACAAGAAAAATATGCTAGTATCATTTAGAAGAGTACCACACTTGTTCTTTTTAATGTATATGATAAAGTCTTTTATAATTCTAAAGTTTACTAAAAGATACCTGGTGACTAAGGTTGCCTGGAACGTGAGGATCATTTTTAAGTCTGTAATGAAACAAAAGATATGTAATTTTGCTGTGGGGATTTCAAACATCTCTCCTTCATAGCACATTATTGCGTTATAAAATAGTGTTTCGTAGGTATTTCTTTCCATGCTTTCTCTTTCAGAACAGCCAACCTTCCTCTGAACTAAAAAACCCAAAAAAAATCCTTTCTAATTCAATTTAGTATAGGGCAAAAGGCAAGCAGTCTCTTTTTTTTTAGCTTTATTTTCCAGATTGGTGTTGATATCATGCACAGTGGACTCACTATTCAACTGAGAAGCATGAATAGACCAATTAATCTGACATATTTTGGAATTGTATTTAAGCAGGTGAAAGGGCTGAAATTTTCCTGCACCTACTATTCTTAAGTAAGCAGGAAAATAGGAAGTGTTTCTAATGTGTGCAAGCTCACACTTGTAAAATATATGTTTCTGTCAAATAAAATGGATTACAAGTTAGTTTGAATTCTGTTTTTAAATAAATAATTAAAATGAGGATGAAGTATACCTGACTTCTTGCTGTTAAAAATTAAGCATTGCCATTTTCCCCTAGTAAATGTTAAGCAACCACGTGAAAACCAAGAACTCTGTGTCAGAGTCTGTGTTTAATTTTCCCATACGTTATGTAAGCAGGAAAATACTATATAATCCTGAATGAAAACATAGTCATTGAAGATTGTTTAATGATATCATGTTGGAAATGAGGATCAAAGTTATATGCTTTGTATTTTCTTTATTTTGCTCAGACTTAGGGAACAACCTAGAATTACCAGAAATTCTTGCCTTCACTCAAACTACCAGTCCCTTAAGTCTCCTGTGAAGTGAGCCACTTTCATCCACATCACATGCAGATGTGGCACTTGGGGACATGATTTAGTTGTGGGTTTGGTAGTGTTGGGTCATCAACTCTATGACCTTTTCCAACCTAAACAATTCTATAATTCTATGAACATTTTTGTGGTTTTTTTCCTAACCTTTCCTACCCAAAAGAAATTAACAAGGCTGATTTTCTGGAGGGGACACATAAATTCCTTCTATTTCGTGCTTTGATTTTGCAGATTCTTTTCTGCAGCTGTTCTTCCATGCCCAAGCAGATCAGCCACTTACTTCTTGTGGTTGCACGACACATCCATTGCTTCTACAAGGGAGGATTAGTAAAGGCAGTTGATGCTACTTTTTGTTTGTTCAGGATTTTTTGGTCTTCATTATTCCTCTATCTACTTTGAACTTGTGCCAGTAACTTACAATAGGGTGTTACATGCTTGTCAGGCAAGTTACTATACTAATTTGTGAAACAGTTCTAAGCAGGATTATCAACATGGGACTCTTCTCCCCCTCCCCCCCTCAACTATATCATTACTATAATTATTGTTTTTCTCACATTAGCCAGAAAAATTAGGAATGATATACTAAGAGTGTGGATTCAGTCTTGGTGAGATGAATCCTAGTGTCTGCTTCAGAAGGTTCATTGCTCTTTTTTTATAAGTAGCCTTTCAGTTTATTTGAAGTATTTAAAATAGTTTCTTTGCCTTTTGAAATACATTTTGCTGCAGAATTGTGTTATACAGAAGTAGTCAATTTATTTAAATTACTGTTCTGCACATTGGAGATAAAAACAAATATATAAATAAATAAGCAATTTCAGACATCTGTGACAGAATTTCTAAGTTAAACAATGGGAATAGTTAAACTGAAAAAAAATGAGAAAATAATACATTCTCACCTTTTAATTCTTTACGTTTAAATGTGGAATGCCACCTCAGAAGGTAAGAATAAATCTCATACCTTTTGCATTTTAAGTCACTATTTTACTTTCAAGAATTTCTGTTTGAGCTAATTAGTTTAATGTCCTGATTTTTATTAAAATAAACACAAACAAACAACAGAATATTATTCCTGAGCAATTCATGCTGATGAAAACTAGCTTACTATAAGAATATTGTATCGAAAGGTCAACACCTCAAACAAAACCAGATGGATTTTCTATCAGTAAAAGGTTCCATGTTTTTCCTCCTGCATTCAGTTCTGCAGAACTCTCTCCAAAGGCAGACTTGAAGGTTTTCAAAAAGACAGAAGTGCCTGATCTGAGACATTAGAGAAAGGGTGAATTTACAAGAAAGTAAATTTTCCAGGTATTTATTATTTTCCAGTGGGGAAATGCATTTTGCTCTGTGTTTTCAGGATATTATTTTCAGTATTTAGAGTGTGTTTGTAAGGGGACTTCCAAAGACACACGAGCTGTCTAGAAAATTCACATGTACATGCAAATCTAGTCCATAACATGTCTGAAAAACTTCTTAATACATTCATTTTTTCTTGTTCTCCTCCTTATTTCCCTTTAGACATAAAACAACCTCTCAAGAGAAGCTTTCTTCACACAGAATATATATTTCAGCAAATTACTGTATGCCTTGAATTTTGCAATGTGTAATTGAAAACTAAATATGTGATCAGTAACTTCTCAACAGGTTCAGATAAATAAAGTAGTATTAATTTTCTTTTTTCCCTTCTGGGTTTGATTCAAATAGCTTGGATACCTTACCTCTGAAAAGAAAATAGCTTTTGGAGGAGTTAAGTTTTCATAGTTGATATTTTATGAAAGTAAAAAATATGAAGATAGAAGACTGGCATAGCTACAAAGCTGTAACTTAAGATCTCTCCCTGTTGCCTGTCAAGTGTAGATAATTAGAACTAATATCATTGCTGATTCTGGCTTACAAACCTCTCTATAATTTTTGTTACTTCAATGTAAGGTTGATTTTTTTCTTTTTAAATTCAAGGCAGGAATAAGATTTGACTTCTGTTCTCATCTCTGCTATCCATTGCTTCTTGATCATTGTCTTTTCCTTTTGCAACATACATTAGTGTAATAAAGTGGATATTCAGCATCTCCAATACACACTTTTTGCTTATTTTCATTGCTTTCTCTGTTTCATTCCACACAAACTCATTTTCCCTCTCATTATTTTAGATGCATTTTTTAATTTAAAAATAAATAGTTTACATAAATGTGAAGTGCAAGTAAGAATGCAGTAGAGTTGAGTTTTAATCAAATTTTTTTTGTATTTGATTGTTATAATATTTTATTGTTTTATTTCATATTAACTCTTTGTGAGGATTTTTGCAACTATTCAGGAGGAAGAAAATTTTAAGTTATTTTTAGTACACGGAATTGTGCTTATACGAACATATGAAGATGATTGTTTGGAAGCCCTGAATTAGCTTTTTAAGTCTACTAAAGAATAACTTGAAGTTAGGTTTTAATAGAATTTATTACCATTGTTAGTCTAAACCACATTTTGTCTAAACCACAATTGCAAAAGTCTGCCAGAGAGAAAGGCCATTAAATACGCCTCTTGTGAGATAACCCATCTTCAAAATCACTCCCACATAAACATCAAGAAGATTAAAAACCATAGAATCAGTCTTTTTTGGCCACCTCCAAAATTATCAGAAAAAGAAAAATATAATTTTCAAAAATGTAGAAACAATCCTGACAAATAGGTGAGTTGAGTTTGCATGAAGAGCTTTTGTCAGTCCATCTGGAAAGAGTGAAGGAGGGTTTATTAATAATTATTACATCTGATGTATTATTCTGTCCCCATATAATGACGGTGCTGTTCAGACAATAGATGAGTTAAAATTCCAGACACACATGAAAAATAACCACCCAACCTATAAAGATAGCTTAGGCTTTGGCATTAGATTTTTCTGTAACCCTACCCTGAGAGTAACACCATGTACCTGAGAGCACTGTCCAAACGCTTCTTGAACTCTGTCAGGATGGTTCTGTGACCACTTCCCTGGGGAGTCTGTTCAACCTGCTCAGCCACTCTGTAGGTGAAGAACCTATTCCTGACATCCAACCTAAACCTCCCCTGACACAACTTCAGGCCATTTCCTTGAGTCCTTTCTCTGGTCATGAGAGTGAAGTGATGTGGCCCTGCCCTCCTTCTCCCTGCACGAGAATGTTGAAGACCACACTGAGGTCTCCCCTCAGCCTCCTCCAGGCTGGACAGACCAAGTGGCCTCAGGAACAGCTTCCCCTCAAGGCCCTTCACCATCCTCGTGGCCCTCCTTTGGACCCTCTCTAATGGCTTCATATCTTTTTTATACTGTGGCACCCAAAGCTGCCCCCAGCCCTCGAGGTGAGCCCAGTGCAGAACAGAGTGGGACAATCCCCTCCCTTGCCCAGCTGACGAGCAGGGCTGAACTTATGATTCACTGCTCCTGGTTAGCTTTTCACATTTTATTTTTTTTCAAACTGGTGTGTGAGAAAATGAAAGAGGACTTGATAGGTGTAATCAGTCATTCCCAAAGGGCAATCCCATGGAAATCCAGCCATCAGCTGGCAACTGGTTGCAGAAGCCAGCAGAAGTGAGCAGCCCTAGGGAGCCAATGGGCAGCGTAGGCTCTGTGGCTGGCACGGCACCTACACAAGGGATATTTGTCTAGCTGTGCTGAGAGGATTCAGTTCAGCTTGTGGGATCTGACAGTTTTAATCCAGATAAAATAAACTCCTGCCTATGAAGCATGGGAAAGGGAAGTATAAGTATTCAAACAAAATTCAAAAAACAACAACAAAAAAAAGAATGCATTTTGCAGCTGTTGTTTGGGAGGTTTTATCTTCACAGTTAATGAGAATTTTCTTTCTTTCTTCCTATATCTGTTTTACTAAGATAATGATAGATACAGATATTTGAAAACATTGAAAAGCATGTGAGATGCTGTCATGATGTGACTGTCTTTACTGTAATATTTAAAACTCCAAATAAAATTGCGTGGTTTTCCCTGGGAGAAAGCAAGGATGCTTTCAGGTATTTTTTTTTCCATGTTTAATTTTATTTTCATTCCTCCACTTCAGCTCTGAGTGATATCAAAAAATAATGGCAAATGTAAGTTTTCTACCATCCTATGCATCATTTACAGCTTCAACAAGGGCTCTTTTTCTTTAAAAAACAACCATACAACCCCATAAATATTTTTTCCCAAGAAAGATCTTCTTACTCTTCTCCAAAAGCTTGTATTGACTAGCAGTGATGCAGAATGTCATGCAAATGCTTGCTACTACTTAGGAGCTGTGCTTACTTAGCCTCGGTTCTATTAATGATGGTGTGAAAATAACAGTGCTATAATAAGCAAAGCTGTAAATGCTGGTCTAATAATTTTATGCTGCCATCTAGTTTATAGGCTTTATGGAGTCTGCAGTTAGAATGTTATGAAGAGTTATACAGATCTTTAATTGCACAATCTTTTAAATTATGCAGTCCATGAACACAGTTTTTTCCAGTGCCTCATACTGAAGCAGTTAATTTTATATCCCCATAGTTCCAGATATCAAAGAGTTTCTTTTAAGAAGTCTGTGTTTCCATATCAGCCAAGTTCTGAGGTTTTCTGATTATTTTTTTTCTTGAATGTTTCTTTCATGGCTACATTCTGAAAATGGCTATGTGCAAAATTGCCCCTAGTTTTAATTTTCAAAGAAGTCTAAAGTTTTACTAGAAAAAAAAATTACTTACATTTTCTTAGGGGAGAAAGGGAGTGGTAAGTCAGTATGTGCCTGCATATGATCTATAATGACCCCCATAAAAAAATCAAAAAAACCTTTTTTCCTCCCACCATTGATACTTAGATAGCACGTGGTTGTAGCTCAATGTTTATGAAATATGGTCTTTGTTCAGATAACTAAACAAACAAACAAATAAATAAATGTGTCGATTCTGATACTTTTTTTCAGGTATGAAATGCAGGTCCTAATGTGTATAAGAAGAACATTTTATATTTGCCTTTCTGAAAACATTACCCATGCTTGATTTGGTATGGATTTCACAGTTAAACAGTTCTGCAGAGCCAATTCCCAGAGAGGACTAGGGGTCAGCCTAGGGCTGAGCTCATGCACCTTCTGGGAAAGAAAATGACCTTCAACAAGCAAAATTTGCATTACATTAAGAGTATATCCTACTGTGCAAACTGGGTAAATTTTTAATGTATGTTGGCATGTATTTTTGAATGCAGTGGAAATATTTTTTGCATCCAGAAAAACATCCTGTTTCCAATGTGTATCAGTGGGAAGTGAAAGGGGACTGACATAAGGATTGGAGACATCTTATTTATGTATTTTTTGAAACTTCCCACAAAAATATGATTAGATTATATGAATTCTCTTAAGAATCTCTTCCTCTTTCTCTCTCACCCTATCAATTATGCATGCAATTGCCTGCAGTATATATACTTTGTGTACTGAGAAAATGACCCAGAGGATATCTACATTTTCCTTGGGAAAACAAGCTAAAAGCAAACAAATATAGTTTACCTCAAGACACTTTATACTTTGCTGAGATTAGGTGATGATGTACTCAGTTGTTACTGGTGGGGAAGCAAAATCACTGAAAATAAACTCAAGATTGAAGGACTGTAGTGACAAGCAGGGGAAAAAAAAAAAGAGTAAAATAAAAAGAATAATGATGCCTAAATTGACTGTCCTCTGCTTTAACAGTTATGGCCAGCCTTTCTACCACACACATTTTCAATCACGATCCACAGAGGCAGACGAAAAATCCTTTAATTATGTTTGAATTCTTTGAACTGTAGCCTCAGAATAATATATTCACCACTGAATCTTTGGGTTTATGGGGTAAAATAATCTTCCACAGAATATAATTTCTGTGTTCTTTCCTCACTGTAGAAAGAAGGACCAGGATTTTTAAAAATCTGAGTGCAGAAAAAATGTCTTTGAGTGAAAAACAACAACAGATGTCTGATTATTCCATGGAAACCTTATTGTCATTCATTCTAAATCTCCCCTTGATATAATTTAACATAAATAACTCAGAATAAGTAAAATAAAGTATGAAAAATGTCATTTGACAGAGATAAAGTTATAAAGTAGTTTAAAGTGGTTTTAGGATTTTACTAGCTGAATTAAATGTTTACTGCAGGTGTATGGATGTTTCACCTGAGGAGAAAGGCACATTGCAGCTTTTGTCATTTATATGTATTGGCATAAACACACCATTCACCTTCCCAACCATAAACAGAAATAGATAGCAGTTGTATTCTAAGATGTTGGGAAAGTACAGTGTTGTATATGAAAAAACAAGTCTTGCTGCCTTCAAGAAATCCTATTAAATTTGAGAGAATTTTTGGAGGCAGTGATGCACCATGCACTAGAGCATAGGAGCAAAATTTTTATTAGAAACCAAGCAAATTAACAATATTTTTCCTAATTAATATTGAAGGATACTGAAAGTACTAGAAATAAGAGTAGACTGTAAGACAAAAGGATATAAAAGTAATAAGCTTCTAGAGAAATAGCTTATTTTACATTATTAGTTGAAAGAAAATTAAATTATTCACCAATAAGGATTAGACTTCAATTACAGTTTCATTTCTTCATGCCTTTAAAAATTATAATAAATGGTTAATGTCTAACAATTCTCTTAAGTACACTAGTAACTAATGATGCAACTCATAACCAAAAATTTTAGGTGAATCTTACAAGAAAATTTAGCATCATTTCCCATTTCTAGCTGGATTCTGAGAAGAGAAATGTTGCGTACTTGCATACAGTGAAAAATTTTATCAGTTGCATTTTAAAATCATTAAAAAGTTTTTCCACTGGACTAGAAATATCAGGTCTGGGTTACAAAACAGTGAGATTTGCATAAAGGGATAGGCTAGAGTTCAATTATACTTTCTGACTTTCTTGATAATATCTACAGTTATTTATGTTGGTTGTTAAAGTGTTTACATTGATTTATATATTTCACATGTTTAAAAAACCTTTTTATGCTTTCCATTTTCTCTTCATTATTTCCTTGGTGAGCTACTGAAATACATCTTGAAGAGTTGAAAATCACTTTCTTTTTTCTGGTTTTATCTTCCTCTAAAAAAGATAGTAGTTAAAATCCAAGTATGAAGAATTCTGCTATTAATTTTAGGGCCTTTGGTTGTTTCTCCTTAGTCTGCTAAACTGCTTGCTAGAGAATAGCACACTATGCCTCCAGAATAAGCCTCTTGTGTCTGAATTCACCTGGATCTAAGGAAGATGTAGGTGAAGGGAACAGCTCCAGATCTTTGTACTTCATCTTCCTTGGTTTAGGAAAACCCTAAGTTTTCATGAGCCCTTCTGCTTCTGTACCTCTTATTTGGGAAGGAGAAATATCCCAGTTTGTATGAAACTGCTATCAAGCTATTTGAGATATAATTAGGTTCCTGAATATGCCACGTTAAGTTTTCTTTAATGATATTTAAATAACATGTAGCTTATATTAATTTTGGTCTTTTTTTTCTAACTGAATAGTTAGAAAATAATTCTAACAATATTGTACAGTTTTAGCTCTCAAAAGGGTGAAAACAATCTGCTTTCATTAGGAAAATATGTCCTGCAATTAAATATATGACATAGGATATAAAACCTTCAAAGAAAACAAAAAAAAATTCCATATAACACCTTAAAATAAGTCTTAATGCAAGGTTCCTTTTTCCTAGCTCACAAAAAAGGAATAAATTGCAATAGAACTCTTCAATGCACTTTTCAGCTTTAATGGATCGAGTTGAATAGGTCTCTTTTTACTTGGATTATCACTGCATGAGTATTGAAATAATGTTCCTTGTGAGCTGAAATTTCCTCTTTGGTAATAAAGGGAACTGACAGAGCTTTTTAGACATTAGCACCATTATTATGAAGCCTCTTCCTATCTTAGCATTAAACTATTAGAGCAAATTATGGCATGTCATTGTTTTGACAATTAATGCTTCAAACAAATATTTTTACATAACCGTAAGTTAAGGATATGGTAGCTATTCATTCATAATTTGTCATTCCTTTTAGTCATACCCTAAAATTGAATCCTTAAGGTCATAAGAAGGTGCATATTTGGTATTGCTTTTAAGATATTTATTGTATCAGACAGGTTCCTGGCCCTGCACCATAAAATGGCACAGCTTTTTATAAATTCCAAAAGTCTACTTCCAACTATTGCCAGCTCCTGTGTCACCAGACTGGAGCTTCCTACAAACACTAAGTAAGAGTGTCTGAAAATGTGCAAGAGTCACAGATGTATGCACACAGCTCTTAATTACAAAGAAACAACTCACAAACTGAAAAGGAGGGGAAAAGAACATGATAAAACCTAGTAAGAAGGCAAGTCCAAAAGCTGAAAGCTAACGAAGGAAATTAAAGTTGAGTTTCCTTACTGATTCAGATGACTTTACCATAGGTACTGTTGGTGTACTAAGCAAATGAACCTTTGTGAGTTATATCTTTTATTGTATCATCAGCTATAGAAATGGAACCGTTATTATTAAATGTGTTTTCGATTTAGATTTGTATCAGATCAATGTTGTGTATCCTCTAAAACTTCCAGTCTATTTTCTATTTCCTGATGCTAATGCTTTATTCATTTGATGCTAGATCAGGCTGGTACCATAAAAGATGAGGAAGGAGAAAATTCAGTCAAAGCCAAACACCTGAGGTATTGAGGCATGTACAAAATTTTGTACATTGAAAATATGATTTCTGCAGCAAGTGGGAGAATACCAGGAGGAAATAGGATCTGCCAGGCTGTTCCTGGGGACACAGTACGTTCCTTGCTCAGTATTTGATCTATAAATTTTCACAGTTCAAATTGCAGTGATAAGCATGAAATGAAAATTAGAAGTGACAGAATATGGCTGCAGACTTTAAGAACGTTTGCTCATTTGCGAGCATTACATGAACACGGGGTCAGCATAGTGTCCCAGAAAATGGCATTATATCCCATAAAACACAGTTACACTTATTGCTTAACTACCTGTAAAGTTCTCTGACAGAATCAAAGCTATAAGATCAAACTTGCTTAATCTGCATGTGGCAGCTAGTAGAGCTAAAGTACTAAACACATTTTTCCATCTCTTCATCAGTAAGGCTACACACAGGTTTTACAGAACTGATTGAAAACCGTCAGCTAGGAGCATGTGAAAATATGAAGTGGAACATTGATTAAATAGTTATATTTTAAGTAAGTTACTTGAATATCACCATTTTTTCGCTCTCCAGTCTTGTTTCCAATGAAGTTCAGTACTTTTGCCTTCTGACTATTGAAACTCTTCAGAGAAAGCAGCACTTCTTTGGTAGTAATCAGAGCCCTGAACGGCATGGGATCGTTTCCCTGGCTTGGTAGGTTCTCACATTAAAAGGGTTGATTTTTTTTTTTTCTGGGTTGTCTACAATTAAAATATGTCTGAAAAGTAGTTTAGAATAAAGTCTTCAAACAGGGGTCCAGGCTGCAGTCAGCAAAATTATTTGAAGGGTAACAGTGTGAATTGAAGGACAGGCACATACTGAGGAGATTTCAAAAGACTGGAAAAGGTCATAGTAAGGGAGAAGGGGCTTACAGGTAAAAAAGACAGAATAGAAGGATGAACTGAGGAGGTGAAAAGGACAATAGGTCTGCAGAATATAATACATAGTGAAAATTGAATCCATAAAAGATGGAAAGCAACACAGGAATAATAAAGATATACTACCTGTGCACTACAAAGTCTGATGAAAAATTAAAGGGGAGATTCTTTCAAAAAGGGCTATTTGAAGACAAAGTGAGGCTATATAAAATATTTTTGTAGATCATGATCAGAAAGCTTAGAAAATATGGGAGAAAAAAATAAAAAGGAAATCTCTGAAGTAATATAATTGACAAGGTTGACAGCCTCGTAACCAAACTGAAGAAGATAATGAGCATGTGGAGTTACAGATTTTTAAATCTGTTGAACAAATGTAATACTTGAGAATGCAAAATGCTTTAATGAGCTTATTTGTAATGCCACTGACCATGGTGAATTTTAGAAGGGAAACTAAGCTTTTCTGAGAAACACTGCAGGAAAACTAAACCAAAAGATCATTGCTTTGTAAGAGCATAAGTCTTACAAAGAAGTTAAATAACTGATTTTTTAAATATGTCAGTGTTGATTAAGTACATTAAGTAGATTAAGTAGATTAAAATGCTAAAGGAAACACAGATATTGAAATATGGCCATTCCAAGTATTTGCCTTGAATTTCCACAGACAAATGTGGAATTAGGCACATAGCAATATGTACACTAAAAAAATGTAACAGATGTAAATTACATTTTATAATACATTTTTTTTTTAGCTAAAGAAGCCTTACCAGTAAGCAATTTTTTTTTTTCTGTGACTTTGCCTCTGGTCTTGAGAAATATTAAAATTGTTGTGATGTTATTTGCTGAAGACAGTAAACATCAGTGCATGTCATGTCATAGAAAAAGATACAGGATATTTCCTCTTTTGGTATGAATCTGACACTACTTAAAAAGCTAATTTTGATGTGTCTGGTAAGAGTATGGAGCCAGACTCTTTTTAGTGGTACCCAGTGAGAGGAAATGGGCACAAGCTGAAACACAGCTTGTGAGGAGTCTGTGTTGTTCCCTGTCAGATACTGTGGTGTCACTGGTATTTGATTACACACATAGATGTGTAATTACTGTGTGTATATATTTTTCTTACTAACATTAACCTATCAAAATGCATCAGCAAAGACTTGTGTTCTTAGGATAGTTAACCTTGCAAACTGTCTTCAATGCATGAAAATGGAATTGCATACTCAAAATGTGGGTTTGAATACCAGCAGTAGCTGGTTAATCTTGAATGATCTTGAATGTGTTTGATATTAAATTAAATTGATATGTAATAGTTATGATGACACCACTTTTCAGAACTTCTAAGTTGACCTGTGCCTTTTTTTACCTTATCACCTTTGAAATAAAATTGGAATCTAACTATTTGTGTAAAAGTTTTTCAAACAAAGGTAGTTTTCATGCTGATAAAGGACTATCACTTGTGACCCTTTTACTTGTATTTTTTTTCTTTACAAGGTGCCTGAGCTTTTAACTACTCTTAAAAATTGCTTGCTAGGTTCACCTTCCACCTTCTTATAGGTAATACCAGATTACAAAGTGAAATTACTCTTTCAGACTTCCTAGTCATCAGTTTTTATTCCCTTTCCCTACTTTATTTTTATCTATATCCCTAGAGTACCTAATTTTGATAGAAAATGTTCTTAATCTCTAGACTCCGAATTCCGTGGATCTCAATCATGTGCTGTTGATTGTTCAGCCTTCTTAATGATTATAAATAGTTAACAGAAGGGGCTGTTAGACTAATTATTGGTAAATGACTTAATCATTTCATATGTGTACTCTTACAAAATTCTTCTTTGTAATAATTGACACACAAAATCTGTTTAAAAAAAAATCACAAAAATCTGTTCTACAAATAACTTCTTTCTATTGCACCGTTTTGCAGCTGAGCCAACCAGTACAACCTCAAGGCTTGAAAGATACATCTCCNCCCCGTAGCGAGACGCCGTCTTCTGTTTCTATCTGTAAGCTCCCACAAAATTCTTCTTTGTAATAATTGACACACAAAATCTGTTTAAAAAAAAATCACAAAAATCTGTTCTACAAATAACTTCTTTCTATTGCACCGTTTTGCAGCTGAGCCAACCAGTACAACCTCAAGGCTTGAAAGATACATCTCCAAGTGTAGAATCCAGCTGTGTTTCTTTTCTTTCTTCAGTAGACACCTTAAAGTCTAAATGTTAAACACAGAAATATGTCTATATTTGAAAGTGGTGCAGCAGGTAGACACAGCAGTGTGTGACAGTGTGAGTGTGGGGATGTAGCTGTGAAGGGGCTTCAGTTCCAGCTCAGGAGGTGGAGTATGACTGACAGAGTGGCTCCTGGATGATCAGACAGGGAAGTTCAATAAACATCTGTAAACTATTAATCCCTTGTTTTGCAGATAGCTGCAGTTATGGTGAAATTTGTTGCTGATATATAATATTTTTAGGTATCTGATTACATGGTAGAATGAAGCAGCTGTTGATATGAAAACTCTGACACAAAACTAACAGTTACCTGTAGGTAGAAGGATTTAAGGCCAAATAGACATAATGTGAGAAGGTTTTCTGTGTGTTTCACAATGTTTCCATATAATATATGTGGAAGCTAGTGCAAATTAGTCAGTAATTAATGAGATTAGTGTGCAGGCATCATGGCACTAACACTCTGCAAGATCGTCATCTCCCCTTCCCCACCAAGAGCCATCCGCCAGGATCTTGTCTGAAACCATTTGCCTTATTTAAACTAATGAGTGCTGCTATTTTTTCATGGAAATGAAATAAGCTTGTTCTAGATCTGCCTTTTGTGCTGTATGCAGTGTCTGCCTGACACTTAAAAATACCAGTCAGAAAGTAGTCAGCTGTTTGTTCCTCCATGTTTGTTTTTCAAAATCGTTGCTGACCTTTTATAACTGAATTCAAGTGGTTCTTTGCATAGCCAGCTTTACCAAGGAGCCTCAGCACCTTGCCTCTGTTTGGTGAGATAAAGCAAGCAAACACAATTTCCCCTTTTAGGAGCTGGTGAAAGCCAGCTAGAGTTCTCAGAGGAAAGATGTGGAAGGGATGGGAGATCTGCAAGGTTGTAAGGGGAGAGCAGGTAGTGTCTGTGGGGAGAAGTGATGGTAATACATCACATCATATGCATTTTGGAGGGATTCAGGATACCTCTTGAATTTCCTGACTATTTGAAGGATAGGTTTTCCTGCTGGTTTTGCTGAGATATCAGTCTTTTAAGAATCTCTGTGCTGTTTCAGATCCCAAATTTTGCATGACTTTCTTATCATCATTCTCTAAAAATGCACTTTACTAAGACACAAAACCTTATGAAATCAGAGCTGCAAGTATCATTTCAGTGTGGCTTTTTCAGGTGGCAGTTTCACTTACCTTATTTGTGAGATAGGAAGTAATATGAAGCTATATGTATCAGGTACCCTAGAACTTAATGTCAAATGGATAAAGACCTTGTTGTGCTCCAGACAGAGTGACTTCTTGGGTAGGGGCTGAAATAGTAAATTGAATTTCCACATAAAACAGGAACAGTTGTAGATGTTCCTTTCATTTCAGTCTTACCCTATTTTGATGTTCAATGAAATAAAAAGGAAATTAACAATACCCTGCTAAAATCCTTTCATAAAAGCATCTTTTCAAAATAGCAAGCTTACTTCAGGCTTCCTTATAAATGTAAATTTAACAGCAACAACAAAAATAACAAAAATAAAACCTTGAGAATGAGTGGGTATTTTGAAAGAAATTAAGAAATGACACCTCTCTTTTTCCTGTGGACTTTTTCATAAAGTAGTTCCATTAGTAATTCAAAAGCATTCTGTGTCAATTATGCTTGTATAACTCTAAACCCCCTAACCATTCAGCAAGTAGCATGAGTGTGTTTGAGTGATAATACAGAAAAAAAATGTACACACACACACACACAAAAAAGAGTGAACCTACCCTTGAGTAAATAAAAGTGAAATCCAAGTTGTCTTTTATTACCAGTAGTGATGAGGCATGAAAAAAGAAAGAATCCATTCTGAGATACAGCTCTTATGCTTTAGTTTTCAGGGCTAACAGATGAAAAACATTTCACAGATATCAAACAAAAGCATATAAGGGGGGGTGGTTTGAAACAACATGCTGACTAGGTTGTTAATCACCTGCAACTCCCAAATAATGAGAGAAGTTTAATACATGTTTTGTATCATTTTTATCAAGTATTTAAAATAAAAAAAGAGCAAAACACCAAAATCAAAATGTCACAAGACCACATAAGAGTAAACAACAGAAGCTCTATAGAGATAGCAAAGGGTTCTTTTTAAATTATGCTTCTACATTATTACAGGTTACACATTTCAAAAGCACCCACTTTTTACTAGGCAACTTAATCCTAGTTTTAAAGCCCTTAAAGACCCTTAATCACATGTATTTTCAATATCACTTAGGGCCAACATACACAGAGAAGTTTCCTCAAGGCCGTGTGCTCCCAAGCCTCAGCTGCTCTGCAGTAATTGCCTTCACTTTGCAATAATTGTGATTTAGTCCACAGCAAATGCATGGCCTTTGCAGGTAATTCCAGCCACAATTAGAACACCAAGGGGACTTCACAGGCAATGGAGACAGCAACTGACAACACCACGGTATCCAGAAATTTCTTTGCATAATTTGTAAGTGTAATTCTAAACAATATCCATTTCAAAAGTGCAAATAGGTATCAGAATTTTTAAAGACAGTCAAATTCTTTATAATACCGATACATAAGTGTCTTTAATTGCCTTTTGAAAGGATTTAAAATTATGCTTATTTGTCTATCACATCAATTCATTAATGTTTCCTTTTAATCCAAATATTTTACTCAGTATGTAGGAAAGGAATAGAAGTACTGTGCAAAAAAACTTGCATTTTTTTCTAACGTGGAAGATACATTTTCATACTGTTTAACATAGGCTGCTTAAAAACATAGAATTACAAACAGTTAATACAAGTTTTGAAGTACAAGTCTCCAAACTTTAAAACTTAAAAAAAAAGAGCTAAATTTAATAAAAATCAGTCTCATTGCATAAGCTAGAGAAAGTTTAAACTGCACCAGAAAAAACTCAAGTTTTTTCACTCTAAGTTACAAAGAATCCTTTTTCCCATATGACATTCACCAGCTTTTTAGCTACAGAAACAAAACCAGGAGTATTGAAGGTTTTATGATGATTAATTCTGTAATTAATGCTACAATATGTAAGTTTTGTTGTGGAAATTTATTTGTGCAAAATAATGCTAATGGTTAAATGAGAAGATCAAGAATCATCAAGAACATTGGGAAAAACAAAAAAATTGAAGTAGATTCCCTATACAATACAGGAAATTTAAAAATACATTTTATCTTGTGATTTTCTGAGGTTCATGTTTTCAATCTATAATTAATATTTTAGTTAAGAACATCTATAATTTTGTTTGTATATTTTTATGCATTCTAAATATGTTGGGTTTTTTGTCTTTATGCGACTTCCAGTTTCCATGCACAGGTGGATTTAATGTCTGAGAAATCACATCAGTGAACAAAAGGATGTGAGTTGTGGTGTAATTTTCTTTCTAATTCTAGATTGGATCCTTGAATAATGATAGAAATCGTATTCCAGAAGGGCAAGTAATAATCCAGTTCTCAGGGTAAAAATCTTAAAGCACCCATTTTCTTGTACGAGAAACAGAGTTTGGGAGTAGGGTTTGCATATTTTTAAGCTGTCACTATCAGCCAGGGGAGCAAAAATGGAGCTTTGGATTCCACATTTACCACACTGCTGCCCTGGTCAGTTTGAGATGTGCCTGGTGTTCTGCATAAGCTGAGCTCCAAATTCCTGCCCAACCACAGTTGGGGTTTTCACACAGATTTAGAACTTGGCCTCACCCAAGAAAACAAAATTAATTTTAGATATCTGTTTCTCACATTTATTTATAGCAGGAATTCAAAAGTTAAGGTATGTCTTTAAACTTCCAGTTGGATTCAGCTAGGGGTGAGTTGCAGAAGCAGATTTCTGAGGGGTGTCTTCCAAACTGCTGTGGTGGCGTCAGCCTTAACCATAGAGCACCATCCTTGCCTGAGCCAAGCCTTTGCATCAACCACAATTAGATGTCCTGGGTTGCATTGTATTCTATCACCATCTTCATGAGCTGTTGAAACCAGGTGGGGTGGTGTTCCTTGTCTCCTCCCTCTGGACTATCTTCTGTTAATGGGCCGGCTATTGAAACCAGGTAGGGCAGGGTTCTTTATCTCTCCCATGACCCATCCTCCCTTTAGGGGATATCTTCTGTTAATGGGCCATCGAGTTTCACACATTATCCCATTGTGAGATGCTCACCCAGGGGGAGGGACCAAGCATTCCATCGTGGATATAAGCTGAACTTTCAAACACCACGGGGAGCCCTTGCCTGCTGGATTCCCAGAGGAGAAGAGCTACTGCTGGATCTTCTGGTGGAGACCAGACCTTGTCTTCAGGATCACCACTTTCAACAAGACCACTTTCGTCTGGACTGGTACCAACACTCTGACTGACAGGGTGCCAGGTTGTATTCTGACTCTGTCAGTGGTTTCTTTTTCATGCTATTTCATTTATTTATTTTCTTTTTCTATTAAATTGTATTTCTGACTTAGACTCTCTCAGTGGTTTGTTTTCAAACTAGCACATTAGATTAATTGCATTTTCTAGAGCAAAGCCAGGGCTTTAAACACAGAACCCTTAATGAGTTGTTGTGGTGCTATGACAAGGAAGCTGGGATGAGCCCCTGTGTGTTTCAGGACGTGGCTGGAGGACAGTAATTGATGTGCTGTCGTGGCTGTCAGCTCTCTCTCAGCTGAAGCGTATGGCACCTGACTGAGCTCAGAGCCGGGCTACGCGTCACTGTCAGTGCCGGGGTGTGCCTGCTCTCAGAGCAGGGGGTACCTGGTGGGACACCAGCATCAGATTGCAGTAGGCCTGGGAGCTGATTCTCTTCTTGATTAATGACACTAATTGAAGTTAAAGTCTGTGCACACATCAAGGGCAGAACAGAACCTTCCCGATTTGTCTCTTTATAAACAGCTGACACCCACTCTTCATGGAGAAGTTCCAGCCAGTGTAGACTTAAAAACATTTACATTTCCTACTTTTTTGCTGTGGAATGTCAATAAATCCCATCATATCAATTTTGATAGGAGATACTTGTTCTCTACCTTTTTTTATATATATATACTTTTTTTTTTTTTCCCAAGGAAAAGCTCTGGGATCATACATGTTGCATTCTGCTAAGTATCTCTTTAAACCCCTCCAATCTTTATTAATGATAATAGGAGTGAGTTCTTACATCCTAACTGGTTATGTCAAAACTCCAAAGTTGGGATCAGAGTTATCAACATAGAGGGACAGTGTTCAACCCTGTCAGTAAGGACAGATCATGTTTTGTCTTCTGGTGTGTTTGTGGGTGATTTACTGGTTTTCTGATTATTGATGAATAAATGCAGGTCTCTATCCTGATGCTTGGCTATGACCAGAAACATGGAACAAATGAAATAATTGTTCAGAATTTATAATTGCTGAAAAATTATGAGCTCTTACAGCTCAAAACTGATGGAGCTTATACTGCTCTGATTTATACTACTTCAAAAAAACTAAGTAAAATTATCTGCCATCTTAAAGGATACAATGAATAGCCAATAATGTCTGCATAGTTTGAAAACCCTGCTATTGTACAGTTCATATCTTCTTTACAAACTAGCTTTTTTATCATAAAGAATAGTGAAGGCTTTTCACAAAAATGTAAGCATGTTTTAAGTTTGGAACTGTTTAAAATAGTAAGTAGTAACTGTTAGCATAGATTTGAAATAAAACTAAAACCTTTTAAGATAAAATATTAATTATTTCTCAATCACAAAACATATAGCTGTTTGATCTACTTTTTCTTGCTTACCCAAAGAAACCACAGGTTAAATGAAGCCTGTTCAGACTGCAAATCTGAGGTCTTACAAAAGCATTGGAAAACTGGAGTTTTATGAAAAATATGGTTTGCAACCACTGTCAGAGCAAGACTTCTTCACTGTGAGGGTGACTGAGCTCTGGCACAGGTTACCTGCTCTGTGGAGTCTTCTTCCCTGGAGATATTCAGAAGCCACCTGGACACAGTCCTGGGAAACCTGCTCCAGAAAATCCTGCTTGAGCTGAGAGGTTGGACAAGATGTCCTCCAAAGGTCCCTTCAAACCTCACCTATTCTGTGATTCTGAGAGTTATGTCAAATATATTTAGGCTTAAAATTTTTACCTGTTACAAGGAACTTTCCCCAGCTCCTTCTATAGCAAAAAATATCTGTGTATCAAGAGGCCTATTATAAGCATTCTGCATAAATTTGTATTCTTTTTAAGAAGAAAAGGATTGGTGTTCTGATATTCACCATAAAAAGGGTGGGGGTTTTTTTTACTTATTTCCATATTATTCCTATTTTGACTCGCTAGATTAAAATATTTAGAAACTAAAACTAACTTTCTTAGTGCTTCAAGCAGTGAAAAATCAAATTTCTACAATTATTTTATTTCATCAGTATTGCTTTCAGGATTACCAATTTTACCTGTAAGTCTTTAAAAAGCATACAGTGCTCTTTGTACAAGATAGATCCAAATATGGAGCACTATTTTAGTAATAGTATCATTAGTAATGACATTAATACCCTTCTCATGTTTAGTATGCTAGTGTGCTCTGCATACTGCTTTATTCTGTTGATTAAAATGAGAATTGTAAATTTCCAGGATATAAATGTTGAGTTTGTTTTTTGTTTTATTTTTTTTCCATGTTAGGAAGATATTCAGACTGCAAAGATCATCAGGTGAAAGAGGAAATGAAGGAAGTTTTGTGAGTGATAGGAAGTGTGTCCATCATTAGGATGTCTGGATGCTCTGTCAGATAGTTAAAATAAAGCTACTATACATAAAAAGTTAAAGTTTAATAGAAATATTTTTGTAATAGGATTTTAGCTAGAACTTTACCTAAGGGGTTTTGCCTTCAGAATTGCTGGAAACTGGCTACTTGATTTTTTTGCTGGCTCCTGTAGTGACAAGACTTAAAAGAGTCTCAAAGTAAAAGTCCTCAGTATTGAGGAACCAGAACAGCTGGACAATACTGAACCCAAACACTGAGGAATGTCACTTAATGGAAGTGTGTAGGAACTGTGCAGTTTTCATTTACAGCCAAGAACAATATTATAGTACAGCAGGACTTGATAAAATAAGGTGCCTTATTCAGAGTAGTCTGTACTCCTGTCTGTTAAAAGAGTCTGTATATATCCACCTTGCTGTAAGAAAATTAAGTGGCAAGAAAAATAATCACCATGCCTGGTGCTAAGTTTGGAAATATAACCTCATTCAAACATAAGCCAGATGTAAAAACTGCCCTGAGAAGCCTAAAACTGCAATAGTGTCCCTTGGGTTTGTAGCTCTCTTCTTGCCTTTAAAACAGATGGAAATCTGTGCCCTGTGTTTTTCACAGAGATGAGATGATTATCTGGCCGTGGGAGCAAGGAGTGTTTCAGTGCCAGGGGTTCCTAGGAAGGAAGCAGAAGGCAATGCACAGGTTGCAGGGAGACTATATCCATCAAATTCCTGCTTTTGCCTCAGCACATATTCAGACAGGCAGCGTGCTGCTGCTTTGAGTTACTGTTTGCCGCACACAAGCAGAGGTTATATTCCCCTGTGCATATATTATTATACAAAGAGGTTGGCTTCTGTGGTACCTATAAATCAGTTTTTCACATTGTAAGCTGGTAAGGATTGTCTGCTCCAAGAAGTTATGCTGTGATACAGCACAGGGTAAAAAAATTTTACTGATTGTTACAATCCAGTTATTAAAATTGTTAGAGAGATGACTCTACCAGAATTAAGCTGCAAATGAGACCATGTGCCTAAGTTAATAGTATGGATTTTTTTCAACAGTAAAAGTAAGGAAGAGAGAGAGAGAGATGGAAAGTGAAGAAAAAGGGGGAAGAAAAGAGTAACAGTGAAAGATTAAGCAGAAAATATCACCACTATATGGATCCTGACAGAGTACCATAAATCTACTTCTTCTGATCATCATGGTGGTGACGGTCCCATAAAACAGAGTTTAATGGAATGCCCTAGGGGCAAGTTTGTCCCATTCTCTTGCAGCAGCCTCTGGCTCTGTTGTATCCCTTTGCATCATGAGCAGTGCTCTGCTGCAAGGCCTCAGCAGTGGGTCTGGGGAGCGCTTTGGGGGCTTGGACGGATTATGGCACCTCCCCAGCTGCCCCTCACGGGAATGTCCCAAGGATATGGCCTTCCCAGGCTGGGGGTTTTACACCTGAGCCCCTGTGTGTGAGGGAGGATGGGTGTTCACTGCCTGGGACCAGAGGTGGCACCACAGCCCCAAAACTCTC
>VZRX01022446.1:423328-439391 GCA_013398075.1 Notiomystis cincta | reverse complement strand
CCTGTGTGCTCCTGTATTAAGGAATAAATTTACTCAAAAAGGTCTCTATTAACTTTTTTTTTTCCCTGTTTTGATCTTTTTATGTGATCTGACTATCAGTGAGAACTAGTCCTCTATAATTTCAAATCCAGTTTACCAAACATCAACTTTTCCCACACAAAATAGAATTTGGTTGGTTTGGGTTGTTCCACTTTTCACTGGTTTTTGTATCATCCACAACATCCCTACTTGGATGAGACAGATGCAAGAAAGACAAAATCCCTTATAGTGAAGAGACAATTGTCTTGGGCTGATTCTCTGACAATACTGTATCCCCCATCACCTGCCTGATTTCATTTCTGAAATGCAGTTTGTACCTTTGAAGTGCAAAGGGAGAGAGAAGCTGGGAGAACTCTTCCTCTGACCTTGCAGTTGGATGTTCACACACTTTTCTCCTCGGGGCTGGCAGTCCCTGCCAGGTAGGAGGGCAGAGCAGAGAGTGCTCTCTCTGCCTCTCAGCTTTCAGCTGCAGGCACTGCCATGTGCCTCAGTGGATTCTGATCCTTTCTGGACAATTTTGGGCTCGCTGCTTCACCCAAGGCCAGCTCATCATCTCCAGGATGCTCTGCAGGGCTCTCCATGGGGCCACTGGATCCTGCCCAGCTCAGGAGTGCAGGACCAGCCAAGTTTTACAGTCAGAAGGGACTTTCTAAAATCCACCAACCTTCCCAAGGGGGACAGGCGGGGGTTTCAATACCCTTTTCTGCCCCTTGTCTAGGGGGTGGGATTCTGTGTGTTAAATAAACAAAGATTTTTTCACTTTCATTCGAGAAATTCTTTCTTGAACCTGTGGGGGGAGGAGTTGCCGGGACCTGCATTCCTAGGGGAGAGAGAGACTCTCTTTTTGTGTTGTTTCCTCCTAAACTTGCATCCAAACCGGCACACAATATAGAGAGAATTAGAGAGTGAATTGTTTTGCCTCAAAAACTCCTGTGAGTAGTGCAACAGAAAAACATAGAAACTGTAGGAGTTCAAATTCAAAAAGGAACCTGAAAAATAAGTAAAAACTTAAGGAGCAATTAGCTAACTTAAAAAAAAAAAAAAGATAAATATATCCAGAGAAGGAAGCCTTTTGCTTCTATTGCAGAGTTATGTAAGTAATTATAGATGATGAAAACATTACAGAAAAATACTTGATTTATTTACTTAATTGAAAACAAACATCCTTCCTCATTCTCTCAAAGAGCAACAATGTCAACAACAAAAAGGAGTGAAGCGCTACTAACAACCAAACATAGAGATTCTTTTTTTTTCTTCTCTCCTTTTTTTTTTTTCACTTTAAGCTCTGAAGGAATGCAGAGGTAAAACAGCTTTTGGTGCCTGGATCATCCAGATCACAGTGACATCCTACCAGAAATGAAGTCACCATCATGACATTCGCAAGAGGTCTGGTATTAAATTTGCACAATAGGGCCAAACAGCAATAAAGGAGAAATACAGAAAGAGGTTTCAACTCTTGAAAGTGGATAAAATCACAGATGGAAAATGTTTTTTTTTCAAGAGTCGGATATTAAAACTCAGTGTACTTAGGAAGAGGAGGGAAAATAGGTTTAATGTAAGGGCAAAAGCAATTCTTGTCAGTTAAATATGAGGAATAATCTCCCAAAGGAAACTGATGATGGTCCTGTCATTTAACACTTTTGTAACTGGGCTGTGTAATGTTCCAACACATACAATACTAAAGGGAACAATTCTGTACTGTCAGGCCATTAATTTTTTACTCTTAATTAACCTCTTCTGTATTATGGTTATAAAATGTAAAATGTGCAGATATATTTCCTTCTTGAAGGAGCCTGAATAT
This sequence comes from Notiomystis cincta, assembly GCA_013398075.1. NCBI lineage: Eukaryota > Metazoa > Chordata > Aves > Passeriformes > Notiomystidae > Notiomystis > Notiomystis cincta. Next base: position 437,551 of record VZRX01022446.1, on the reverse strand, counting down.
TTCTATTGTGTGTAGCACTTACACATATGCAATGATCTACAACCACAATTTATTTATCCATGTAGAAAAATGAGCCACAGGTGTTCTCAGTCAGAGAGTTAATCAATAAATCTCCAAATACATCACTGTGAAAGGGATACTGCATTTGTTGACTTTTAAAGTGTCCAGGACTTTATCAACTTGATTCTTTCAAAGATATTATCTGAAGAACAGATTCACCTAGATCATATACTGCATAGAATTTGAATTTGCCTGAATGATCTTGGCATCAGTGTTCAGATAAAGATGTACTTACCTTGTTTAAGATGGTTTTAGTGCATCATTGATTATATATTTCTTTTGTGGCTCAAAATCTAATCTAAATTAATTGGTTTACATTAAATATGATTATGCCAACTTCATAATCCCAAAGACCAAAGATTTCTAAAAAATTCTCATGTTGTCCTATTGCTGAATTAACCTCATTTAATCTTTTTTCACCTCTCTAGCACAGAAGAATAAGATTCTAGGACTGACTGCTATTAGCCAAATCCTTTACTTTCTCAAAAAAGAGGAGTTTCTTGTTTGCAATAGTTCAAGTAAGAACTCAAAGACGTAAGGAAGGTGTCAGCCCCCTGCAGTAATAATGGGGGAGGATAAAGATGTGTGTGTGTATAAACATGCATGGCTGAACAGATAAGAATTAGATTGTAGAACATTTTATGAGTTATACAGTTAACTAAATGGACTTAGAAAAAAATTTTAAAAAAAGTTTACACCTGTAGCATGTTGATCCAGTACTTGAATTCACCAGCTGACTCACTATTGGATATAGAAAGATGCATAGCTTTGATTTTTGCTATCTGGAACTGCTCCATTTATTTTAGTTTGAACTTTTTGAAGCTTTTTCTTAATTTTATAAATGTATTTTTAGGATCAGTAAGAACTGAAGTTGTGCCAACTTTTCATTTTCTTCTTCTTTCCTGAGAAAAAGCCTCTTGTACAAAAGGAGTGCAGACTCATGTTCTGTGAATGCTTTTTTCATGAATAAAAATAAATAGTAATAACTCATTACACAACAGGAAGGAAAGAGGAGGAGAATGGGGAAGGAAGGTCTATAGATTTTTAACCTTGGCTTCTTTCTAGTCATTATTATATTGTCAGTCACTGTGTTTTTTAATAAGCATATTACGTAGTAGAAGCCCAAAAACATTACTGAAAGGAAGAACCTCTCTGTCTTCTCCCAGTAGTGTATATGAAGAAAAGGGTCTTGAAATCATCTCTGCTCTTACTGTATTTCAGTGCACAGATGGATAATTACTCAAATTGCTTATTGATCATAACTAGACTTCCACAGCTAATTACATAATATATTGAATGCATGTATTTCTGCTTAATTAGTCATGTACTAGCAAGATGAGATGTTTGTGTACATTATATTGATAGAATACATAACAAAATAGGAATCTAGTTTCTATCAAAGTACAGACTTTAATAATAATCTAGACAGTAATGCCAGCATTAAGCCACTAATGTAGAAAGCAAGCCAATTTGGTCTCTTTGTCAATGGCAAATGTAAAATATATTTCCCATCTATAAAAAATAAAATCACAAAGAATAATTTCACGAAATGAAAAATTTAAAGGAATCACTTACTTCGCCAGTGATTACATTATCCCTTCTATTTTTATACTGATGATTATATTATTCCTGTGCTCACCTTTGTCTTTTCTTGATTAAAATGTATTTTCTGAAGTTCCACACAGAATACTATAAAACTGTGTGTAAGGATCTATGAAACTACATTTTATAATAGTGGAACTGCTCTACTTTGGAGGGAAGGCAGGGCAGGGGGACAGAAAGACATATGACAATATTAGATGAGGTTTCTTTCTATCCAGGGGAACAGCATGAGTTGGTGGAGGATAAAATAGATTTTTTTCAATGTTGATTTTTATGCAGTACAGAGGTTTTCCTACAGGAGTCTGCCAGATTGTCTGGAGCAGGAAATGTAAGGAATTAAAAGAATTAGGATTGCTTCTTCAAGGCAAAAATGAGTTTAAATGGTAGCAATGGAGGAACCTGCTGTGCCTATGTATAGCAAAATGGGAGAATGCTTAACACTTGGTACATGCAAGGGGCTGGAGTAAGTAGCATTTTCTCAGGCATTTAAACAATTGGAATCCTAAAGGAAAATAGCATATTGTCATGTCTGAGAATGCACATGCAATTTGCTCATTTGTTGTTTTGTAGTTTTTTTTCTTTGTCTCACATGGGATTTTGATCAAAATTTGCTTTCAAGCAAATGTGTTTTGGCCAGCTAAGGACAAAAATGGGGCTGGATTGCAATGCCATAGTCTCTTCTGTTCTCTCATGTAAAGGAGTACTCAGAGGTGATCAACACTTACATTAAGTCACAAGTGTCCACTCTCAAAAGAGGCCATAAATGACAGCATTAAACAGCATCCCCAACCTGCTGACTCAAGCCCAGTTACTATCATACAACATTTTGAGAGATCTGAAGGGTTTTTCCTGATGGCTTGTGAACCTTTAGGTCTCTGTAAAATTGCATAGCTTCAAAATTTCTATCTGAAGCTGTGATCTAGAATTGTGTGACTCGATATGGCTTAAACTCTGGCCTCTTAAATAAGTAAATTCCATTTTAAAAATAGTATTGGTATTTGAAGCCTAATAAAGGTTGTCTTGAATGTGAGTGAGATGAAAATTAGCAATGACACATCTCAGCCAGTTCCATTCTGCTGCCAAAAGATTTTACTTTTTGGGAAGACATGTACATGTGAATAAGTCATAGATTTGGTTCTTCAACCAAAATAAATTATAAACAATTCAGGAGAGCAAAGAGATAGTTGCAATGTTTATCACATAATGTAATGATAGGAAAAACTGATTCTAGAACACTCGTTACAAACAATCATCTTTTCCTTAGGCCTGATGCATTAATTGTGATGGTTAATTGTGAAACATAATAGTATAAAGTTACACAAGCACTCAGTTTTACTTGCAGTTGTCTAATTCTTTAACTGAAGTACTTGGAATCTATCTTGTATATTTTCAGATATTTAGAAAAACTTTAGGACAGCATGCTTCCTACTATACTAGGAGAAATGCAGAACAGACTTCTGTATTGATAGCCTGTGCCCTCAGCTAAATCAATTTCAGGCCAGGATGCACTGAGCCTTGGAGGGGATCAGAAAAGCATCAGGAAGAATGACAACTGCTGTGATTTAACCCCAGCCAGCACCTCAGCCCTACACAGACAGGCACTCACTTCTGTCTCTGAGAGGGCGGAGACAGTCAGAGGGTAAAAGTGAGAAAACCCTTTGGTTGAGATAAAGGCAGTTAACAGGTAAAACAAATGCCTTCAGGCAGAGCAAACCAAGGGATTCATCCAGTGCTTCCCACGGACAAGCAGATGTTCGGCCATCTCCAGAAAAGCAAGACTCACAGCTGGGATCAGCTGTCCAAGCTGTGTCCCCTCCCAACTTCTTGTGCACCCCTAGCCCACTCACTGTCAGGATTGTGTGATGACCAGCAAAGGCCTTGGCTGTGTGCAAGCTCTGCTCAGCAGTGAGGAAGATGTCTTTGTGTTATCAGCACTATTTCCAGCACAAAGACAAAAATATAAAATGCAGCACCATACCAGCCACTGTGAAGAAAATTAGTTCTACCCCACCCCAAACCAGTAATAAAGAAGGAAGAAATTGTCTTTTGAACCCTTTTAGAGAGGTAAAGATAGGGGGTTTTTCCAGGTGGAGGAGCAACCTTCCCCTTTGAAAACACAGTAGATGTTTTTTGTCTGCTGCAAATTCCAGTTGGATTCAGCATCTGAAGCAGCCCCTCTGTGCTTCCTTGGGGAGAGTTTGGTTTGCAAGCTAAATGCCTGAAAATGGGATTCCTGTATGTCAAGAAGCAGTTTCTAGGAACATTGACAGCTTGCTATTAAACACTCTGGAGAGACTTAGAGGCTGTGATTTAGCTTTTCATCTAAAATTTTTGATCAATAATAATTTTAAGAATTTCATCCTTTAGATTTGACATATATAGGTCCTTGTGACCTATGGATCTGGATCCTATCAGTTTGTTGAAATATTAAGTGAATCTCCTCTGTATCAGTGATCTGAATATGATGTGTAAAAATTAAAAAATAAAACATAGATGTTTCTTAAGAGAAATCTAGATAATAGAAACATTGACATGGTCATTTAGCATTGAATATAGTCCCATAAACTAGAGTGGGATTTGATGATGTCATACTGTAAAGTAGATAACAATAATCAAATACTGCATGCTACTATTTTTACCCTTTGCATTTTTTAGATACTTTATTTCAATCATACTGTTTAAAAACATAAATTAAGTTGTATATTTTATGTCTGACAATGGTCAGGAGCAACAGAATAAGCAGGAATTCCAGTATGTTGGAGACAAGAAAGGAAAAGGTTGACAATGAAAGGCAAATAGCACCTGGCAGTTTTAATACAATTGTCTAGGCATTAAAACATTATGAATATAAATCTGTTTCTCCTAGTTAAAAGCAAACAAACAAAACAAACTTTGTTTTCTAATGAATACAGCATTATTTTAGGTTATGGCTTTCCTTTTAATAAGGCAGATCTTGGTGGTGTTGGGTATCATTTAAATTAACCTTGTTGAGACCAAAGTTAATGAGAGCATTTATCAGTGTGATCTAAGAGAATGTTGTGTTCAGAACTGCTTTCTAGTTTACCAAATAACTTTGATAAACCCTTTTAATCCCATTTGAGTGGAAATTTCTGAATGAAAATGTGTATATATCGTTCATTTGGTACTTATGCAAACCTTGAATGTCTTTAATTCTAAAAATTAGATCGAATCATCTATGGCAAAGTTTTTCTCTTTGGCTTATATTCAAGCTATATGAAGAGTTTTATAGTGTGTAAGGTGCCACTTGGACTACTATTTGTTTAATTTACACTTTTTCTCTTCTATGAATTATTTTTACCCTCTGTTCATATTTTTCATCAGTGGTCTGAACAATTGATACCTTCTTTGCCTTCTTCATCCTACAGAGTGTATGACGTTATATTTGAACTCATGTTTAGAATGCAAACTAAGTGTTCTTTATACCCTTGAAGAAGAACAGTACTGCTATCAGGAATAATTAGGTTTTAATTGTCATTGACAAGTTGCTATTTATGTGACTTCCTCAGACCTTGTTTACTCATTCTTCATGCTTTCCTTCTTTCATGTATTCAACATCCCAGATTCTTTCTGAATATATTAATTTCTTGGATAAAATAAAATAAAATAGAATAAAATAAAACCCAAAACAAAACACAAAACCAAAACCTCGCTACTTACTAGCAAACCCCCTTAACCTTTTCTGATTCCTCCAGTTTATTTGAATTGCACAGTGTTTTAATTCCATTAACCAGAATAAAGAACGCAGAGAGTGAACAGATGCTGTATAGAAATTCCATAAAAGTGTTAAAGACTTTATCCCTTGGCATTGCTAACAAATCAATATCTGGCCAGAATATGTGGTGTTTTGGGGGGAGTACAGTGATGAAAAAACACTTATTCATTTCATAAGTAATTATTTGCTTAAAAGATTCCTTGGCCCTTTTAAATCTGACTGCTTTCTGAGTGTCGTGCACAATGCACACTTGTCTGCTTGTCTGATCAATCGGTATTAGATGTTCATAGAAAGCTACTAGCTGTGTCAGCTTTTAGGTCCTTGTCCTTGGCTAGAATGTGCTACTGTTTTACCATTGGGGGAGGACTCTTCTGAACGCACTGGAGCTTTCCTTTTGATTTGATGCAACTGCAAAAAGAGGTCTCAGTATGCTCCTTGGTGTAAGAAAAAGCTTTGCAAAGTTCTAGAGCCTTCCATCATGTCACTCTCCTTCAGTGTGCAGAGATTCTTAGCTGTAAATCCAAACAAGGTTGAGGCCCATGAGCTAAATTCCTCTCTCTGCAATCCCTGTTTTCCTCCTTGCTTCAGTTCCCAGCATCAAAAAGGAGAGAGCAAAAATATTTAAGGAAGAGCTGAGGGATCACAGGTTCATGCTGTAATTCAGCAGCTTTTCACAAAGCAAGAGGTTTGAGCTGGTCTCTCATAAAAGAGAAATATCTACAGAGCCCTTTAAGGACCCCTCAATTTTTTCATTCTTTTCTGATACCTTCTGTAATATTGAACTACCCTGAGGGAATGTTTCAGAGCTCATTTCTGTTGGATTATTTGTGAAAGGTGAAAAAACAGATGTGTAAGTTTAGGCTGGGGATGGGAATCCTAAGTGATCATTCGCTCTCCATAACACTTGGATGAGTGCCTCTGTGTCTGTGCATACTCTTGGGTTTTTCCACATGCCCCCGTGTGAAATCTCTGCTTTTATTAAAATACTTCCTTCTTTCTTAATCAGTGGAAAAGTTAATGCAAGTAAAGTCATTCTAGAGGACATTCTCAGAAACACAAGGATAAAACAGAGAGTAAATGCCAGGGAAGGAGAATGTATTTTGCTGCATTTACTCAGTTCCATTTTCAAATGCCACTAGTGTTTGGCATTTAGCCATTTGTTAGAGAAAACAGATTCTGAGTCTCAGAGTCCTAATGATGTACTAGAGATTAGAAGGGAAAATTATAATTAATTTTGTGTAAAGTCCAAAGGCAATATGCACTCGAGTTAGGAAAAAAAAAATGTCCTATTTCAAGTGCTGGCATTCTTCAGAGTGATGATGGGGACATATACAGGAAGAGGAGCTAATGAGCTGCTGTTTTCTAATCAAAGCAAAAAAAAAAAAATTCTAGTAATAAAATGACAAGCTTCCCATTTCAATGTCATTTACAAAATGACAAAAATAGCCCACTGCTTACTCAATGAAGAAAGAATGACAAAGTTTAGTGCTCGTGAACAATTTTGTTGTCACTTTTCTTAGTACGTCAAATGTATGTGCTTAGTTTGGTGTATTTTATAAGGAAAATGGCACACCTATCTTTTGTATTTCTTACAGTTTATTAATTAGTCAAAGAAGGTAGATACTGATAGATACTGTTAGGTTTTTTTCACAATCCCTTCCAGTTGAGAAGCTCTTCCAGTTGCACATATATGTATGTCATCTCTGCCTGTCTTGGTTAATAAGAGATACACGACATAATTTAGAGGAAAAAGTTTTGTGCAGTACTCAAAATGACAGTTTCTTGAAGAAACTGAAAAGAAAATATTGGGAAATATTGATTTGATCCCTCATAGAAAAATGGCCTACCAAGATGACACATTTGAAAACTACCAAAACCACTTTGTAAAAATTTGAGTGGGAATAAAGAAAAATGGACATGAATGACCTAATAACAGAAAATCTTAGAAGGAAAGGCTTGTTCTCCTAGAAAGATATTGTTATACAAAAGAAATATGAAAATGAGAAATACGCTGAATAGTTTTTAAAAATTGCAAAGTAAACTTAACTCCCTAGATGTACTTCAAGTTTAAGTAATTCTCCAATAAATCCTCTGATTTTTTTTTCTTTTAATGTAATTTGCTTCTTTATTTCATGAGCTAGTTGATCAGGTAATTAAGACTGATGAGTAAATCAAACAGGAAATCGTGAGGTAAAACATTTCTTAAGTATTCTTGAATATTTAACCAGATGGAATTCCTTTCCCTTACTAATATTTTATACATAAAATTTTAGCTCTGTGTTCTAATTTTTCTGAGCTTTGTACCCAAACTTAGTGATAGCAGTAATGTTCACTATAAGTCATGCTGTGGTAACATTCTCAAGCAAAGGATCAGCCCTTGGAGACTTGATATTAAACTTGTGTATATTTCAAATAAGAGTAGCGAAACTAGCCTTTAAAAGTGAAATATCCTTAAAAAAATTATATTGGGGGTATTCTTCCCCTATACAAAACCATCATGTTCTCTGCCTTCCATGAGTCAAGTTTCATGAAACACTCTTTCGCCTTCAGCTCTTCCTAATCTCAAGGGAATGATTGTCATATTATGGCACATGGCATGTGCAAGTATCATTACCCACTTTGTGCTTCTGTGTGTCCTGACTGCAGCACCAGGCAGTTCCCTCTGGGTGTGGGACAAAAAGAAGCATAGCTGGTGAGTAGACAAGGTATAAAGGCCATAAACAAGGAGTTCCACCTCAGCACGAGATGTGAGAGCCTTGAGGATGTCAGAGCACTGGAACAGGCTGCCCAGGGAAGGTGTGGATCCTCCCTCTCTGGAGACATTCCAAACCCAGCTGGGTGTGTTCCTGTCACCTGCTCCAGGTGACCCTGCCTTGACAGGGGGGTTGGACTGGATGGTCTCCAGAGGTAGCTTCCAGCCCTAACAATTCTATCATCCTGTGAGGATGGAGTGTCTTCTCACAGCTTGGACTGGTTCAGCTAAAGTCTTAGGATTTATCAATGAACTAGTTTAGATGAAGAATGAGATTTCATAACTTACAGGACCTTTCAGAGTTTTGTTGGTAACTCTTGTTCATGCCCCAGCTTTAGCAGCTGAAAAATCCTGGGTAAAAAATGTAAGTTTGTGGTATGTTGCTGTGTATTTCAAGCCTAATTTTTCTTTTCAACTTTGTTTTCTGAAATGAACCCTCATTTTGCTGCCTGATTTTTTCTTGTCATTGTCTCTGCTAAACTTAACGTAGAAATTTTAGTTTTACTGCTATGTTGTAATTTTTTCCCCAATGTTCAGCCGCCTAAGCAGGCACTTCTAGTCTAGTCAGTTTTTAGTCTCAGAAAAAATAAATGTCTATATGATTTTTAGAATTGCAATTTAGCTTCAAAGACTACAAAAGGCACTGTGTGGGATAAAAACATCTGTCTGCACTGTATTGACATTTATTATGAATGAAATGTTTTCTTCATTGGGTAAAACAATTCAGATCTCCTATTTTGAAAACAGTAATCTTTCTTTCAAAGGTACATTTGCCTTTTGCTTATATAAAAAATGTCTAAATTAAAGTATTGAGTAGAAGTAGAAATGTGCATAGGCTGAAGATCATATACAAGGTATGGCTCCTTGTTTTCTGCAGAATGAAATGGCTTTTTACTCTTGTAAAAAGTAACTCTTTGTAAAAAGCACTCTTGTAAAAAGCAAACTCTTTCCCTGGACAACCTTATTAAAGAGATCAGAGATTTCTTTCAAAAATATTCTCATGTGTGTATGGTTTGAATGAAAGCAGTGTTTTGAGAAACATGAAAAATTGAATGTTTAACTGTATCAGTGTGAAGTGTGTATACTTGGACAAATAACCATGGTTAAAATGCAAGCCTAAAAAACCAGGGCATGAAAAATCTAACATTTTCTGTCAGTCTGCATAAACACACTTCTGACTGAAATGATGTGCCTTTGGACCAGCTCTCAATGGTACATGATAAAACTGAGATATGATTATTATTAAATGTCCTCTGTAGGGAAAAAGCACATCTACTAATCTTCCAAGGGGGCTCAGAAGTGTTAGGAAGAAAAATAGGAGGTGGATGAGTAGGAACAAGAGTTACCTGCAGGGAGTCACAAATCACTCACAGGAAATACCAAAACTGAACCAGTCTGTCATAGACATAGATGTGCTAGAGGTGCTGGAGCATGGCCAGAGAAGGGCAACAAAGCTGGTGAAGGATCTAGAATATGAGTTTGGAGCTGAGGGTGTTTATTCTGGAGAAAAGGAGGCTCAAGGGAGACCTTATCACTCTCTACAACTCCCTAAAAGCAGGTTGTAGCCAGGTAGGTGTTGGTTTCTTCTCTCAGGCAAGAAGCAACAACAGGACAAGAGGAAACACCCTCAAGCTGTGCCAGAGGAGCTTTAAATGGGATGTTAAGAAAAATTTCTTCACTGAAAGAGTTGCTGGAAATTGAAATAGGCTGCCTAGGGAAGTGGTGTAATGATCGTTCTGGAAGTTTTTAGAGAATGTTTGTATGTGGCATTTGTGGACATGCCAGTGGTGGGTTAATCATTGAACCTGATGATCTTGGAGGTTTTTTTTCCAACCTAATGCCTTTTCCAACCTATNGACCCTGCCTTGACAGGGGGATTGGACTGGATGGTCTCCAGAGGTAGCTTCCAGCCCTAACAATTCTATCATCCTGTGAGGATGGAGTGTCTTCTCACAGCTTGGACTGGTTCAGCTAAAGTCTTAGGATTTATCAATGAACTAGTTTAGATGAAGAATGAGATTTCATAACTTACAGGACCTTTCAGAGTTTTGTTGGTAACTCTTGTTCATGCCCCAGCTTTAGCAGCTGAAAAATCCTGGGTAAAAAATGTAAGTTTGTGGTATGTTGCTGTGTATTTCAAGCCTAATTTTTCTTTTCAACTTTGTTTTCTGAAATGAACCCTCATTTTGCTGCCTGATTTTTTCTTGTAATTGTCTCTGCTAAACTTAACGTAGAAATTTTAGTTTTACTGCTATGTTGTAATTTTTTCCCCAATGTTCAGCCGCCTAAGCAGGCACTTCTAGTCTAGTCAGTTTTTAGTCTCAGAAAAAATAAATGTCTATATGATTTTTAGAATTGCAATTTAGCTTCAAAGACTACAAAAGGCACTGTGTGGGATAAAAACATCTGTCTGCACTGTATTGACATTTATTATGAATGAAATGTTTTCTTCATTGGGTAAAACAATTCAGATCTCCTATTTTGAAAACAGTAATCTTTCTTTCAAAGGTACATTTGCCTTTTGCTTATATAAAAAATGTCTAAATTAAAGTATTGAGTAGAAGTAGAAATGTGCATAGGCTGAAGATCATATACAAGGTATGGCTCCTTGTTTTCTGCAGAATGAAATGGCTTTTTACTCTTGTAAAAAGTAACTCTTTGTAAAAAGCACTCTTGTAAAAAGCAAACTCTTTCCCTGGACAACCTTATTAAAGAGATCAGAGATTTCTTTCAAAAATATTCTCATGTGTGTATGGTTTGAATGAAAGCAGTGTTTTGAGAAACATGAAAAATTGAATGTTTAACTGTATCAGTGTGAAGTGTGTATACTTGGACAAATAACCATGGTTAAAATGCAAGCCTAAAAAACCAGGGCATGAAAAATCTAACATTTTCTGTCAGTCTGCATAAACACACTTCTGACTGAAATGATGTGCCTTTGGACCAGCTCTCAATGGTACATGATAAAACTGAGATATGATTATTATTAAATGTCCTCTGTAGGGAAAAAGCACATCTACTAATCTTCCAAGGGGGCTCAGAAGTGTTAGGAAGAAAAATAGGAGGTGGATGAGTAGGAACAAGAGTTACCTGCAGGGAGTCACAAATCACTCACAGGAAATACCAAAACTGAACCAGTCTGTCATAGACATAGATGTGCTAGAGGTGCTGGAGCATGGCCAGAGAAGGGCAACAAAGCTGGTGAAGGATCTAGAATATGAGTTTGGAGCTGAGGGTGTTTATTCTGGAGAAAAGGAGGCTCAAGGGAGACCTTATCACTCTCTACAACTCCCTAAAAGCAGGTTGTAGCCAGGTAGGTGTTGGTTTCTTCTCTCAGGCAAGAAGCAACAACAGGACAAGAGGAAACACCCTCAAGCTGTGCCAGAGGAGCTTTAAATGGGATGTTAAGAAAAATTTCTTCACTGAAAGAGTTGCTGGAAATTGAAATAGGCTGCCTAGGGAAGTGGTGTAATGATCGTTCTGGAAGTTTTTAGAGAATGTTTGTATGTGGCATTTGTGGACATGCCAGTGGTGGGTTAATCATTGAACCTGATGATCTTGGAGGTTTTTTTTCCAACCTAATGCCTTTTCCAACCTATGATTCCCCATCCTTCCAGTTACAGCTCAAATATTGGTGTCGAGGAAGCTGCTCAGAAAGAGACTGCAGGACAGCAACTTCTCAAAGATCACTAAGTTTTGGGGACTAGATGGCTCATCACTAGAAGCCATCACTTCTTGCTGATGATCCCAGGAGGTTTATACTCCACAACTATGGATGCAGACATTAGTCAGGTTATAGAGCTATTAATACTAAGATGTGTCTTTATTTTTTGTTTATCAAAGACCCATCAGTTTGCCTGCTCAGACCTCAAGCTGATATTCAGAGTTCACACTGAGGGGTGTTTTAATGTGCAGGACTGAGAGCTGTGCAATACCTATTGTGTGGCACAGGATTTATGTGCCCTGGGTATTGATCTGATTCATACAGAATCCACATGAATAGATAAGAGCTGAGAGAGACCAGTTATTTGTAACACTAAAATAAAGTTTCCATGTAAAGTTCCACTTTTATTTTTTATTGTTCTTGTACATTTTGTGGCAGCCAGATATAGTGAAGTGTAAAAACTGAAATGAAATTAAAAAGTCAACCAGATTTTCTCAGATAACATCTGAAAAGACTGAGACCTAAGAGCAAAAAAGCTAAAGCATAGATATTTACAGAGTGTGATATAATAAACAATTTCTTCATGCTTGATTTGCTTTTCCCATAGAATAAAAAATCTGTGATGTATCATAAAATGATGATATTAATTAAAATTGATAATACTGAGCCAGCTGCTCTACTGGTGTTCCTACCAAAAGACAGCAGGAAGAGCAATACAGAAATCCAGTCTAGGAAACTCCAAACTGGTTGTAAATTAGAATGGCACATACTGTAATGGTTAATTCAGAATGACAATATTAATTGGGAAAATGTATTTAAAATATATTTTCCTGTCAATCAGTTCCTTTCTGCTCGTGTGCATTTTCAAATTTATCGGATTAGAAAAAAAACGTTAAACAGTTTTGTTTAAAAGTCAAATTAGGAAAAAAATACACTTCTCAAGGTGTGTGTAATCCTGTCCACAAAAATACATGCTTTGCTATTTTATACCAATAACACTTAATGTATATTAATCTGTTTTTAGCCATGCAGATCCCTGTGAAGCCAGTGTGTCCAGATCTGCCCTTTATGTAGTTACTTGATTCCTACTGTGGACTGAACAAATGCCACCCTAAATTCCCACATGTATTAATAATTTGACCTCAAATTTCATCTCAGGCATTGAAGGTGGATTCTAGAGTGATATCCTTCCAGCTTTAGGTAAACAAAGGGAGAAAACTGCCCTTTTTCACAAAATAGCAAGGCTAAGAAACAGAGTTTTCAACAGCTTAGATTGACAGGAAGGTTTGGATAAACCTTATTAAAAGCAACCAAATATTACCTGGATAAGTATGAGTATTTTTACAGTTAACTGATAAAGTCATGTAATTACAGGCAGTAGCTGTAGAATTGGAACCCTGTGAAATCATTTGTTTTGTCAATCTGCTTGAGGAGCTGCACAAATGATTGCAAGGAAATATTGGACAAGACTTGGCAAAGATCTCACTTTTTTGTCAAAAAAATGGAGGAGCTAAATCCATCTTTCACAAAATATAGGACAAATTTGCCAAATCCACTTTATGTAGCTGCTGTTACATTTTTCTTTGAAATGGTAGATATCAAACATCTCTAAAACAAATAGAGGTTTTTCCATGTCTCAGTTTCTGTAAAAGACAGGTCTAAATTTAGATTCCTTGATACAATTGCTGGTACTCAGCTGTATCAAAGTACCAAAAACTGTATTGGCCTTTAACCTTAACTCTCTGTCTATTTACTCGGAAATAAATATGCCCTTACTTACGCTAGTAAACTTTTCAAACTGAGTACAGTGTTTGTTTTCTTTCCTATCTATTTAAAATTCTGCTACTTAATTTTTGGAGTTTTTTGCTTGGTTTGGTTTGGTTTGATTGTTTTAGGTTTTGTTTTTGTTTTTGTTTCTGTTTTTTTATTCTAAGGGTAATTTTTTATCTTGTTTCTACAAAACAGAGGAAACTTTGTATAAAAGAAACCAGTCCCTGCTCATTGGGATTGTCCTTGAAAAATTCAGTCTCGTTGGTCAAATAGTGGTAACTAAAAGAAATCCTTCAAGGTTTCAAACAGACAAAATTTTAGAAGAAATTTAAGTTACATTTCTTTCATTTACATTATATCTGCTTTATAGAAATTAAGTGTATTTTTTATACTTGTTAGTAAGAGTTTAGTAGTTTTACTAACAAAAAGTTCAGATATCTGTGTTACACTTAAAGGAAGGTTTAATTATAATGATGTGCTACAAAAAAAGTAGTAGTCCTTTTCCTGAATTGAAAAGGGTTTTTTTATTATTTTGAGGGGTATCTTCACCCCATTTTTCCTGCAGAATATATTTTGCATATATAATATATTATATATAATATTAAATATACATATTATATATAATATTAAATATATAATATT
>VZRX01022446.1:406010-422517 GCA_013398075.1 Notiomystis cincta | reverse complement strand
TATTAAATATATAATATTCCCACAAAGGTACTTACAGATGCAGCCAAGATACTCCCCTTTGCTTACCTATATATAGGTAATATTTATACCTAATATATTTATATTGATCTCCATCTGCCTCCTCTGCTAAGGGTCTTTTCCAGTCCTGTATTCAGCTGTGCCTTTCTTCTGAATTAGCCCTGGTGCAGCATCATTTTTCTGAATCAGAGTTGTTAGAATTGGAGACAGATTTCTGGGAGGACTTTAACACTCTCAGAGAAGGGACTCTCATTTTTTTCCTCCAGCCTCAGTCTCTCCATTTGTATATCCAAAAGACTTTGAATTACAATATTCTGCTGAGAGCTTTATGCCCTATCAATTCTTAGGGGAGAATCAGTGACTTCATATTTTATTTTTTTCCCCTGGCTTCCTACTAGACCATTCATTAGGTGAATACAATCTGCCTATATGTGTTTACCAACCTATTGTATTATTTTTACCAGTCATCAGTCTTAATTGTTATTCCTTTCACATATAATTTCTTTGATGTGATTTTCTATATTGTTATACTTCATTGCTAAAATTGTTAAAGAGAAGGGGCAGGAATCCCTTCCTGTGGACTGCTAAAAGCCTCTCTACAGAGTAAGAGGTCACACAAAGAAAAAATCTTTGTAGCTCCAGGATGTTTGATTTTAATGCAAATATTAGCTGCTATATTGATATTGTGTCTTCCTTGAAACTTCTTCATTAAAACTTCAAGTACACAAATTGTCAGTTACTGAAATGTGACTCTCTCTATTACATTTCTCATTTTCCTGTGAAGAAAACAGAGTGATTGGGTAGCATTTATTGAAATCTGCTCACATGGTCAGAAAGTATTTTTATTACCACTTTGAACTCTTTGATTCTTTGTAATTAGTGTTTTGTATTATGCTTCTTTTTTTTTTTTTCCATTGGCCCATAAGTCTGTAATTACACACCTCATCCTGTTGATCTGTTTATATCCACATTATCAACTCATTAGTTTTCTATCTGTTGCCTAGTTCTTCCTCAGCACTGCAAGACTTAATGGAAAAGAACATTAGTGGTTGAAAGTGGTTCCTGGAGAACCCTCAGATGCAAGTTTTCTTGACTTACTGACAGAAAATGGCTCAACTATTTAACTAATCCATTCTGTAAAGTGAGTTTATCATCACGTGGAACTCATTTTTGTCCAAAAGCAGAACACATTATCTATTAATGGCTGTCAGTACCAAGTTATCTGCTGGTATCTGTTTATTTGTTAACACCTTCTTGGATTTGGTAGTGTTTGCTGTTGCCCCATGTCATACAAATATTTTTTGACTCTTGTTTTGCAAGCTCCTTTGCAGAGACGATCACCTAGTAACTAATTTATATTGCAAGCTTTGATTAACAAGCAGTTAAATAAGTTTTGAAATCTCAGCCATGAGTAATTTTCTCATTTAAATGTGTTTTTTTCATAGCAAAGGTGATTGCCTTTCCTTCTGCCCAGTAAATTCAAGGCAAAACCACCATTCTACACTGGCCCTGAGTCATGGAATTGGCACAGCTACCGAGAGCTTTCTTTCATGGCATTTCATATCATGTCTTTCAGATGGACAGTCAGGAGTCAGAGTCTGTTGCCTATGATGAGAAGTACAAAGCTAAATGTCTATGGTGAGAAGCCAAAAGACCAAATATAATAATTTTCCACCTTTTACAAATGAGTCAAGGCTCATGTGAGCCGTCTGAAGGAGTCCTGCTGTACAGAGACCTGACTTGACACAACAAAAAGGAAATGTCTGTCAACATTGAGCACTATGTGTAGAATTTGAATAAATTTAGAAATATATGATAGCTACATAAGGGTCACATAAAATTAATGAATATTTTTAGGTTTGAGAAATCATAACATCTGAAATTTTATCTGAACTTGATGGTTTATCACACCTTCTGGAGTGGGTTAGATCCCTGTCCTGGTTCAAAAAACATTCAGATTGCAGTCTGAGCTAAATTTGTTTCCCTATCTTAAGAATGCAATTTATATTTATACAAGGAGTTTTATATAGAGAGGAAAAATTAAAGATTTCTGTATTAATGAAAATATTCTCTGAATGCTAACAGATGTGAACATTTCAGAAGCAGTGTAGTGGAAACAACTCCAATATTTCTCTGATTAACTTCAGTATCAGGCTAGATTTGTTTTCTGTAAAGTTTATAACAAGTTTTTAAATCTTTTTTTTTTTTTTTGGTAGAGAATCAGAGAGGTAATTTCCCATTTGAAAAAGTGCAATTTCAGTTCTTGTAGTGTATCAGTGGGATTTTTTTATGGTTTATGCTTCTGTCGTGAAGCAATAGACCAAAAGGATTGGCTTAATTTATTTTAAATGAAATTTGAATTCCTTTTGGCCAGATTTTTAAATTTATTCAAACATTTTAAAATGCCTCATGTCATTCCTATGTTTAGACTTTTGAATAGCCTTTACAATGCTGGCCTAAAAGCTTAAATAATTTTAAAAAATTATGCTTTCATTATAAAATACTTGAAAAATTGTATTTGCTTACTGACAGCCATGTCTGCTAGTGACTCACCTTGAGACAAAGGCTTGCAATGTAAATGACTCCAGTAACCAGTTAAAAGAGGCAGGAATGTGAAGTTCCTCTCATCATTTTCTCAGCCATACAGCTCTATTGAACTATGAGTTGCCCTTCCAAATGTAGCCAAAGCAAGAAACAGTGGATGACACACTAGAATGGAAGATTTTGTGAGTGCAAATAAGATAATATTTTGTTATAATAATCAGATCATTAGCATTTCAAAAACTCATCCTTGTAGTCAGCTTTCAGATGACTGAGTAAGAAGGGCAATAATAATGTTACCTTTCATGTCTTGCACTACCTAGTAATTGTGCTCTCAGTTAGGTGGTACTGCACAGAAGCATAAAAATATATTAAATATATGCTTGTTTCAGTAAAAGGAGACCTTCACCATAACAGTTTGTTAAGGGTTGTTTTCATGGAGAGTGATCTTTACTAGAAACTATCCTGTAATGGTGATGTTCCAGACAAGGCCCTGTGATTAAATCAGGTTCCTACCAATTTTAAATATCTTCCTTTCAGTAGAATAATACATGACAGTGAAGATAAACCATGTGCATTGTACATGAAATTAATGTAATATTTAATTCAATCAATTAAGTAATTCACAACTGAATAACATCCTATTTGGACACTGCAAAGAAGAATAAGGCCAAAGCACCAAATAGCAGAAGCTTAACTGCCCTCTGACATATTAGTTTAATGAAGAGTAATGCTAAACAGCTTTTCAGAACTGAGTTCTGGAAGTGTAAATCATAGAATGGCACCAAAAACTTGCAGAATACTACATCAAGAACACCAACATTTCTATTATTTGAAGGGAAATATTTAAATCCTTCCTTGCTCATTTCTTCATTCATTTTGACTTTTCACAATGTTCTGTAGTATCTCTCTGACTTCTATACCTTGTCAGAGCTCTGCCTGATAAGATATTGTGTCAGTGAGACTCATGCTGTCTTAGTAGATATAATCAGTTTTGTTTCTTTTCTTTCTTTCTTTCTTTCTTCCAGTCTATAGAACACGGAAAAAATGGATTAGGTTCTATTCCTTCTCTTATGCTTTTTCTGGGGGGCAGGTGAACAGTTTTTTACAACTTTCAGTATAAACTGCAAAAAAGCCAGGATAGTTAACTGCCTGCAGGAGTGGAAAACAGCAGAGCTGTAACAGCAGATTTGATATAGAATATTTAAGTTCCACCTTTATGCAGAAACTCTGATAGCAATTATACCTCTAAAGTCTATGAAAGAGCACGATGTATAATGTAGGTGAACTTCAAAGACAGCAAACTGCACAGGTGTTTCTAAGAGTTCAATCTGACCATATAATCTGTTTTTCCTCTAGTAAGAGGAGATTAATTATTTGTTAGTTTACTCATACATGTCCTAACTCAGAAAAAATTTCTCCATAAATATTGAGTTTTTCTTTCTTTACTGTATTTCAAAGCACTTGGCAAATTGTTTAATTTAAAAAAGCTTTTGTTTTTATTCTTTCCTCTTTTGTCATTCTTTTCCATTCCCTGTCTGAATCAGGAAATGAGTCAGAGTAGAAGAAAATGTTGACACCTCCCTCTATGGAAATGCTGCCTTTGTTACCATTCATAAAATGTAGTGGTGTTTTCTGTGTACATACATTTTGGTTCACATGAAAAAATTTGGCAATTTTTTAGTATGTGCATTCAGTTTTGCTGCACAGAACCTCCAATTTTCTCCAGAGTGGATCCTGCTTTAGAAAATGCATTTGGAAATCAATGCCTCTTTTTCTTTCTCTCAGTTTAAGAAAGAAGATGAGATTGATTTCCTGATCTGTTCTTTCTCTCCATCTCTATCTACCCACACATATGTATATTCATAAGTGTTTATGTATGTACATCTCTGTAAATAACACAACTGCACTTGGATTCTTTTATATACCTCTAGTAAGCCCTTTCTAAAACTATACCTGTTTCATTTGTTTTTAAGACTTCATAAATGGGCTGCAGGGATTCGTCCTCTACCTGATTGAGGCACCATGTGAAGTGAGTTTCTCCTTCCTACACTTGACCTGCAGCTATACCTTCCCTGATCTGAGATAGCTAATCATTTCTTATTTGCCTTGTACATAGTGGTTTCATTTCCTTTTATCATAATCCCTTCCTGAATTCCTATGAATATTTATTCAATATTTCATTATCTTGTATATAATCAAAGTGACAGTAGATTTGGATGCTGAACGCTGAGGCACGTAAAGATGCAGTCCCTGTGTAAATGGTGAAAAACCTAATTTCCTCTGAAATGTTTATTGCAAATGCTTTCTGAAACAGAAGAGCAGAATAAAAGAATTTTAATTCTGTGATGATACAACTCATAGCTGAGAGTGGTTACGAAAGGTCAGAAGCTGCTTCTTTTTCACAGTCTCACAGATGAGCCTCCAGTCCCACTGAGGCTTTCTGCTTCTGTCATTGTGCAAAGAAGCCCTACTGCTGTTTAAACAGGGAGTCTTTTGGGGTTGTTTTTCTTTTTCCAAAAATCCATTTACTGTGAGCTTATCCCCAGCAAGAATATAAGAATACAAATTGATACTATATTTTTATAGAAAAATGGTCATTGTTATGGATTGTTTCATAACCACTGTTAAGCAGGAGGCAAATAAAAGTAATAGAGAATTTTATTTGTGTCACACATGACATGGAAGCATTAGTCACATAATTGTATGAATTCACTGAAAATTGCATTAATTATCCTTTGCAGCTTTGCATAAGCAAGAAATCTACACATGGATAAAAAAGGCAACATTGGCTTTCAGTGTTCCAAACTGCAAGGCGTTAATAGTTTATCTTCCTTTATGAGGAAAAATTGGAATAATTAAAGAGTTAAGTGGATTTACTCAAATTCTGACTGAAGAGATGTATTTGAGTTTCAAATTAGGTCCCAAGGTACACAGTAATCTAAACCATAAAATATGAAAAACAGGTTTTTGATCAAAAGCAAGCCCTCTTTTCCTTCCCCCCTTCACCCCCCTTAAAATATGACATTGCACCATATAATTGCACAGGAAATTAAAACTCTTTTCACAGGTTTAATAATAGATGAGATATAGGCCTTGAAATAATAGTTTTTATTGAGCTCTGCCATTCTCTAGCACAGCATGCAATCTGTGGCTTACAACTTGCACCTCTGTCAGCTCAGAGATGGATTAGCAAAAACAGCACAGGGTTCCATTTGGAGACCCAGAAAGCAAACAGGTGTCAAAAGCACAAGTCAGTCTCCTTAACTCTTTCCTCCTTTTTTTTTTTTCCTGGTTTTGATTCATTAAAATTAATCTGGAAAAAGTGCTTTGTAGAGTTGTACTTCATGGTCAGCAAACTCTTTAGGAAGCTGCTTCTGCAGGTCAGTATTGTCTGGAAGCTCCTGCCTCTTTTCATACCATTTTCATCAGACTGACAAATACTGTGTAATCAAACACGGACATACTTGAAATCCAAACCCATGACTGAATCTGGGAGTTTTGTCACCTCTGTAATACTAGGGTGTGCTTTTGCCTTAGTGTGGATGAAGAATTCTTCTGAGCAGTGAACTTTCCTGTCTGTATTAATTGATAGGCAAAGAGGAAAGCTGCCTGTGATTTGGAGAATGATGTTCAATAGCCAGCAATTGTTTAAGCTAATTCTTTGGGCCAATTCTCCATTAAGAAAGATCTTTGGAAAGGGTGGCAGGCAGAGGAAAGAGAGAATTTAGACTTTTAAGTCTGTGCATTCAAGTATATTGTGTTGGAAGTGGGAAAGTAAAAACGATTGGAAATTGTCAGCTTGGAACATACTTGTCATGGGTCACAGCAATTTCAAATCACACCATGCAGTAAAAAGCTCAGTGGTTTAACTCATGTCTGGGATCACAGTTACTCTCCTTGCAGAACTCACTGCTGAGGACAATTGGCACCTAGTAATATACAAACACACACATGTGTATATATTTAGATAGTCTCAGATAAAACAAAAAAGATCAATTATTAGAGAACTCGGGGAGGAGAGTTGGTAGTCTTTGTAAGGAGTTGGAACTTTTCAAATGTAAAAGAAAGCAAAATTTCCAGAAAAGCTAGAGAAAAACCATGTATGTAGACTACAAGACTGGTTTTGGTTTAATATTTTAAACTGCTTTTCTTTTGATACCGTTGGTCACCTTAAGAAAGCTTTTTCTTTTCTAATCACTGCTGTCATTGTTTCTAGAAGGATAGGAGGTTGTAACTCTTCATTTATGCTTAGTGTTAGTACTGTAATCTTGCAATCTAGAGGCATGTAGGGAAAAAGGACTTATATGAATCTGATGTAAGGCTATTACTGCATGGATATCTGGAAATAATTGTGAAAATCTCCAGGGACCCACCCTTATTTCAGCATTTCAGTTCAGTGTGGCAGACTGTGAGTTAAATCATCTACACTAATGTAGAGTGCTGATTTTTAGTGCATGATACTGCCATGCTTTAGCTGGCCAACAGTTATTTCCTATTGAAAGATAACATGTCTCAAAAACCCTATTTTTTTTAATCTTACTAAAGTGGGACATGGTATAATTTTATTTCAGTGCAGTCTTATCTGCATTCTGACAGAGCTCCGAGAATTTCTTCATGCTGTGTTAGTGTGTTTCAGTACATTTAATCACATCTTAATAAATGCACACCCCAGAATGACTTTTCAAGAACCATAACATTAATAATTTGTAAGCTTAAATCAGAAAAAAGGATATGTGAAGTAGGGTGTGTTTGATTTCTCAACAGACCTCCAAAACTGTGCTGTTTTCTGGTGTCACCAGGACACTAAGGCAGACAAGCACAGGGATTTCTTTTCTTCAGAAGAGTCAGAGAGCAACTGATGAGGTTTTCTAAGCTGCTCACTCTGCGAGTGGTGTAGGTACGTGTGTGCAGTCAGGACTGACACAGCTGAATGAGTGTTCAGCATCAGCTCAGTGGTGCGGCTGAGGTTCGGGAGGTGCAAATGTCAGCCCAGCACAGTACTTTGTGAGAAGGCTGAGATCAAGTCCAATTATTTGTGTCCAGGACCACTGATGCCAGGGGCAGCTGCTTCCTTGGCAGGTTTTTGCTGTGAAAATTTAAGGCTCAGTCTTGTATCTTTTTTCACACTTCTTACTGGATGTCTTTTGCAGAGTGCTCTTTATTCCCAGCTCTGTGGACTATCCATGGCTTAAGGAATTATGACTGAAATTTGTGGGAATTAGTAAATGATTGAATTGCTGTGTCTGAATGGCCCTCTCTTCCTCTGTGAAACCAATTCAAGGATCACAGCATTGAATCAGTGTTTGGACATGGTCTGTTGTTCCTTAAGCAAACAGATTTAATGATGTAGACTCACGTTCTGCATCTGTAACTCTGGGGTAACACCCTTGCCTGAGTCACATTTCTGTAGCACATTTTTAACTGTAAGGGGAATTTTCTCAACAGATGCAGAGGAGCATTATGATTTTTCCTCTCTATTTTCAAAATAAATAAAATAGGGCAAATTTACATAAAAACACCTAACAACACAGCCTAACATGAAATAGATATAACTGCAAATTTAAAGCTTGTGTTGAACAAGGAATTTAGTAAAACATGCATATAAGAGAAAGCTCATTTTGTTTAAAGCTGGAAACAACAAATGCCAGTTTGGATGAATTCAGCTTATAAATAAAGTTGAGATTTTCTCACAGTAACAGGTATTAAAGGTTGACCCAAACTCTGTGGCATGTCTTGTAAACTTCTTTTTGGCTGATAGGTTTAAATGTCTTAAAGTCTAGAGATTGTTCTTAAAGTGGTGCTAGAAGTCATTTAAAAGCTGTGGGTTTAATTTAAGAATCAGTTGACAAAAATGTAGTGTTTGTTCACAGAAAGGCAAATCTGTATGTGTGTGTGTCTGTGTGTGTGTGTGTGTGTTTTCTTGGGGTCAGTTTTGTGGGTAACATTCAGCTTACAGAGGAGATAGATTTTCTGATGGAAGGCATTCAGTTTTGGGTTTGACATGTTGCCATGTCAAACATTTTGGTCTACCAGGTACCCAAAATGATACCTCCTGGGAGCTTTTTGTCCAAAGACCATCAAGCTGAGCAGCTGTAAGAAAGAGTATTTTATAGCATTTTACAACAACTACTCTTTTTCCAATCAAAGATTTGAAAATTTGTCTTTATTATAGGCATATACACTTGTTACCAGTGTATTTACACAAAGCAGAGTAATTTGTGTGTCAATATTTATTTTAAAAATAAAAATGAGAGAGAACATCTTGATTCTTGATCCATGCCTTTGACTTATGTTGATTAGTTGTTGCCTCAAGGAACACAGTTTAGAGTTAGCTGAGTATCCAGACGAGGCTTCATCTGTTTCCTTTTTGTGCCTTATTAGCAGAGCTATGTCTATGTGGAACTTAAGAGCACTGTGAAGATGATTTACCCTGTGCTGATTTTGTTTTATGGCCATATACTTCTTCCCTTTTTAGTATTATTTATTACTATTATTATTATTATTATTGTTACTATTATTATTAATAATATTAATATTAATATTAATATTATTTATTTGTTATTAATTATTATTATTATTTTGGGAGATGACGCTTTGATAGGAAGCAAATTATTCTACTAGGACCATAAGATATTGACATGGCATTTTTGGCAGCTGCCCAGTGCTGGTTTCAATTCTGTTTTCAAAAGTGTAGATGGATGGAAGCAAAGGGCAAACTGCCTGTTTCATGGTTAGGCAGGTACTGCTGATTAGGATGTGATAAAATACCCCAGGTATTTTAATGCAGCTCTACAAGGAATCAAGTTGGTCCTGAATTTATTTAGTAGCGGTTTCCCTGGAGACAATCAGTGTGAGCTAGTTAAAGTCTCAAGTAGAAATGCTAATAAATAAATAAATAAATTCTTAATTAATAGGGCTGACTGACATTGGCCTAGCTGCCACATGCACCCTTCCTCTGAAATGATGATTTACATTTCTCGCAGATGGTGAGTATTTGTTTTGGGGGCTCTTCAAGCAACACTATATACTGTAAATGATTTATGATGCTCTGGCTGTGATTATTTACTGAGAATCCTAATGCACTGAGCAGGGATTACAAAATGGTTGGTATTACACAGGCAAAAATAAATTTTAAAATCAGGGATTTTTTTAGGATAAATACTACAGAGTTTGTTATTCATAAATGCCTGGTAGCTGATGCTACTACACTAGCATTAGAATTATTGTGTTGGAATACAAATAGCAGAATGGTTTATAACCTGCTTCTCTTGTAGTCCATGGCATGTGCTGATTTATACTTAAAAATGCCAAGAGATGATGTAACTCTGATTCTTTTTCCATCTGTACTTTGTAAATCAGGGATCCACAGAGGAGAGCACAGCTGTTAGTCCTTGCTTGTTTCCATCTTTTGCATTAAATAATTTGGGAACTAAATAAACAGAAGAATGTTTCAACCTGTAGCTTAGCCACTCTGCCACTTTCCTTCCCTGTCTTTTAGGAGCTAACATTCTCAGCCTTCACTTCCAGGGTTTAGATTGAAAGCATCTCCATGTTGAGGAAGCCTGTGGCTTTACATGTGGTATTAACATACAGAAAATATTATAATGAAAGGTTTTTATTTCTAATAGGTTGTATTTTCATAGGAATAAGTATGCACACATCAAACATACAAAAGCTCAGCTCCATGTAGAGGATTTGCACTGAGTGGTATTTTCAGGGATTAAAGCCCAACTTTAGTTAGAGTAGCCTGATGGCTTTAGGTATGTTTAGAATCAGCTGCAGGGGAACAGACAGGACACCATAACCATTCATATCAGAACTTAAACCCCAAGCATTTTAAATCACTCTTAGGCAAAGGCCATCTTTCTTCTGTCACTGACTGGGAAGAGTAAAAAGGGAATGCCATCTTCATCAGTAACAGCCCGAGTGCCACTGTTGTACATGGGCAGAGTGAAAGGGCTGAATCCATGTCACAAATTAAACCACATTTAATGACTGTTTTGTGTTTTGCTTGGATCAAATGAATGAACAAGTGATATCCATTATATAAATTTAAACTATCGTGTTACGAAAGCACGGAAGAGTTGTTTTTTGATGATTTTGTTTGTACTGAAGAGTGTGCCTTAGGACACGATTACAGATTTCCATTTCACTCTGGTTTTATGAATTAAACAAAGCAAAGCAGAAACAAAACAAACAGAAAACCTCGATAGAATGATAAAGCAAATGCATGGAGCTGTAAATCACTGAGGACAGGATGGAAACACTTTAAACTTGCTATGCACAATCTATTATATTTACATTTAAGTGTTTTTTTCTAACTCTCCACTTTTTTTCTATAATGCACATTTATCACATTGTAGAAGAAAAAACAATCAAGCTTTATTTTGTTGTGTTTGTTAGAAACCTATTAATTTATATTGAAAGTAGAGATTCTATTCCATCCAGAATGGCTGCTTATTCATTAAATGTGTCATTAGGCAGGCACATCAAACAAGTTTGTTCTTCAGTTAGAAGTGAATCAATTTTTTTTACATGATAGCAGGCAGAAAGGTTTCTATGATGGAGCACTTGTTGAGGTATTGTAAATAATATTAACAGCATAGTAAGAAAATTGTTTTAAATGTGCCTTTTGCAATATAGTCAATCTGTAGGTCAGTCAGTGAGTAATAAGGCATAATATATTATATACTTTTAAATTTTTCTGAGCACAGCCTGTCTATTGACCCTAATCAAGCCTATGTCTGTCATATAATTTAACTATAGACACAATAAGAAATCATGTATGCAGTGCTTTGCTTTTTATAGTAGAGGTATATAGCAATGTCTTTAGGACTTATTTTTCATGTTATCATGGTTATATACTTTAGTTTCTTTTTTTTTCAGTTGTTGTTCTGATTTTAAACATCTTGAATTTTAATAATGTTGAAAAAATGTTTAAATCTTTTTTCCTTGCTCTTATCTTGTGTCTCTGGTGATATACTACCTCTCTGTCAATAGTTGTATTTATCTGATTAGCTTGTTATTGCAGGGTTGTTCTGAAAATAAGCTCAGAAAATATTTTTTAAAGTTAAAAAATGCTCACACCTTTTTCTAAATGGATATTATCCTTACAGATTATTAAAAATATGTTAGTCCTAATTTTTTTATCTTTAAAAAGTCTATTATGCAGGAATTTCACTACAGCAATGAGAAATCTGGGAAGTCTGGTGGTTTTAAGCAGCAGTCTTGCTTTCAGATCCAGAGAGTATTAAATCTTAGCATTTACTGAGGCTTTATATTTGAACCATTTTAAAACAATATTATGAGCTAGATAACATGCTTTTTTCTTTGTTTTCTCTGTACCAACCTGTGAAAAACCTTGGTACTTCATTCCTTAAACAGAAAAATAATAAATCAGTCAAACAAAATTTAAAGCTGTGTTCAGGTTTGCTATAAAAGTTCACTATATATCTTTACTGGATAGTAAAAATCATGAACACAATAGAGATATCCTTTTTATGACATGTGATCATTTCCCCTCTCCCTCCCAAACCATCATGTCATGTGCTGCCAGCAATAAATCTCTCATCCTTTTCTGTAAGAGAAAACTATCTTATCACCTTTTCCCATTACTTTTCCTCTGTTCCAATACTTCTAACCCTCTTTTGTCTTAGCTATTTCCCAATTAACATATCTATTTTATCCCAGACCCAGTGTTCTCTGCTTGCATTAGCTTTGAAATCTTTTCTTTTTTCTTTTCAGCCTAGGAGGAGAATGCATATTGCTGAAAGGTTGAGTTTGCCTAATAAAACATTGTCTTTTTGAGGCAGTGTCATACCTCTAACAACCCTGTTAATATTAGTGCTGCATTCCTACATAGTACTTCAGTACTGCAGGAATTTCAGTCAAGTAATGTTTTGTTTAGTTCAGAGTTTCCTACTGGAAACAAATTTGTGGTTGATAAATCACAGATGATGTGGAAACTCTTATATATTCTGATATTAATGGGGAAAAGAAAAGGATATTTTTAAGATGATCTAAACTAGGGTCCAGCTGCTGGGTATTGTCCCCTGTAAACTGATTTGGTACTGCTTCCATTTCTTATCTTCTTTTGTGGCTGTTAAATTGCTTTAATCTAAAATTTACTTCTGTTTATGCAGGTAATGTGTTTTATATTATAGACTTATATTCACTTAGAAGAACATGTTTTGCAAGTGGAAGGATAAGTTTTTTTATATAATTGTAAGCATGAGAACGCATTTCTTGATACATTTTCTCTCCTACCTGTCTGTACAATGAAAATTTGGATCATGTCTCATTTCAGATTAATTTCAAACTTACATGCAAGGTTAAGTTTAGTCATAAACTATGGCTAACAATATATGAGAGAACTGTAGAGTCCTACAAGCCCCTAGAAACCTGTGAGAAGGGTATGATGGGATATTGCCTGGGCAGGTAAGCACATAATGTTGTTGCAATCTATTTCTACTTTCAAAAAACTATTTGGCAATGTTCAACCTCAAATAATCTTTACAAATAATTCCATAAATTTTCAAAAAATGAAGGATAAAGATTATTACTTTCATGAAAGCTTTTATAAGGCATATAGTGATAGGACAAGGGAGAATGGCTTTGGACTGAGAAGGGGCAGATTTAGATTAGATTTTATTTCTTTTTCCACATGAGGGTGGTGAGAGACTGGCACAGGTTGCCCAGGGAAGTTCTGGATGCCCCATCCCTGGAAGTTTTGAAGATCAGGCTCGATGGAGCTTTGACCTTCCTGGTGTAGTGGAAAGTGTCCCTGCCCCATAGCACTGGATGATCTTTGAGGCCTTTTCCCATCCAAGCCATTCTATAATTATGACTTAATGCAACTGTGTGTTATAAGAAAAAAGGTGGTAGAAAATGGTAAGTTATCAAGACAGGGGGGAGTTACTGCTGAAGGACACAGTGAGATGGTCTGAGAACTGAGCTGCACATTGCCTGTGGAAAGGGAGTTACCAGCAAAGATACAGATAAGGCTCTGAAGATTTTAAACACACTTTAGATTCTAAACATAAGATGTTGCTTTATTGTGAAGAATCCCATTACTGAGTGATAGGGCAATAAAATAGCAGATGAAACTCAAAATTGATAAATGCAAAGCAATATGCTGGTGGAATAGCAGTTTTAAGTTTATAAACAGTGGTGGGCTCTAAATTATCTATTCCTGTTGAAGAGGAAGTGGCTGTATGTTTGACAGCTCTGTGAAACCATCATCTCAGAAGCAAACAGGATTTTAAGAACCTTATCTGGTTCTTAACCAGAGAACAAAACCAGCAGTTCTCCTATATATGCCCATAAAATAACACTACTTGAACACTGGACATCTCTCTGGAGCCTACATTTTGGAGAGTTAAAAGTCTACAGAGAGAATTATAAATGATATCAAAGTGTGGAGCTGCCTTCCCACAAGGAGAGCTTACTTGCACTCAGACTCTTCATCATGGCAAAAAGCAAGTCAGTCATGGTAGGGAAAGCTATATATTTCTAAAACATGAGTGTTAAAAAGAAGAGTGACAGTAAGGTGCTCACAATCCAAGTACAAAGCACATCAAATAAAACAACAGATTTAAAGCAAACAACCTGCTTATAAAACAACTAATTAGCTTAAAGCAAATGAAGTACTTCTTCACACCAGAGTGGCATTAAATTACATATGTTTTGAATGCCAAAACTTTACATGGGTTCAAAATAACCCTGAAAAATTCACAAAAGAAAAGATTACTACTGTATGTGACATAAAAGAAATAAGCACGGATTTCTGAAAGGTGGGAAGAATTTCTGAAATAAATATCACTGGTGTTTTTCTTTTTGCTTCAGAACTGGTGTAGGCATCAACTTTAGCCAAGCAGAGGTAGGGCAGACACAAGGCCACATGGACCTTTGTTCTAACACTATTTTATTGTTTGCACCTCATGAAATGCAAATAAATATTTTTTGCCATTTTACTTTGAAAGCCTCTCTCAAAAAGTAGAGATAAATGGTGATCCTGGACATCAAGTATGAATAATGGCTAAGAAAATACATGAAGCTATTTGGCAATTTCCTGATAAATACATCATATGAATCCTAATGTTTCTCAGTTTTAAAACTTTCTGAAAGTACTTCTCAGTGTTCTGTCCCCATTTTTTTATATATATATAAAATATTCTATGGCATATTTCTGAATATAAATATATTTTGCTATTATTGCTGTCTGAATTAGAGCTTGGATTGCAAAGGAATATATAATATACAGGTAATCAGAACAGAGAACACTGTGATCCTTGATACCTCTGATTTGGCATGCACACTTTGTTTCATCTTTCCAGCACAATTGTTCATATGATTTCAGTAGGGACACAAAACTGAGAGCTCTTCTCTTCTGATGGATATGAGCAAAGTTGCTTTCAGGATGGGAAATCAGCTAACTGATCTGAAATAGTTTCATTGACCATTACTTACCCAACATTGGCAGATGACTGATTATTTTTTTCTTCTTCTATTTCAGTTTCACTGACATTTATTTTTTTTAGAGATTACTGACATCTGTCTCAATACTCCATTATACTGCAGTCTCAGGAATAAAAGAATTTAGTGACTGCAGGATGTGTCCAGAGCTGCTTAAAAGTTCCTCAAAAAAATGGCAAGATCAAATCCACAGGGAGAAATAAAGATCATTTTTGCCATAAGATATTTTCTGAGCTTTCCCTACTTCAGTACATAATTCATTTGGTTATCTCACATGCTGAGATTTGTGAACTATGAATTTTTGAATCTTGCATGACAAAATAACTTCTTGTTCAATACTCAAATCTTGCTCACACACATTTCTTTGAACTGAGTGTCTGAATTAGAACTTGAAAATCTTTTTCATTAGGTGAAAATGTCACTTTGATATGAAGCACGTTTGGTAGCAAATGTTAATAGGCATAAAGTAGGGCTTGGATTTTGTAGTTACACTGCATTTCTTCATATCAAAAGCTTATTGAGTATACACAGGTATATGCTGCCTGCCAAAACTCCTGGAGTTAGTATTCTTCATTTGTCCTTTGCTTTGACTGACATATGTTGGCAACTCTATAAATAAATAATTGAGGTTCTTTGCAAGGTTCATTTGCTGTTAAGACCAATCTATGCCTTGCCAGAGTGTTTGAGTGGAAGGCTGACCTCCCTTTAAGTTACTGTGAGCTATTCAAATGCTGCACTGCTGTCCTCAAACATAGCACTTCTGATCTGCAACTCAAAGAACAATAAATTATGAGAAAGGTGTCTTGTGCAAAACACTTAAACTATTCTTGAAGTATTATTTATATAGGCTAATCTTTCTAAATCAAAATATTGAAGCATTTAGTGGTGCACTTCAAAATCTATATCAATTGTTACCTTTGCTTAATGTTTTTAAGCTTAAGACTGTTATGAACACAGGGAATGCTGATGAGGCAAAATTTGAGGTATTTATTCGTTAAGATGCATGAATTGCTTACAAACCATGTTCGTGATTATGCTACTGAGGGTCATCCTTAGAAAGCTGTAAACGTGATTTACACAGAAATGAGCAGTCATGTTAATTCACTACTTTAAAACTTGTTCATCAAAAGACAGTTTTCAGCAGGAAAATGAAGCAGGAAAATTATAAACAATGAGGTTAATTGCCGTCAGCTTCTTAACCCTTTCAGCTTAATACCTCATGGAAGTATGCTCCTGATTTTGGTGAATTTTGTCATCCAGATTTTCCAGTGGAAGGAATTAATCAAGGAGATCAGTTATTTTGGTTGAAAGAGCTGGAACTTGTCCCTATTATTAGTGGTTTGTGTGTCCTCTTTTGCCACTGCTTATCTGTCACATATTTTTACACTGTAGAAGCCTTCATATCATTTACTAGAACTACAGAGCTAAGAGGAATATATAAATAAATACACACATGCATACATATATATAT
>VZRX01022446.1:392189-405672 GCA_013398075.1 Notiomystis cincta | reverse complement strand
TACATATATATATATACATATATATATATAAATTTTTTTTTACTTTTTATTTCATTATTTTATCTTTCCTCTTTCAAGGACACAGTGAGCTGTGCCACACAGACACAAGCTACACATATAAAGTAATTCCTAATTTCTCTTATAATTTTTGACAGAAGTCACACGTTTTCCACTTGTTCTTAAAATAGTTGTCATCCATATATCCATACCAAATTACTGAAGCAAAAGCTGAAGTAAGTTTTGGATCAGGATTTACTGTTTTAGGGTTATCAGAGATAGATATTTGATTAAGTACTTAAACAAGACCTTTATTTCCTGCCTTGTAGGACTTCTCAGGTACAATTCTTACTCTCCTTTTATATTGTAAAATTTACACTTTAATTAAGACTGCTAAGAGAAATATCACACTATCTGGTGGATGAAAAAAGGGCTATTCATAGAAACAAATTCATTTCTCAGCTCCTAAAGCTGAATAGCCCCTATCTGTGTGTTCTGTCGCTGTTTAAATATTACTCCTTTCTGATTAATTCCTTGATTGCAAGTGATTTAGAATGTGCCAAAGTTGTTAAAAGACATTTTCACTTGAGAATGAACATTCCAAGAATAATCACTTTTGAAAAAAAGAAAACATGAGAAATGGAAACCAAAAAAAGAGTGAAAAATTATCTGTGAATCTATCTGTCATTTCTTCACTTATACTTTCACTTATCACTTTTATGATGAAAAAGGATTTGTTGTCACCTGATCTTGTCATCATAACCTTAGCTATAACAGAGCAGAAAACAGGGTGATCCTTAGGCAGCCCTGTAGTAGGATCCTGTTCGTGGATCCTACTTACAGCCACAAAAGTGTTGTTTGGGCTGCGCTCTCCTCCAGCTTTTTGTTCTTCTGGGGACTCCGTGTATCTTTTATATCTACCAGACATTCACTCTTGTCTTTTGCCTGTTGTTGTTCCACCTCTTGGTAAACTGTTATTCTTTCACTTGCATCTACTCTTATTTCTTCCTTACTGATGGAAAGAGATTGGTCGAATCTGTAAAGGCAGGAAACTCATTCCAGTGCTGTTCTTGGAATTCTCTCAATCCAAGCCACTGCTCCCCTGAAGTGCACAATGTTGTCCTGTAACTTCATGTTTTGAGTGAGTTTATCACTAAACTCTGAACCCTCGTTGTTAACATTCTCCATGAATAAAAGAGCAGCACTGATAAGTCTCTGTGCTCTTCTGAATTTGCACACCAGCCTTCCTCAAACTGAAAACTCATTTGACTAGGCTGTGTGTATTTATAAACATAGCAAAGTCTAACAGTGTGATATGTCCTGAGCAAATATTCTGGAAACAAACAAATGATCAAACAAAACTCATTTAAGCAACCTCCCCCACCACCTCCCCTCCTTCACCTAAAAGCTTCCTACAGCAGGATCGAATACTTTGAAAATGGTGAGTCAATAAGCCCTCCAGATTTCTCCCCAGAATTAAGAAATAAGTACAAAATGGTAAGTCTGTATGTTTAGTGATGGTCTAAAGATTATTTTTTTGTATTAATACCANCTACTAAACATGGTGAAGAAGAAAACACCATGTGCTCACCAGGAAAGGATAGTGAAACATGATTCCTTTTTATCCTTCATACATCCATCCCAGTGACCTGGGAAGTCTTTAATGAATATCACAAGTGACTCTGCCTTCCCCTCAGAGAAGATATATTGTCTCATGGGGCTTCCCAGTGTTTACTTGGGCACTGTAATTCAGTATTGCTCTCTCTTTGTGTTGAAATCTTACATTCAATGCCAAGAATCCTTTAAATTTTGGCATAAATTACATGTTTATTAGTGATATAAGAAACCATATTATTTGGAACCTATTCTATCACTGAATTATGTGCTCAAAGCATGGAGTTACATTGATGACGTTGTTAGAGCTTAGTGCCATAAAGTATAAGATAAAGAATGAAGTGTGGGCTAAAGTGTGTGCTTAGTAAATAAATAAACTGGATGTTGACATTTTGGAAATACTAGAACACTTAAAATAATTGTTCTCCTTCTGTTAAAAAATGTATCAATTAAGATTTATATTGCATAAAGTCTTCAGAGTAAAGAAGAAAAGAACCCAAATCTACTTTACATTTTTTGGTGGGTTTTTTTTTCCCTGTTTTAGATGTGGCTAATTATGAAAACAAAGTGATTGATAAAAATCTAGTTATTTTAAAGTTTATATAAATGTCTGAACTAAAGCGCTCTAGAGTTGCTATGATCAATATTTTAAGGTGGGCTGT
Source organism: Notiomystis cincta (assembly GCA_013398075.1). Lineage (NCBI taxonomy): Eukaryota > Metazoa > Chordata > Aves > Passeriformes > Notiomystidae > Notiomystis > Notiomystis cincta. The sequence goes on along the minus strand of VZRX01022446.1, from coordinate 403,399 downwards.
GATGAAATGAAAGGGAGTGAATATTCAGTTTGATCTGTCCCTGCACATTCAAGAAATACTGTTACCAAATTGTATTCATTGTAAGAAAGGAAAAAAAAAGCTGATTTATGTCTTTCAGATTTGATCTACAGGGAATACTGAATATACAGTAGATTATATTTTTTATACCAAATAATTTATTGCAGAGGGGTCTAAGTAAGTCAATAAATACATGGTTGGTCAGAGTCACTGATTTAAAATAAGTGAAAGATGTCAGGGACACCTGTAAACATGTATTCCATTTAAGTCACTCTAACAGAGCACAATAAAATGGTTTCATACACATACTTCCTATGAAACTCAGAGCAGAAATTCAAGGAAAAAGATTTTCTGACATGGTATGAAAGTTTTCTTTGTTCCACAATCCTGAGCAGAGGGGAAATCTCTCTTTAAAAGCCCAGAAAAGTTCTAATGCATTAAAAATGTTCATTTCTCAGTTCAGTTTTTCTGATAATTTAATGTCTTTGAAAATCACACAGAAGTTTTGACTGATGATGTGGCATTAAACTGCATTTTAAGTGCCAAGAGAAGATGCGGCAACATCATTACCTTGAATTAAAGAGCAAGAAGAGCATTCTGCTGGGAACATTATGGTACCTATAGGAAGGAAATAATTCATGAGTGCTCTTCATCAAATTAGCTTTTTACCTCAGTTCTAGAATAAATGATAAAATTGTCTACAGAATCTGCCTTAAATCAGTAGAAAGCTGCACCTTCTAAATCTCAATAACTGTCTGGGGTAATCTTGAAGAGTTTGGTGCTGCTAGAGTTTGTACTAATGGTTATAATGTGAAATCCTCTAACCCAGAGCTTATTGCTGCTTATCTAGCATGTACTTGAAATGAGGTGACATAGTAATGAGTTGATACAAATTACCTTTAGAACTTTCAAACCTCTTCTAGTCAGAGGCAAACGTACAAGGAAAGTTATTGTCTGCTTTTTTGAGATAATCTGGATGTGTTCCATTTGATTGAGTTGGTCTGTTTGTTAAAATATTAGAAGAAAATATATCAGTGGTTTCTATTCTCTACCTCTCCTTACTTATCTGGTTACACATAATTACTTACTTGGCTTTACCAAAAGAATGACTTTTATTTTTTGCTGATAACAAACCAGATTTTTGGATGGTGTAAGAGCATTTGCTACTATAACACAGCCTAACTATTAGAATAATTTGCAGTTCTGTGTGTTAGCTAATGCCAATTGGAGTGACTTTGCTTATGGCACATCAAAATTCATAATTAAAAAGCATGCCTGCAGACACTTGATACTTCCTAACACAGCAAAGCACTGTCATAAGCACAGCACTGCTGTGTGCCTGGTGCCTCCTTCATTTAAATCATTTGGAAAGAAGATTGGAATGGTGTAGAGAGCATTATCTGCAAGCAGATGCTTTACAGGACAAGCCCTTTAGACTGTCATTTTTGCAGAAAGAATTTGACAGACAAGCAAGTTTTACATATGTAAGGAGTCAATGTGAAAGATAACTTGTTTTTGTGGACTTGCAAAATTTACTGTTTGTGCTAGACTTGAGTGAAAAATTTTCACAGGATTATTTATTTAGTGTATTCACTTTCTCTTCTAATAGAAGAGACTATAATTTACCACTAAACTGTTATTATTTGATGTTTCTTTTCCTCTGATTTTTTTTTTTTTTAACTTGTATGAGTTGATCTTAAGAAGGCTTCTTCTGCTATTTGGTACTTTTCAGACCGTGTGAAGTAACAGATCAGGGAAAATATGAGATGTGATTGTTGAAGATGGGACTGATGACAATGAAAGAGTTTCTAGTGAGAATTTTCTTATCATCAGGTAGTTATTTCACATCTGTGAAGCAGAATTATTCTTGTGTAGAATCATGATCATGCAATCTTTTTTCTGTTTTCATACAGGACCATAGAGCATCCTGTGGATGAGCAATAACAACACTCTATGTAAAAATGTATCACTCAGAGGTAATTGGAACCTTAAATGCTTGAAAATTCTAAAAACTGATCCAGGAACAAATTTATTGTTAAGTTGGAAGAGGCAAAACACAATATAAAAGAAGCTGCAGTTTGCAGTGTATTTGTTCAGTGTTTAAATAATTAGTTCAGTCCAGTTTTATTCACATCCTGTTTGGCCTTTCATTTGACTCTGAATGACACTGGATCACTCTGGTGATTGTTCATTTCTAGTTAATTTCCCAGTTCCATGTGCTTTTGTCTGGCATTTAACCAGACAGCTTCAGGATAAGCAGGTACAGGATAGCAGGATACTGGGCCCCTCTGCAGGGCACATGAGGTAATAGAGAGGCTCATCTAGCTACAGCCCTCCTCCTGTCACTCTCTGGACTCATTATCAAAGTGAATTGGCATTTCTAAGCATATCTGAAGTTGGAAAATTTGTTTGGAAGACAGAGCTTTATGGCATGGGTGGACAGCAGGTTTGACAGTAGGCCTTGGGCTATGTCAGGATGAGGAAAAATTAACAATGAAAATATGACCTTGAGTGCCCAAGATAAACTTTTCTCAGTAGTTTCAGAGTTGTGGGTCAACACATTCAAATTCCAAATCCTTCTTCCCAAACAATATATTCCAACTCTGAATTCTTTGCTCAGCATTTCTGGGTATTCATTCAAAAGTGCTATCTTAGCTTTAGCCGTGTGGCTTAATAAACCTAACTCAGCCCTGGGCAGTCTATACTAATGCTTGATAACCCTTACAGAGAAGATATCTTTCCCAATATCCAATCTAAACTTCCCTGGAATAACCTGAGATAATTTCTTCCTATCACTTGTTGCCTGGGAGAAGATGCTGACCCCCACCGGGCTGCAACCTCCTTTCAGAGAGCTGTAGAGAGTGGTAAGGTCCCCCCTGAGACTTTTTTTACCCAGGCTAAACACCCCCAACTCCCTCAGCTGCTCCTCAAAAGAGTTGTGCTTCATTTCCCTGGTGTGGAAGGGGGAATCCTACCCAGATGCATCCACACATAGTCAAAGCCTTGGTCACATCTCTGCCACTTTAAGTTGCTAAATAATGCAGTAGGATCTAGGAAAATGAAGGAGTCATAGGTAAATTATAATGGTCTGTAGCCCTCTCTGGGAAGAGTGGAGGAGATGATCTGCTGGTTTGGATTAGTGCTTTGTTCCCTGTGAGTGGGGCCAGTAGCCTTGATTTGTGAGAGTGTCAAGTGTGCAGGTGTCCTAGAGCAGAGGTCTTGGAGCAGAGGCTGCCTTCCATACACTGCACCCACCCAGCTTCAGGAAAGGACTTCTGCATTCTAGCAACTGGTGAGAGCAGGACAAGAATGAATCAACACAGCTTTACAGCTGTGAATAGCTTACACTGACTTGTGCCAGCTTCACATTTACAGCTAATCTTAACAACTAATAAGTGATACTGGGTTTACACTGACTCATTCCTTTGATGGTACAAAAGATTGCAACTTAATAATAAAAGCTTGAAATACCATAGCTAATTTTAGTTCAAAGACTTTCCCTTTTTTATTTTTTAAATGTGGTAGTTGATAGTCTTTTTTCCTCTTCAAAGGAGGAGAAAATAAGCAACACTTTCTGTGAGAATAAAATAATGAAACAAGAAAATGGCTTACAGGAAGAATTTTTAAGACACCTTTATCTGAACTGATACTGACTCTCGTAAATCTTTTGGCAAAATTGTCTTTCAGAAAACAAAGCAAAAAACCTCAAACAAAATAAAAAAGAAATCTCAAAACATTTTTCACTCTTTATGCCTTTAATAGTTTGCAGGGCGATACAAAAGTATTTTCCTTGGTTCTTTTTTTTACTCTGTGTGGCATATGTGCCTTTTAGCTCTTTAATTTTCTTCCACAGCATCTTTTTCCCTCTCTGCAATTTAATGACTCCCAATTTCCTTTGTCATTCCATCTGGTTCAGTCATGTCTGTGAAACATTATTCCTACAGACACATGGTAAGCAATAACACTATGGCTAATTTTTTAAGTGTAGGTAGCATCTTACAGAATCAATTGTTCAACAGCTTTTTCAGTGGAAAACAGGGTGACTCTCCCTCAAAGAGAACAATAGCTAATGAATTAGAGAAAGAGTGTAACTCAGCTATTGAAGCATTTTCCAAACCTTGGTCTTTGTGTGTTGGTGTTAATAGCGTAACATTTAGGAGCAGGTATCACTGAAGCAAATCTTACAGTTTATGTGTGAAAGACTTCCTAGATCTTATATTTCTGACTTAGAGAATATTCCTTGTTTATGACCTCCTGTGGCCATCATTCATCTAAGAAGTGAGGACTTACTTTTAAAGGTTTTTTTAGAGAGATGCTACTATACCTGTTGAGACAGTCTAGTACTTGTTAACTATGTTTCATATTTCTGTTTGGTCCTCTAAATTTAATAATTCTCTTCAAATGATATTCACATTCACATTCTTGGGCCTGGCTAGTTCCCAAAATTATGATATTAGGGGATTGGAAGTATGGACAACTCTTTTCTCAGAGTTGTCCAATAGTCCTTGCTTCAGCTACATGGTTGCACAAAAGAGCTTTTAAGGGCTTTTACATCTGTTCTAAATGACAAGTGACTCTTAACACCCACTGCTGTCAGCAATTCATAACAATTTCCATACCTCTCCATAGCATTAAATATTTAATCAGGGCTATAATAAACAAGTTATGCACACAAGTCAAAGTGCAGTCACTCCCACCTACACTGAGAAATAAAGAGAACAAGTAGACTTTTAGAGTAGCTTGATGCTAAAGAGATAACTAGTAAAATTAGAAGTTCAAAAGCAATCAAAAAGACCTGAAATACATTCATAATGACTCATAATAAGAGACTTCTTATTTGAAAAGTATGGGGGTTTGTCACATTTTTGTTACAAATAAAAACTGCATTTCTTTTAGACCAGTATGTTTCTGCTTCAGTCACTAGGCATTAGACAATGCCAAATTACAGTTTCCTGACAGCATATTAATGATGGCTTGAGACCATTTGTTCATGCTCATCATATCATACATACATTATTTTTTATTCACTCCTGTTTTATGTTGCTAAATCTGAGAAATATATATAATTCCTTCCAGCCTGCAGACTTACAAAGTTTCAAAATGAGTATGACACTCTCAGAAATGCATTCAGAAGGGGTCTGTTTGTGTCAACTTGTGCCTGAAATGAGTGTAGTGATAAGAATACAAAATTGTGTCTGTGGTTATAAAATGCACAGATTTTGAACTGGACATTCAGCCCAAAGCTGGTTTGTCTCCATGGTGCAGGATGAGACTATTTATTTATCAGCCTGCCTTGCTGTAAAAGTACCTCCTGTATTTAATCTTACATTTCCTTAGCACTGCTCCCAACCTCAAGACGATTGTCCGTGAAGAGCCGAGGATAATAGGGGTGGCCTCAAAGAAGGCAATATTTATTTATAGCCAGTCCAGTCAATATGGTACACCAGGCCTTTCTTGCAACCTGCAGTGGACACTACTCATTATTTCCATGATGTGTCTCATCTCTCAGCTAATCTGGTAAATAATTTTTATTGATTCTACACCAAATACACCTGAAGGCTGGTTCATTGTTGCATGTAACTTGTTTAACTCTTGCCTGTGCAATGTATAGCTACTGTGATGGCTGACTAAGCATAGGCTGATCTTTGAGACTTTAAAAAAAAATCCATATAATCTTAACAGGTATGGTGCCTCACAAGTCCTCCTTTAGTATATTTTTCAGTGATTTCAGAATCAGGTAACACATACAGCAGCTGTGCAAGATGAGGGAATGAAGAGATTTCTAGTCTCTGGCTTTCACTGAGCAAATGCAGTCAGAAAACATTTAAAGTTTCTGGATTTCATGCCTTACTTACCTGGGACATAGATAAACATTTCTATAAACAGGGCCCATGTGCACTACTGTTCCTTGGCATTGAATAGAAGATGCACCTGTTCACATTCAAAATTATGCAAATATTATTTCTTCTTACTGATGCTGGTTACTGAAAGAATAAAATTTCAATATGTTATGTATTTACCAAACCTCCTCATTTAATATTGTTAGTATATACATAGTAGTATATAGTTAGTATTTACAGTAGATAGATGTTTATTCCTAAAGTTCAGAGTTTTACATAAAAAATAATGTTGCAATTATGTTTCATTGAAAATATTGATCATTACTTCTTTTTCAAGCATATCCTGAGATCCTGACTTGAAAAAGGGATCAGCATCTCTGTTTCTTCTACTGATGAGTAACTGTAGCATTCACACTTGGCATAATCCTGTCTTGCTTCTTATAGAAGACAATGCTTTCTGATGTTTCCAAGAAAAAACATTAGCAGAAGATCAGTTGAGATTTTTTTTTTCATTTCCCCATTCCTTTAAATACTGCCCACACATACTGCAAATCCCATTTAAGACTGTATGGATCCATTTTGTCAACTAGTCCTTGGTGGTTTTTAAATGTAAAACAACATGAGAAAGCAGGCAGTTATTCTGAAATTCTTTGACTGACCAGGCCAGCTTTTGGCAAATCTGCATTCAGAGCAGCAAACATGGGTAAAACAACAGTGGTGTTAAGGCTTTGCAGGCAGGCATTCAGTTTAGTGATGACTGAAGGGAGTGTGGTGGCTGCAAGTGGGGGAAACCAAGGAGGAAGGAACAGAATTCCCACCTGATCTCCTGAGAAACCTCTTGGCTCCAGCAGTCAGCATCAAGGAGTCCTCAAGGGCTGGCAGGAACATGCAGTGAGGAACAGCTGAGGACTTTGGGTTTGTCTAGTTTGCTTTATGGAGACTGAAGGGAGACCTCATTGCTCTCTGCAGCTTCCTGAGGAGGGGACATGGAGAGGGAGGTGCTGAGCTCCTCTTCCTGTTATCCAGTGCTAGGAGGGACACATGGGGGAGCAGTTCCGAGCTGTGCCAGGGGACGTTTACAGGTGACATTTGGAAGCATTTCTTTAACAACATCAGGCATAACAACAGGCTCCCTAGGTAGGTGTTAATGCCCCGAGCCTGTTGATCATTGATGTTTAAAGAGGCATTGGTACAATGCCCTTGAACTCTTGGTCAGCTCTGGATTGATCAGGCAGTTGGACTTGATCATCCTTGTAGGTCCATTCCAACTGAAATGCTCTGTTCTATTCTACTCTGCTCTATTTTACCCTATTCTAAAGTTAAAATGAGAGAAATTAATACAATAAGTTGTTTATTTAACAGGTTTGAAAGAAAGGTGCCTAAATAAGTACAAAATTCTTGTTACCAAAACCTCACGAGTGGAAATGGCTTCCTCCTTTCTTGGAATGTATATTTAAGAGGAACTTTAAAGGTCACTATCAAGACATTACCAATTTTTAATTATTTTTAATATTCTGTCAATACTTTTTTTTTCAGCTTCCTGATCTTTGAATAAATTTTTAAATTAAGCTTTACCTTTATATTTTTCTTGGACTCTTTTCTAAGGGACCTAAAGAGAGACCTATTTTGACCTTGTTTTACAAGAGCTAGAAGTCACTTCCTCAAAGGACTTGCTTTTTTCATTAAGTATTTAGAAGACAGAAATGATCTAAATCTCCCACAAACTAATGTCACAACTTTACTTTCAGTCAGATTTCTACCATCAATAGCATTAAAGGGTATTTGCAGATCCTTAGAGTTGTAGTTCTAATTAGCCAAGTTAAATGAAAATATGAATCTCAGTGGGATCATAGATTATTAGATTATCTTTTCAACATTGACAACTAGACTTACTCCTGGAAGGATTTTTCCTTAAGCAACTCTCTTAACTCTTGTTATTCTGTAGCCTCTGGGTTTGAGAACTAAAGATGAATTAGAGCCAATGAATCCCCATAATGAAAGAATACCAGGGACTGTGGGGTTTTGATTAGATAAAAGATTTGTCTTAGCTGAACTGCTTTAGGTTGTCCACCTTCTAAGCAGGAAAAAGAGAGGAGAAAAAGCTTGCATATTTTTTAACTTGGATGGAAAATTTTAGTCACTGCAAATGCTTCATGTTTGCAAAAGAATAAAACCAAGGACAGATGAGAATAAAAGAATAAAAGCAAGATGGATAAGCATCAGAAAAAATGAGGCAAAACCAGAGGAAAGAAAAGTCAGTTTTCATGATCAAATAAAACTTCTTGCTCAATAACGGGAAGAGGCAGTTTCTGGGGTTTCTGTACCATTGTATTTGTTGGATTTCTTCCCTCTCTTTCTCACAGAAAGCAGCTAACAAACAAACAAACAAACCATTTTGAAAGGGCTAGTGTATCTTGCATGGAAGATAGGAGAGTCAAGATAATTTCCTTTATATAATTGGAAATATTTCATCCCTCTGTTGTGAAAATTATATCCAAGAGAAAAGAAGGTTAGAATTTAGACACTCTCCTTTATGTGGCTTGCTGGGCCTATAAACTTGTTCCATCTACTGTCAATTAGCATGTCCCTACACACTCACAAATGTGTACAGCTATTTTTTGGTTGTCATATTGCTGATGCTTATAATCAAGCTCTGGCTTCCATGACTTGCTTATAGAAATACTTTTTTGACATCAGAGTTTCTGCATCATCTTAATTCCTTTATATTCTCTTAAGCTTCTGAAAAAAAGCTCTGACATGTGACTTAAAATGTGTTTATATTTGTATTTTGTGAAAGGATTAGAGATACTTTAGGAACAATAGGGCTCCAAAAGCAAAAGTAATTGCACTTTTTTTCTATGATTAATATTTGTATTCATTAATATTCATTAATAAAAGTCAATAGGATAGAAAAAATCAGTCTTCATGAGAAACAGAAACACATTTGTCAACTTTTAACATATTGAAGCAACTCTGAAGCCATTTAAATCTCACAGCTGCATACATGATGGTCTGCTTTCAGAGTATGCCTAATTTTTTTTATCCTGGGTTTTCTCTGACTCTTATAGCATGATTCCAAAAGGATTGCTTGTTATAGATTTATGCTTTGCACAGGAGTGACATTATTACTTGAATTTCTTTTAGGAGAAAAAAGATCCATTCATCTTATATGAAAATATTTTGAACATTTGAATATGAAAATATTTCCTTGTTTAGACTACTCAAAAGGAAGAAAATTAAATACTACAGTCTTCCTGTTGTTATTTGTTAATCATTAAAATCTTATTTCAATTTTACAGAGATTCATGAATAGGAAACAAAGATTAACCCAAACCTGAATATATTTCTGTTACTGAAGTTCCAAAATGAGGTAGAAAAATCTTGTCTCCACCTACAAAATATATACCCTTAGTATATGAATAGGCATTTATGGTGACTCAAACTTGATGTAAAGAATTAGTAATCTTTATTTAAACTTCTTCAGTGTTGAAATTAGCATGATTTTTTCATTCATCTGTTTGCCATAACAAGTGAAACAACTCTTTTTTAATACACAAAAATTCCTTGTCTGTGAACCTAAGGGAAATATGACTGTACTACAATTACCTCGAAAAGTTATAATTTCATGTTAGAAATTTAAAACCAAATGCAGTTCCTTGTGTCAGTGTAGTACTGAACTGAAAATAAGATATTTAGGGTAAAATAGTAACAATTGTCATTCTTCAGTTTCCACAATACTCTGTGTATTCTGAGGCATCTGCAGACAACTGGCACTATGCTCCTGTTCTTTGCTTGAATCCATTATCTTGTCCTATCCTGAATATTATATTTAGCACATATCAAGGTAGGGAGAAAATAACAAGTATTCCACTTTGATCTGCTTTCTTCTGTGTGCTAAAAAGGCTGTGAAGTTGAAAAAAAAAAAAAACAAGCAAGATTTAAGAAACATTAAAAGTGAGATCCTTCTACTGGTTCACCAAAACTCTGCAAATTCTTTGTTGCCTGAGGGGGATTAAAGGAGTTCTTTAAAAATAGGGCTAAAATGAATCAGACTTACTTTGTTTGCTGTGACTTAATGGAGAGAATATTGCTTTTTCTGGGGGAAATTTACATTGAAAATTTGATTATTGCAATGCACAGCATTGCTAATATAGACTATTGTTCAGGGGCCTCCTGCTACAATGACTGCTCATGTTTTAAGGTAAGGTGTTAAAAATGTTCCTGTTGAAAGCAGTAAGTGTTATAAGAGAACTTAAAAATAATGTACATAAGATAAAGCTTTGAAGAGCTCTGCTCAGCTTCTGAACACTGTCATTTTTCTTAGAAGTACCTTTAGACATGGAAAAAAGCAAACCCCTATTGAATTAAGAGAAAAAGGACAGTATCTTCTGGGCACTGAAACATGATTTAGATCACAGATGTTCTAAAACAGATTCAAATTTACATGGGACAGGCCTGTGTGTGCCTCTGCTGATAAGAAAGAGAACGAGACATTTTAAAGATAATCTTGTTTAGCCTCAAATATTTTAATGTTAGATTCTAAGACCTGATGGCCCATAAGAACATTTGAAGTTCTAAGGAAGACAAACTGACCTTAAACCAGATCTGCTCATGTCTGTTTTCTGTTTGTACACAGATATTTCAGTGTGTGTGCATTTAGCTTTTAATATCCTGGAATTAATTCACTAGCATCCTGTGCCTGAGACCAAATTTACTTTGATGTTTGAATAACGAAATCTGAGGCTCCATGTTTATTACACTGATCTATCTGGCTGACTTGAAAGTATAGTGCTTCATAGGAGCTCTTAGGATTTTTTTGTTTGTAAGGTAGAATCAATGGGAAAAGTAAAAATGAAAAAAAACCAACAACCTCATAAAATGAAATTAACTCATTGAGATGCAAGAATGAGGGTGACAAGGAGTCAGTCACTCATGAGGGCATTCAGAAGGATAGCTGCTCTTACTGGGTCTCTCTAGGTTACAATATCACAATGTTCATCCTGACATTTGGGATTGAGGCATTACCTGAAGAGAGCAGAATATTGCAGTGTGGAGAAAGGCTTCCTACCAACTGCCCTGCTGGTTTTAAATGTATCTTGGCACATGAATAGGCCTCTAAACTGGATGCATAAATCAAGTGGTGGCTTTGGCATAGGCTAAGTAATGTCTTGTGAGCTGTTGCAGTATAGGATTCTTTGTCTCTTTCCATTCTGAGCTACATTCACTGGGGAGAATTTGTAGTCTGGGGAGAGAGTGTTAAAAACTCCACCTGCTATAGTCCTGTTGCATTGTTTAGTGCTGGGGATAGTAAATAAGAAAGTGTTTTCCCCTTTGTTTTTCTTTTTTTTTTTT
>VZRX01022446.1:350735-391071 GCA_013398075.1 Notiomystis cincta | reverse complement strand
TCTTGTAAGGGTACATATTCATGATGTTCACTAAAATAACATGTTTTTTCATACTGTCTTTAGAAGAGTATGTCTGCCTACTAAACAAGCAGCAAAATGTGGGTCTTTTCATGTAGTTTCTCTAAAATTCCAGTTGATGTTGTCAGCAGTGGGTTCAGACACCATTGTGTCATGCTGCGTTGTTCATTTCGGGCTTTTAAGGGAAAAAGGGTAATGGTTTCCAGTAATTTGCATTTGTGGCTGGCTGCCTGTTTATGTTTTGGAAATTACTATTATATGTCTTGGTATAAATGAGAAATTATGTTGATAAGAGCCTTACTGGAAAAACAAAAACAAACCAAAAAACCCAAAAAACCCAACCAAACAAAAAAAAAACCAAAACCACAAAAAAACAAACAAAAAAAAAAAACAAACCTAACCCAAACCAACAAAAAAACCCAAACCAAACAAAAAAATAAACCACCTCTAAAAGTTATGCTTACATTAAAAAAAGAATTTAAAATATATGTACTGGTCATGGGAAAAAAAAAAGCTCCCATTCAACAATTTGTTGGTGTATTTTTTGGTTTTTCAAAAGAATTTCACAGATTTTTACCTTTACAAAAATGCACAATGCCATTGTGCATACCTTAAGTGTTTGTGATTTCTTTTTCATAATTCTCTTCCTTATCTTCATTTTGCTTACCTTTTTATTTTTATCATGTAACCAAGTGCTGAAAACCTACAATGTTTTGTGTTTCTTTTTGTGTGCATGTGTGTGTGCTGTTTGTAGGGAGTAGGGGACGTGGCAGGGCAGATAATGAAGGTAACACAGGGGTTAGGAAATGTTACCTGACTTTCTGCTGTGAACAGTCACAGATTCCTACATTGCTTATGACAAGTGTGTGTATGAGGTGAGGGTGGCAAAGGTGGGGGGTGTGCAAGGGGCTTCATCTGAACCTGGAAAAATGGTAGAGTGAAGAAGGCATCTATATTCAGAGCACTGGTTACAATTTTGAGCAACTGGTAAGAGACTAACAAGCAGCTTGTGGAAATTGGAGTCAGAGTAGAGTCGAGGTCATCATACTCACCCCTTATGAAACAGGCAGAGCTGGTCTGTAACTGCACATGTATGGCTGGACTTGCAGCATGAAAGCAAGGTAGCAATTATTTAGCATTCTGTACCCTTGTGGCACTGGGAAACTTCCTGCTCTCTAGCAGTCAGGGGAGGTGGAAGACAGTTAAAGGAATCTGAATGATTTATGTACTGCCTGAACAGATTTCCAGCAAACAAAAAAGTTTCCAGTGCCAGGTCTGTGCTTCAAAAGGAATCCTAAGTCTCAGTATTGGTATTTTTATCAGTGTTGCCATGTTGACATGAAATGAAGTTGTATTCTGGCACCCTGTCTGGTTCTTTGTAGCTTGTGAGCTACAGTCTGCTTAGACATTTCACTTCTGTCTTAAAAGTGTAGTCCTCCTCCTTTCACTCCTACTTCCAATTCCTTGATCCCACTTGCAGCTCTGCAACATTTGCATTTTGACCCAGATCAGACAGTGCCATATGTTCTTTCCTGTGCCTTATCTTACAAAGTTTGTAAACCCTTTTTTGGGGGGGGGTTCCCCCCAGATTAAGGCTGTCTGAGCTGTATCTGTGTTTTGGAAGCAATGCAACATGCAGGTAGGAAGGATGTCTTCCCTTCAGGTAAAACATTCAAGGTACCATGAAATGCTGTAGATAATTTCAGGGAGAAGCAGAGCAGACAAAAAGACCCCAAAAAACAGTAGATAATGCCCAGCAGTATCTGAGAAGTAGAGAATATGAAAGTGACTTATTGAAACAGGATGAGGAGCTGTAAAAATTGTCAGGGAGACCACCAAAGGATTTCAGTGTAGAAAGGTAGGCACAAGAACACAGCTGCACTTTCACTTTCCCAAATGCAAAATGATTTATAGGTAAGAGAGGAGTAAAAGATCTGTATTTCTTCCCATTAACCTGATTGTGTTCTGTTGTGTTCACACAGGTATTTTTACATCTATACACCTGACTCTCTCCAGAATGAATTGTATGTATAGACAATCTTTGATGATTAGTTAGATAGGGCTGTGAACAACCTGCTCTGGTGGAAGGTGTCCTTGTCATTGGCAGAGGATTGCAACCACTTTGCCATCCTGTGATTCTGTGATTTACACAGCACTGTAGTCAGTCTTGGCCAAAATTTGATTTGGAAATGGTGTGTGTACCCGTGACAACCTAAGGTACATGAACATGCAGCTTATGTGATTTTTGCTGCTGGGAACTATTTGTACAGGTCAGGAACCAAAGGCTGTTCTGCATGGGAAGATGGATTGTTTTCCATGTACTGCAGGAGCTGGGAGTTTGCTACTTCCCCCTGTGCACTCCTGCTGCAGTATAGGCACAGAAACTCTACAGCCAACTGGAGTGCAAGAAAACCTACCAAAACTATGGAGTAGCGATAGAATAGTTGAAGGGCATCACTAATGTCATAGATTGATGGAGCAGCAAGAAGAGTTTGTTAGACTAAGCTGTCAGGAGAACCTGTGAAGTGCACAACTAACCCTTCACACTATGAGAGAAAGCAAAAATATTTTTAAATTCCTGTGTCTCAGCCTGGGAGAAAATTCTTTTGTAGTCTCAACCTGGAGAACCCTGAATGCATGAACAGTCTTGGACACACTCAGCTCTGCTTCCTACCTTACACAATGTTTGTCCTCCACAACTGTATTTAAATTGGAAAAAAAACCCAGAAAACCCCAAACCTAAATTTTTTCCATAAATGAAGGAAAGGCTGTAATTAGCTCATTCTGTTGGGCAACCATATGACAGAAAACTTAGCTATTTAGGTGTCCTGTTGCCTTGTATTAATTTATTAGATATTAGATTAGATATTAATTTATTAGATATTAGATTTATTAGATATGTATTAATTTAATAGATATTCTATGTGTAACATTAATAGTTTAAAATTTTGCAGTATTTCTGTAAGGGAAAGAATTTAACAGACACTCATGCAAAATATATATTTTAGCTCCTTTTTAGCAACTCATGTCTAGTTTTCCAGATTACAGAATATGCTTCTGAATCAAAACTGAACTCCAAGTATTAGTAAAATCAGTGATACTGTTATAACTTTCATGTACTAAAAATTGTTGAGCTGAAAACTTCTTGGTTTTTCACTTATATTTTTATGTTCAGATTATAACAAGTCAAGAGGTAAAAATTTAATACAAAAGGTGAAAGGTACTGATAAGGTGATTAGCTGAGCAAAATGATAAGGCTTGAACAATGGACAGAGTAAAAATACTGGCTGTTTATTTGCAGTTTAACTGAGAAGAATATGGAGCAAAGGGAGAGGAAGAGTTTGCAGACACCACCTATTAATAAAAGTTGCTCTTTTCTAGGATCAGAAGTGTAGAAAGCTAGACTAGGAAATAGGGAAGGTCAGGGTATTTCTTTTTAATGATTTCTCTTTGACAAGCTTTATGAGTCCAAGCTAGGACAATTTAAGAGGTTGTCACCTCCAGCTGTCCATCACATCCATTGAGTGGCACTTACAAGTCCCAAAACTGGCTGAAGAGCAGTGGGTCTGGTCCTAAAGTGCTGTGATTCAAAATTTAGCATATTAATGCAAACCACCATTGATTTTAGTCTGTGTTAATATATTGATCTATGAACTACCGTGTCTAAGAGCTCAGATTCATGATGATTTGGGGATTTAGCAACCTTTAGGGGCAGAAGTCAATTCAGCCATCCTCACTGAGAACAAGCAGAGGCCATGAAACTGAAGAATGTAAAACTGGTTGATCTGTGCAGCCAGAGTAAAAAGGATTGTCCCTGTGGGCATAGAGAGGTGCTTTCCCTGGGAGTGTGAGCATGGTGTCACATTTCAGGAGCTCTCTGGCTTTGTCAGTCCTGCGTGCATTGATCCACTGAGCACCCCCTTTTCCATCCTGCCCAATTGTTTTGAATTGTTTTCTGGATGTGTTGGCAGCACCATCATGAATGTTGCAGTGGCTGGTTCATGTTTCACTGTGAGCATACAATGTGAAAAACTCTGTTTGGTTAATTAAACAATGTTCCTCTCATTACCAGTTGATAGAGAGCTGCTTTCAGGCTCAGGCTGGCACAGCCTTCCTGGGCATAAGCTACACTATATAACAGGCAGGGTAGAGTCTCAAAATCGTAATTTACTCACTTTGTTCCAGGCACAGCTGCCCTGAACATGTTTCATACAGCATATACAGCTGGCATTTCTCTACTTGAAGACTTTTGGGGGTCCTGTGGGCTTGTGGGCTTTAATAAAACCCAATGTTACGAAAGGTAATATATTAGAATAATCAAAAAAACAAGAAATTCAAAAGTTTACCTTTCAACCATAATGGTAAAGTGCTGCCTTCACCATATAATAAATTTAAATGGTTGATGTATGTATTTTTGTAAGGAATAATTTTAAGTAAAAAAGACACTTAGATGTGTATTGTTGACATCTCAGCAAAACATGTCACATTTTACTTTTCTGTTTGTCTTTAAAGATTAAAATTAAGTAGACAACTGTGAATTGGAAATGGTGATTGTTTACCTTCTGTACTACTGATACTGGAAAGTGTTGTTATTTTGATACAAAGCTGCATCACAGGTGACATTGCAGTGAGTGGAACAGTATCACTTTTTAAATTTTATAACCTGTAAACATGGACTAAAAATTCTGTCAATCTGTTTACAATACAAAGCTAAATACATTTATCTCACCTACCTGTAGTATTTCAGAGAATATGAAGGGGTTTATTGCTGATAGATTCAGAAATATTTCAGAAGTGAACATCAGAACAGACACACCCTCAGGCTGAAGTAGATGAATAATTAAGCAAGAATGTTCTCATTACTTTCTAGAGGCCATGAGGTTTCTTCTTGAGGCTTGAACTCTCCTTGTGCATCATCATCATGAAGTGACCATAACATTCAAAGGGAAACCATGAGAAAACCACATATAATCCAACATTGAACTTTGGCATGTAGAAAGGGGGAAAATTGCAACTTACAGGATTTAGCACTTTGTTAATTGAAGACCATAACTTTTAACGTTTTTATCCAAAGGTCAAATGGAATTTTTTCTGAGTTTTTTTGTTTATTCACCAGAAAACTCTTAATTTTGTAGAGAAGACATTCCTTGAAAAGGCTTGCCTTTGAGTTTCTGATCAGCTTTTGGTATATTATTGTTCTCTAAGTTTTTTGTTCATCTTAGTAACAAAACTGCAGTGACAAAGAACAAGCTCCTTCACACCTTTGCTCTTATTGATTTTTCCAAATGCACTTTTCTGTTGCTATCTATCACAGCAACTATGCCTCTGCAATAATAAAAAGAAAGAATTCTACTTAGAACATGCTAGATAGTTCCTAATGTGGAAAAACTGAAGAAACACTGGACTAATAGGATCATATTCAGTGAAAAAAAACACTCTCAGATCACTGAGATTTCTACTTGAGGATATTCCTTGCATTGAAACATTTGTAGTTTTTCCCCCACATGATCTGGGACTTTTAATCAGAAGTATCACTACATCTGCAATTAAATTGGAGCTATATGAGCCCATGCTTATTTCAGAATTCATATAGAGAAAATCTCTATCTTGATTATGAAAGGTTATCATGAAAAGCCCTCCAAGGCTCAGAAGTCAGAGGCAAAAAATAAAAAGAAAATTTAAAACATTAGCTTACAATTTTTGGTAATGTGATGTTAGGGAAGAGTGGGTTTTTTAAGGGGATTGTTTTTTCCTAATGAGAAGTTTCTCCTACTGATTTTGAAATTAATATTCTGTACTATTTTTTCCTTTTAATTTAAGAAAGAAAATATTAATAATCTCGTAAGTAGGGCACCATCATTTGTTGCATAATACTTTACATTTATGTTTCCCAAATCAGTTACCTCAGAGAATGAGCATAAATATGTAGGCTTTGAACAGAATGGCCAAAATAGAGTAAAATTACCTTTCAATAATTCATTTGTATAATTACACCCTTAGGCTTCTTAAATTATGGCAGACTCATTCAGGAGCTGTTATTAGCTTAGAATAAAGAGAAGTGCAGTTTTTTACTCCTCTGAGAAACTCTGATTTTTAGTCTAGAGAAAAATGTAAAGAAATTTCTTGTGGAATTTGTAGGAGCAAGATAGAATTCACTAAATCTAAGAAATGTGATGCGTGTTTGATATTTCCTTTTATAGGAATCCTGACATTCTGGTAAGGAAGGTGATTCCAATATATAAAAAAATATACGTCTTCCATCTTCTGGTGTAAAACTTGCTGTTGCTACTTCTCTTTTAATTCAACTGAAGTATTTATATGCTGAAAGTTTGTATACTATTTCTGAACATGAACATGTGTTTTTCTTCTGGGGTGTAGAAATAGAAGATAGGGGTTTCAAGAGACAGTAGAGATTTTAGCAGATCTGCTCTGGAACATGCTGAAGCACAACTACAGTGCTTTCTGTTGTCATCAGCCACTGAAAAGTAATTAATTATAAAAGCTGTGTGCTTAACTCCTGTTAGCATTTATAGTCTAAATTTTCTCTTTTTGCTCTTACTTGTTGCTTTGCTTTTTAATTTTTGTGGTGATCACTTAGTATAGCAATTCAATTTATATTAGAAGAACTCAGAAGCACTAAGAAAGATTTTTAAAAGTTAATGAAGAAAAAATTAACTTTATCAGGTCAGATATTTGGGTTGGATTTTTCCTTATGTAAACCCTTGTAATTCATTTTTTGTATGTTTATCTGTACCAAAGCCTGGGCATTTTTTTGTTTACGTATAAACAATATGACCATGATACAATACATTACCCTGGCTCCTATATATGGAGCTTGTATGGTACTGAATGAGGAATGAGAGAGTCTCTGTGTGCCCTGTGACTAAATTTGGCTGGATGTCTCTGTAGAGCCACTGCTGGTCTGTGAAAATGTTGAACATTTATGCATCTGTTCATACCCTTATTTAGCAATAACACTTTTTTACCCCAACTAGGAAGGTAAAAGGCTATCTTGCTATTCTGTTTCTTTCCTAATTCATCCATCAGAAAAGTTTACTTTATTAATTATTCATTGCAAGGAAATCAACCATGATTTTGAAACATAAAGAGTAGGAAAAATGTAATGTTAAGTAACTTGTGAGCAGAAGGTTCAGGGCCTATCAAATCAAACATTATATAGTAAATTAACTCTCAAAAGGTAGAAGTGCTTCTGATGGAAAGGGCAATGATGAATTGTTTTAAGCAAGAACATATCAGGGTCTTCTAATAAAAAGTCTTGACCCATGAATGTTCAACAATCTGCTGATCTCAATTGAGTGGAAAGATTGCCAAATTTAGAATGCACTGGCCAGGTGATTGAGTCTGATTTCCAGCACGTACACATGGTGGAAATAACTCTATTAGCTTCTATATGCATCAAAACTTCTATGTTTTGCAAGACTTTTCTTCAAGGATATGAAGCAAAACTGTTACCATAACATGCTGTTAAGAAGCACATTAGCACAATTGCAAAATGGCTGCAGCAAAAATATTGATGTTCCATAGGGAGGAAAAGATACATTTAATTATGGTACAAAAAATGCCTACTACAGCATTTTGGCTGTAAAGCTGATGTTTAGTTAACTTTTTTTGCTAAGTTTTGCTAAAATGCAGTAACTGTTGCAAATAATTTCTTTTAAAAGGAGAGGACTTACTATCATAGAATCATTTAGGTTGGATAAGTCTCTAAGTCGAGTCCAACCACTAACCCAACACTGCTGATTCACCACTAAACCATTTCCCTGAGTGCCACATCTACAGTCCTTTTAAATACCTCCAGGGATGGTGACTTTAACACTTCCCAGAGCAGCCTGTCCCAATTCCTGAAAATTCTTTTGGTGAAGAAAGTTTTCTTAACATCCAAGCTAAACTTCCCCTGTTGCAACTTGAGGTAGTTTCCTTTCATTCTCTCACTTGTTGCCTGGACGAAGAGCCCTTAACCCCACCATGCTACTTGTTCTTTTCAGGGAGTTGTAGAGAATGATGAAGTCTTCCCTGAGACCTCTTTTTTCCAGGCTTCTTCAGCCCCTCCTCACCAGACTTGTGCTCCAGATCCTTCACCAGCTCCATTGCCCTTCTCTGGACATGTTCCTGCACCTCAATGTCCTTTTTGAGGTGAGAAGCCCAAAACTGGTGTGGCCTCCCCAGTGCTAAGAACAGAAGGTTGGTCACTGCTGGCCCCTGTGTTCCTGATACAGGCCTGGGGTACCACTGGCCTTCTTGGCCACCTGGACAAGAGCTGGCTCATGTTCAGCCACTGCCAACCAGCAGCCCCAGAGCCCTTTCCACTGGGCAGCTTTCCAGCAGCTCTTCTCCAAGGCTGTAGTGCTACATAGATTGGCAAGTAAGGAAAATAACACAAAATTCAGCTGACAGTTGATAAAATGAAAATATTTTTTACATGTGAAAGTTAAATTTATATTTTAGTTGCTTTGAGTGAAGTCTGATGAAATGAAATGAAATGAAATGAAATGAAATGAAATGAAATGAAATGAAGTGAAATGTAATGAAATGAGCCCAGACTCAGTGAGTTTTTTCCTAGCCTGAAGGTATTCTTAGCATTTATGTTGATATTTGGAATAGCTTTAGACTTTTGCAAGCCATGTAACAATAACCTGTAAAGATGCTGTACTAGCATATTTTCAGTTAAGCGTGAAGTTATGTACTGAAGTGTTTATGAAGAGTGTTCTTCCAAAATCAAGGTCTGCTGAACCTTTAGTTGTCCATTTTTTTTAAATTTTTTTTAAACAAATAGTACCTGTCTGTGTCCATTTATACTTGTGGGCAAAATAGAGTGTCATACACATCCTGCCTCCTCAAAAGAACATTAAAGCTTATTTTACTTCTGCTTATTTAACAGCATCAGAACCAATATATTATTATGTAGAAACCAACTGTGGTTGAATTAGAACAGTGCCAATTGTCCATGGAGAAAGAAAGCTGCAGTCATGTCTGGGTTATTTCACGTAAAATAGCATGTCCAGAAGAATAAATGTGTATTCTCCACATTCCTCTGTTTTCAGTATTCTCTGTATTCTGCTGCAATTGGCAGTGAAATCCTCTAAAGAAGTCCTCATTAGATACAAAAAGCAAAATGGAAAATAAATGCTGAGTGCTGCTTAAACATCTACAAAGGATCAACAGCATACCAGCATGTAATATAATTGTTTTCCCTAGTGATCTAGAAAATCTATGAATATTTTAATTTCAAATATGAGTGTATGCACATTATCTAAATGAAAACTTCCAATACAGTATCTTAAATAGAATTAGAGTAGAAACAAAAATATTTTTTGAAATCCTGAAGATCATGGCAACAGCACACAATAAAATGAGGTATTTTCATTAACATTGTGGCTTTTATAATGGTATCTCCTACCATTCATTTGATAGGATGTAATCTTCTTACTTTTGATAGAAGTAATAATGTCTGTAAGTTCACAGAAGCAAGTGGTTTGTTCTCATGGTCCAAAGAATAGCACGACTATACACTCAAATTTTGTCTCCCAGGTCCTAAATTCACATTTCTATCAATGAGCTTTTTTTTTTGCATAAGTCTGTGTGTGCTCATCTGGGTCAGAAAACCTGCAGTGGTGAGTTATAACTGTGTTCATTGCAATGTTTTTAGGTGCCTAGAGAATAAGAAGATCAGCCTTGAGCAGAAAAACAGGAGACATCCTTAATGTAACAGAATGAAAAAGCACTGAGGAGAGGAATTTGTTAATCTGATACCAGGTAAAGAGTCACAGGAGGGAAGGGGTGCCAGCGTGGGGTTACTAATGCACTCAACAGTGGCACCTCTGAGCCTCTGTGATCCTTGGATCTTCTGAATCCCTAAAGAGGAATTACCTGGTTAGATCCTGGGATACAATAAAATGCATTTCAGCTTTCAGCTTGACCCATTAATCTACCACTTGGTTTTCTACAGCCCAAATCTGCTGACCTGCGTGACCAACAGGACACGCTGCAAAACTAATTTGATATTTTTTAGTTTTTCAGCTTTGGAGGATTAGTGGGATTAAGTCCTAAAGTTTGTTCTGGGTTTGAGAGGGGTTTTGCAAAACCTCTTCTGAATCTGAGATGAGTAAATGAATTGTCAGTCAAATATTTGTGGTGTTCAGCAAATTTAATGTTTTGATTTTATCTAATTCAAACAGCCACTGTATTTGATCATTCTGCAGAAGCTAATATGTTGTGTTTGTATTGGAAACTGAATTAGGAGGTAGCAATGTCTCTATAAAAGCCTGAGTAAACCAACCATGATACCTGAAACCACATTTTACCACAAGGCATAAAGCTTACCTTCAGAACAGGCTGACTAATCAAGCCAAAAAGTACAGTATGGGTATGTGTAAAGGAAAGTTGTGTGCTGCATTGTTTCCATATCCAAAATGAATAAGCAAATGTTCATGGAGGTCCATGGGTTAGCAGTTTATTACTTATCCTAAAAAATTATCTGTACAGGAGATGTTTACAGGAATGGTGTAGCTAAGAGGAAAATAACGAATGAAATGCTTTCTTTTTCTTCCCCCTGAAATAAGATAAGTGTTCTTCCAGAAAAAAAAATCAACAAGCACCTTGGAAAAAGTTGAAGGACAAAGCTATAACTTTTTCATTTCCAATTATGCAACTTTTATTTTGGAAGAGCAAGTGTGTTTCACTGATAAGAATGTCTTCTAAAATATAATTGAATATTTTAACTTTTAGTATATGCATAAGTTGGTTTATTATTTCTTCTCAGCCGTAATATATAACATTTTACATCAGGATTACCTTTTTTTTCAGATGAGGTCTTTTATAATCAAACCTGTTTCACAGTTTAATCTTATCATTATATTACAGTCCAATATTCTTAACATTTTTATTGTTAATCGGAAGCTGGCAAGATTCCATATCGTGTAGCTCTACCTTGCTTCAAAAATACAATATCCTGAACCAAAAAATGAAGGAAAAAAACCTCACTAAGATAAATAATAATTGTTAGAGAAAAATGAGATCAGGTGAAAAGTAGTGCTCTAATAATCTGACTCAAAGTTATTAAAGTTGATGATTTTGAGAAATACTATTTGTAGTTTGTTATTGGATAACTAAGTTGATATATTCAATTGGCCTGAAATGATATTAATTTTTCTGTCATATATATGTGTTTTGCTGCATTTGCTGTTATGACTCATCACTGAAAGTGGTAATATTGAAAACTAAACTAACAAACACTTTTGAAAAAATATTCCTACATTTATGTGGACTTTCTTTTGATATTCTTCTTGCTTACCTTCTCTGTTACTGTTTGTACAGTGACATTTTAATTTTTTTATTAATTTGGTTTAATTTTTATAGACAAATTTGGAGGCAGGAATTATTAATGGGCTTTGAGGCTGACTTCTGTTAAATCAGTTCTTTCCCATATATTACTTATTTAGTTCTGATGGCTAAGAGTTTTTTTAATATATTTGAACCTCTTTACTACAGTTAAGTAGTTTTGTTAATACTTGAGAATAATTATGGATAAGAATTAATAGCTTTTTTCTTAGTCTGTCCCAAATTGCTTTAAAAAGGTCAAAATAAAATCAATAGGGATGACAATACTTTTTTGGCCCTTAAATGGTTGTGACATTTGAAATTACACATGGATGATGCAGTGCTGAACTTTTTGGGTGAAAGATTAAAACTGTCAAATCAGAATTAAAGTTGTGTTGCAACTGAAAGGATGGCACTGCTTAAGACACATAAAGAATCAGTATTATTGCACTAAATAAAAATCAGATCATTGCTTTAAGCATGCTAAGAGTGCTAACCCTACAGGGTAGTACCTCCTTGATCTGTGGGGTTTAAAATCAATAGTAAAACCACATCAATCTGCTATTATTTTCCACCTAAAGGCTACAAAAAGATGTCCCTGATGTAGCCTTGATAACATTCTTGATTTAATGCTATCAGGTATATCAAAGGTCAATAGGTCATAATGATACTGTCTCAATTAACTGTTAGAGAAGTTATTACATGCTTTACGTTTGAGTGCAAATGCAGATATATTTACTATTATAATGCCATAGCTGTTACAGATTGCTCACTTTAGTACATAGGACAAGATAAAACATCAGTAGTAGCCTTCTGGTGCCTTAAATCACAAATGTTTTGGAATGGACTAAAATGCCATTCCTCACTTATCTATGACATTTTAGAGGCAAGAGTAGTCAAAACCTGTAATTATAAATGTAAACTTTCTTCCTTGGAAAAACAATGTGTTGCTATCCTTGGTATGTTTCTGTACCATAAGATTTTGAAAGCTTCAAAGTGGCAGAAAACAGATATTTTTTTATTGACTAAAAGGATGATTTGGGGGGAAAAGGGTAACTTTAGACAACCATGTCTGCCCAGACTAAATCTTGTAAAATTTTATATACTACTAAAGAAAAAAATTCTGCTGCAAGAAATCTCACCTCTGAAATATGACAGTCACAACCCATTGCATCTTTCTGTATGAGAATATAGATTTGCATTTTTTCACCAGTGTAAAATTGAAAGCTGTAAGTTAAAAGAGAATTTAGTATGTCATGCTACAACTGTGTCATCTAATTTCCTTTATTGTTTCCGCTGTCCTCAGATGCAGTGTTTGTGAAACAGCCTGGCTTGTCTTGTGTCAAAGTGTTGTACAGAAAATAGGAAAACTAAATTGAGGGTAAACACACACACACATACATGAAAAACATCACTTATCATAGCAAACAGATCAGACTTTCAGTTTCAGTTTCAGTGGTGGTTTGAAGAGGCTCTCAATATCAGTGATTCAGTCTGTAGGACTCTTCAAACTAGAGATCAGCGGCAGCCTTAAAGCTGGAAGGACTTTACTTCTAGCCAGCCTTCTCAAAGTAAAGTAGCTGTGACAATGCTTTTGCTTTTCATATATATAACAGACTTAATATATTTTTTAGTTACCAGAGATGATTTACGAAAAATATCACCCAGTGATTATACTGGTCTAGAGATAGCTGACTTCAGGCTTTGAAATCTGAATTTACCTGAAGCCTTGATTTCCTGTTCAGCATTCACACCCTTACTTAGTCTGACTAGGATGAAAACAGTGAGGGTTTTTTTTTTTTCCTTTCTCATAACAGGTTGGAGGTTTTCTGCATTTGTTTATATATTACTGTAATTAGTATATGTAAAAATATAATACAATATTAATATATGTGAATATAAAATAGTCGAACACAGAAACAATATTTTATTCATTAGAAAAAATGAGTGATAAAATATGTTAATAAAAATATGCATTTTTATATGGGAACTATTCATATATACTACCACACCATTATAAGTGAATTGGTAAAATAAGATGGATTCTTACCAGTATAAAAATAATAGTATGACATGTCAAACAAATGCTTCTACTGATTACAATTAAGTGATTCTACAGAGTGATCTCATTATTTTCAAATGTCACTAGGACTAAATTTCTTTAATTTATCAATTCAGTATCCAAAGGATATATTGTGCTGAATGAATGTGGAGTTTGCTGGTATTTTATGAGTTACAAGAATGTACCACGGACCTCATTATTCACAAAATATCAATAAACCAAACATTTATGCAGTTCAGCAAACCATAAGGAAAAGTGAAATGTGAATTTAAATTATATGAAAATAAAAGGATATCAAATGATGTGTAAGTAACTGCACAAAACCAAGGAGAATAATCTCAGCTTTATTCCTTTAAATATAAGATTACTTAATGTTATATTAGATTCCTATCGATTTAAATATTACTCAAGTGTATAAAAGTCAACCATGCTCTAGGTTCAGCAGGGGTTCTTAACTCCTATTTACATTCCTAACCTCCTGCTGAAACCATGTGATTAGACATTTGCAGTATCAGACTTTTTCACATGGTTTTCTATACACATCATTTATTTACACTTTTGTTTTCAGATGTAAAATTGTCTTATTATCAACTCCAGGTTTTCAGAAATGATGAAACCCAAGTCCTCTGCTTCCAAGTTATAAAATACTGAGTGATTCTTCTTATTTTTGTAAATCTGTTTTGTTACAATCACACAAACTTATGTACAGGAAGAGGGCCCTTAAGAATCAGATTTGTCTCAAAGGAACTGAAATAATTCTTGTCTTGTCTGACTAACCACTATGCAGTTTAAAACTTAACTATATACAAACTTTCATAATAAATGCTGAAAAAGATTAACTTTAAAAAGGGTTATGATGAGAAGATTTACCCTCAAATAGCTAATTTCCTGCTCAGTATTGCAGTATGCTTTGGTACAGAACCCAGAACATTCACATACACTCTAAAAGTTACTTGCACAGAACGCTGGTGCTTATCAATTTCTTCTTCCATCCTCTTGATTGGTGTATTCAATACTGTAAAAGGGAAGAAGAACACAGATCTTATGGGACCTGGCGAGGTGCATTCCAGAGTCCTGAGGGAACCAGCAAATGTAGCTGCCAAGCCATTCTTCATGATATTTGAAAAGTCATGGCAGTGAGGTGAAGTCCCAGGTGACTGGAAAAGGGGAAACACTGGACCCTTACTTTAATAGGGTAGCAAGGAGGACCCTGGGAACTATTGACTTGTACTGGGAGAGTGGTGAGGCAGTCGCCCAGAGAAGGTGTGGTTGCCCCATCTGTGAAAGTGTTTAAAGCCAGGTTGGATGGAGCTCTCAGCAAACTGTTCTAGTGAAAGGTGCCCCTGTCCATGGCAGGGTAGCTGGAACTAAATAGTCTTTAATGTCCCTTCCAACCCAAACCCTTCTGTGACTCTAGGGTTCTATAAACTGCAAGGTTTGAGCCTGATTGCTTAGTCTGGTGGAACTTTCAATCTACCCTTCTCTCAGTGGTCCAGACTTGTTTGCATTTCAGTGGGAGGCAACAATTCTTTTATTTCCCACAATTGCTGGTTATGCCCTCTTCACCATCTCCATCCAAGTCCTATGCTCTTCAGTAATAACAGTGGTAAAGCTCTCCATATTTGATGCTTGATCCTGTTGTTGGTATTACATGGCCGAACACACAATCTTCAGGTGCATTTCTGTCTGATGGCAAGTGGCTTGTCTGCTGGTTTCAAAAACTAAAAGGTCCTTTAACTGAAAAAAAAAAAAAAAGATAAAGAGAGAAATGGAAAACTACTTGGACAGATATTTCTTTTGCAACCTGTAAAGTGGCCTCAATTAGATTTTACTCTTGTTTTGTACCAATATTGCAAAACCCTATATATTTTACATTTTAGATATTTCTAAAACATTGATGTTTCCATCTAAGTATAACAAGGCATTTTTTATCACTATTTCGCAATTTTAGTATGACCTAGAATTACTATAGCTTAGGAAAATAAGACCTGAGATCTCCAATATCCTTAAGACTATTTTTTTTTAATTTTCTTTATACTTATGCTGAGGATTGAGTCTCTTCTGTGTACTTGAGCTATGTTTTCATCTATTCACACATAATTCAGTCCTGTGGTTCTGGTCAGATATTTCTGTACAGCGATCCTTTAATGTATTAAGGATATGAATCATCATATTTAAGAAAACCCAGTAGAAGAAATCATTTAATAATAAAACAACAATAACCTCAGCACAATAATATAAAATGACTTCGTAATGCTTGAGCAGCCCCATCTCTCCACTACCAATATAATAAGATAAAGGGAAATTGGAGTCGTGAATTATTTTCTTTTTCAAATATATACTATGAAAAACTAACCCTGGAACCTGATTATAATTTAAAAAGAAAATAAATTAGATTGTAACACATTAATGTGTATTCCATTTTGCAGTCAGAGCAAGAGCAAGAAGGAGAAAACGGATTTTTATTTCTTGATATATCAAACATTCCTCTTAGACTTTTTGCTGTATGCTTACTTGATAAATCCTTTCATCCACAGTTCTGCAGATAACTACAGATCTGGAAAATAGAGAATATATGGGGGGAAAAAAAGCATTTTTTTTTAGCTTGCATTTAGATGAATGAGGATATAGAAAATTTAAAATCTGCAACCTCCATTTAAATAAGAAAAATAAAGAAAAATACAGAAACTGCAGATCCCAAAAGATACCAGGATTAACAGCAAGCACCCTCTATTGCTATTAGAAGAAAGAGAAAGAAAATGTTGGTCTGGTAATTGAGAAAATTATCAGGAAGCAATGCCAATGGAAGTTGATTATCCTCCCAGTCCAGGGTATCCTAGATCCTGACCAGCATCTGTGATTTCACTGTGCTCCCCTTTGGAGAGCTGGAATAATCCAAGCTAACTGAGCAGAGCCTTCAGAATAGTGGAAGAGAAGGAAAAGATTAAAAGAAAGTGTCTAAAATGTAAGATTAAGTAAATTATGATGCCAGGTCTAGTAAAAAGGGCACTCAACACCTGCTGCTTCTAACAGTATGGGGACACTAAAATTTGCAAGCAATTGACACTTTACACAGAAAGACAATAGGAAAACTCATCCTCTTCTTCATATCCAGAAAAGTATTTCATTAAAAGAAAACCCAAAAAAACCCAACAAAGCCAAAATCCCAACAAATAAAACAACAAAACCTCTTCCTCATATAAATGATTATTCCATGTGTGTTCTAGAAGGAATTAGGAAGCAGTAATAATGCTTGGAATAAAATGTACAATGTCTGGTTTATCAAAAAAAAACCATTTCTTTTAATGAGAGCCAGTATATTATGTTAAAGGTCTGTTTGAGTTTTGAGGAGCAAGGCATGAAGTTTTTGTTGAGGAAAGTGAAGGGATTCTAATAGCAGTGCTTGATGGCCACAAAGGCTCCTGAGCAGGCAGCTCCACAGCCAGCCTGTGAGGAAAAAAAGCCAGTGAAGGATTTGGAGAACAAATGGAAAAGAACAGGGAAAGGAGCAACAAATGGGAAGCAGCGTGTTGGGGTCCACTGGAGATTACTGCTTTGCTTTCTTTCATTATCAGATGATCACACAACCTTCAAAATGTTAAGATAAAGACATTTATATTCTTTTAGACTGAAGAGATTGAAGTGAAGACATTTTTATAATACTGAAGACATTTTTATATCATACTAAGGAATATCTCATTCCTGGAAGTGTTCAAGGCCAGGTTAGTTGGGGCTTTGATCAAGATGGTCTAGTGGAATGTGTCCCACCTATAGCAGTGAGGTTGGAATTGGATGCTCTTCAAGGTCCCTCCTAAGTCAAAATATTCTGTGATTCTGTGGCAAAGGTCAGCAATAATTTCTAGCTATCCTGTGGCCAGTGAAAGTCTCTGTTGCTCTTCTCATTTCAGTGCACTACAAGAACAGTGCTGATGGAGTTGCTCAAGTTCTGCTCACAAGTTAAAACTGAAATGTTGTGAGCCATCACTTGAATTAATTTGCCTTCATAACATAATCTTCTTGAACACAAGATATGTGAGTATCTACATTAGCCACTGAAGCCAGGTAAAATGATAATTCTCTGAGAAATGCTGTGTACTCTCATTTTGGTGTGGAATTAAGTTTTTTACTAAGCCTGTAAAATTATGCTACTGGGAAGTAATCAGAAGTGTTTCTGACTGAAAGCTGGAATTCAAAAGTGACAAGAACATCGCTGCAAATATTATAGAATGACAAAATTAAAATGATGTTTGACATCTTGAGTTTGCCAGTACCTTAGAAAATTACAAAGACAAGAGAGAGCTAAAAAATAGGGCAAAAATGGGGTGACAAGAAGAACAGGTGCTGCTTCCATGAAGAAACAAAATGTGCTCAGTTGGTTTTTTCCCTTCCCCCCCATCCCCCCTACCCCTCATAGGTATCTAGCATATGCTTAATAAGTTATAGAAAATAGTGCAAGGGGATTTTATATTCCCCCCATACAGTGATGGTCTGGACCCTGGCCAGCTCTCAGTGGAAAGCAAAGATTAAGTTAAATTTTTTCAAAACTCTCAGGATTTGACCGAGACCCCTTAATATGCTCAGTTGCTGTTAGAATTAATTGCTGGCAACCTTGAATCTCTTATGTACTGATTAGTCTTTTCTACTTTACTGTCAGCTTTACTGCAGCCTCCAAGTAGAACTTTACACTCTATTTCCTGTTGCTTTTGTCTTAATATGCTCTTGTGTTAAATAAAAGCCAGTGACTGCTATTTGTAAATTGCTGCCTCCATGTTGGAAAAACAGTCCCTTAAAGTGGGCAATGTTAGTCAATGCTACCCCATAAAAGGTTTGGTATTTAAAGAGGACAATTAGACTATATGCAAATTACCTCTTTAAAGAGTGAGATTCAGTGTCTGGCTCTTAAGAAATAAGAGAAACGACTCGAGCTGCCGACTTGCAGCATCACATATGTAAGTGCTCATGAATAAGTGATGTCTCTGTGTGCAGGGCTTGTGCTCCACTTTAATCTCCAGTTAGAGTTTTCATCTTGTTCTGAGTCTCCACAGAGAGAGGCATTTAAATTCCAGAGATTGGAAAGCCACCCTGAGGTTGCTGAAACCTGCACACTGACGCTGGGTTTGTAGACATATGTATTCCTGTACATGAGCGATAATCAATCCCAATAAAAGGCAAATTTAGATACTTCTGAGAAATGTCTGCTGAGGCTTTTTTGATTCTGATTGAGTACCAGAAAAATGCTGAGAGATCAAATGGATTATACATACAAATGGCTTGAAAACATTTTATTTTTGTTTATAACTTACACAGGTTATTTTTGTGTATATTTATATGCAATTGATTTTATTCTGTTAATTATGGCCAAAATGATGCATGATTGTATTCAGCTATATAAAGTGATTATTGTTTGACAGGTTCTAGAGATCACTGCAGGAGTATGTGTCAGTGGGTATAAATTTAAATACTAAAATTTTTTTATAGGCTTGCCCTGCTCCTTGAGAATTGTGCATTCTGAATGCAATACAGTTTTAACATTAAAGTAATATGCATTATATTGCTTAATGCTGAACCCTCTCAAAGAAGGAAATCTGAGCAGCAGTCATCTGTTAACAGATACATATTGTATTTTGAAGAGACAGTAATAGGCTATTGTATGTGATACCAGAGGAACTGTATGCAGAACAAGAAGTAAAAATACCACATAAATACTTCAAATTGGATAAAAATATAAAATTATTGGAGAAGATGACGTAGATATCACAGAATCATAGAATCACAGAATGGTTTGGGTTGGAAGGGACCTTAAAGATCACCTTGTTCCAACTCCTGTGCTGTTATAGAGACTTTCCACCAGATTAGGTTGTTCAGAGACCCAGCCAGGCTGCCCTTGGACACATCTGTCATAGTCATTGGTATTTTTTTGGCAGTAAGTTTCAAATACTATGTTTATAAAAATGGAGAGGAAACTTCAGGAACTGGCCTCTGTTTCTTCATAATTCCTCTCTTCTCCTTTACATGCATAGGGAATTATTGTTTATTTTCTCTGTTGGCATTGAGATGGATAGTGTTGGATTTACTAAGGGGGAATGAAGATCATATAAAGGACACATACAAAAAATTACCTATAAACCTCGAAAAAAAGAATTAATTTTTTTCCAAGAGATTATCAGAATAAAGATACGGAATTAAAAGATGGGAAATTGTGTGGATATCAGGAAGTCTTCAACAGCATGAGAAGACCCAATGTCTAAATAATTGCCCTTGACAGGTGTGCTGCAAAGCTCATATAGGCAAGAGATGCCAAATTGTTTGTAATTGTCTCTTGCAATTTTTGTACAAAAAAGAAGAAAAATACTAAAGTGGGAAATTTATACATGCTTTAAGGTTATGCAGAAAGTTAACAGAGGCTCAAATTTAAAGATTTCAGAGCTGTGAACAAGAAATTAAATGTTACAAGATTTATGAGGGGTTGGAGTTCAGTGAATGTGCGTTTTAAGAAATGACTTGCATTTTAATGAAGTGTATTACACTTGAGAGGCAATAGCATGGTTATCCTTTCTGAACAATGACTTTGACTGTGCTGCTGTCAAAGAGAGCTCATTATACCAAAGAAGTTATAATTCAGCTCTATAGATTGATATGATGGCCTCCAATATATGCTGTGCTTCTAAAGGCAGTAGGACCAGCAGTGAGGGGCATCCAAAATGGTAATTACTTGTGGGAAATAGCTTCATGGTTTCAACTTGCAGTTCAAAGGGCGCTTTTTTTTCAAAAAAAGAACTTTCAATTCAGATTCTGTCCTAAACCTCAAGCTACCCTACAGCTTTTCACAGCAGCTAAAATATTTGGGGTCTGTCCTGTTGTACAGGTTGAGAGAAAGTATTTAACGTGCAGGTTGAGAGAAAGTATTTAATGTGCTTGGGAGCAGCAGTTAGTAATTTCCATTATCTTTGTAAATATTGAGTTTGTTTCTTTACGTGTTTTTCCTGGCTTGTGAAATTCCTGACTACTTTCTTTGCCTGCTTGTTTCAGTGGTTAATACTGATTTGCTAAATTTAGTCCTAAAATCAAGACTTTCCCTTTTTTACAAAAAATTGAATTCTATAAAAAATATTTCTCCTCTCTTAGTGCTGTTATCACCCAGGCAACTTAGCTTCCTTAAGTTCTGATTGATCACCAACCACTTCAGCTTTCTGAATAGACTGGATGGGCATGAAAACAGGAATATGGGTAAGATCTTCCCATTGACACCTCTATTTGCAAAAAAGCTGTTCTCTAAGCCTTAGGCAAGCACACAAATCTGTCACAGTGATATCCCCTGTAAAATAGCAGAGTAGCAAAACGGTATATACAAGATTAAACAAAGCACTACTTGAAATTCTAATATGTCTTCATAGTTCTGAGGTTTTGTTTATTCATTCAGACTTATTCTTTGTATAGCAAACTCCCGCTGGGTTTTTTTTACCTTCTACATCAAGGAGTTAAAGGAAAATCCTACAACTACAGAACAAAACCAGGCTTAGTTCATATGTTAATGAGTCAGGATAATTGCAGCTTTCCCTGGGTAATCTGGGTGTCAATTATTCATGAATGGTTGACAGCAGACATGACATTTCCAACTGTCAGCTTTCAGTCGTTTTGTTTACAAGTATGAAATCCTTAAGGATGAAACATTAGATAGGAACTAAAAATTGGGATTTTTTTTTTTTCAGGAAAGATGCAAAAAAAGGAAAAAGAAAAAAATATAGATGCAGTGAATTTTCCTCACAAACTGCAGAAAAAGAGCCTGTTCCTGCCAATAATGTTCCCAGTATTGTTGGAATTACGCTGTTGCTCAGGTATTAGGGTCCAATGAGCTCCAACATCTCTGCTGAGCCAGAGTAATGATACCCCATGTACCTTCATGGCACATAGATGGCCCTACTCCTTATAAGGAGGAAGAACCATTTAAGAAATGCTTCCATCCTCCCAGTGCTTTGTTCCCAGCTAAATCAGTAGTTCCTATCAACTACAACACATGTGGGGAATACCACCAGGATCCCCACTTCATCTCTGCCCTTCACTTCATATCCCTTTATACTTTCAAAACCACAGCAATGATAAGGATATTCTC
Organism: Notiomystis cincta; assembly: GCA_013398075.1. Classification (NCBI taxonomy): domain Eukaryota; kingdom Metazoa; phylum Chordata; class Aves; order Passeriformes; family Notiomystidae; genus Notiomystis; species Notiomystis cincta. Next base: position 369,544 of record VZRX01022446.1, on the reverse strand, counting down.
GATTTCCCCTTTTGTGAAACTTGGCCTCCCAACTTAAAAAGCTGCACAGAAGTGAAACACAATTTTTGCAACCTGCAGTAGGCTCTCTCACTAAAAGTTAGATTTTACCCACTAAATTCCTGTGTATCTTCAAGTGAGTTTGAAACAATCTCTTCATAGAATCATTGAATCATGGGATTTCAGGTTGGAAGGAGCTCTCAGAGGTCCTCTGGTCCCAACTTTCTTGTCAGAAGCCAGCATCTTGTCCAGCAGAATGCTCTGCGTGTGATATCCATGGCAGTGTCCACCCTACACAAGGTGTAGCCCTGCCCCTGTAGACCTTGTCGACAGAGGCTGTGCCTGAAACTGTTCTTAGATCTGTGAAGAAATTAGAATAGTTCTAAATCCTAGCATCCTAATTGAAATCAACTGACAAGAGTGCAATAGGGAAGGACATTTAAGTGCCTAAAGATGCAGGTAGTTACTTAGTGAGGTTTTTCACAAGATTCTATACACCTGACTCACATTATGAAAAGTTTAAAGAGTCTCAGTCCATTAGTAAGCTATTCTAGTTTTTCAGCATCTATACTAATTTTAACATAATGACTTTTTAAGAAAATGCTTACCCATGCTGAACATTTACATTTTTTTCTATTTTTCATTCAGATACATATATTTCTCAACATAACATTTCAGATATTTTAATTTTTTTTTTTCTGATAAAAATGACGTAGCCAATTACAAATTTAAGTGGGCTTTATTAACAAAAAGCCTCTAAACTTACAAGTCGGGACCCAAGGAATGGCGATCTGCCGAGCTGTGAGGCAAAGGGGAACGGCGCCGGGCCCGAGACCACCGAAGGTCGGGGCCAGAGGCACAGCCAGGAGGCGGGGGTTCAATTTTTATTGAAAATAAACCCACATGGTTGGGTGCCTCCCTCTCGGTTCTCCCAGCCCCTCTCGATCTCACCCACTGGCTCGTTTGTATCCAGGGGTCGCGGTTGGACACCATCAGACCAATTGAGTGCGCTGTGTTATCCCCTTATGGTAATTTGGTCCCCCAGCACTTCTCCCCCCCTTGCCTCTGCTTCCAGAAGTTTCCTTCAGGCGCCATTTTAACTTTTAATTTTAAAATACATGTAACTGAATGACAACATATAAAACACATATAACTGAGTAATAATTTGTTCCAGCAGAACCTCACAAACCCCCTCAACTGCCAAACCCTCGATGTCTCTGCAAACATGCCACTTTATTAACTAATTAACTGTTTTCCTCAACTTTCATAACTAATTAAATTCCACAACAATTTAACCAAGATTAACAGTCCCTCCCCTGATTGGGATACGAAAGCCAATAGAATTCTGTTTATAACATTTTCTTTTTCTAAAAAATAATGGAAAAGCATAATGGAAAAAAATGGAGTTTAATTATTATTAGGGTTCCTTGAGTAATTAAAGTCATTGGCTCTTAGAGTGCATTGAAATTCAATGTGTAGGATCCTTTTTCTAGAAATCCAGTCTCTACTAAAGTGCAGCCCCTTAGACATGGACCCAGTTTTCCATATTCTTGTAGCCCATCTCCCCATATTAACTACAATTTTGCAGTTTGCACTCATAATTCACTCAGTTAGTCATTCATAGTTCACAACTCTGGTAGCTTGTATTAATGCTGGTCCTTCTGGACTCATGCTCCTTCTACAGTTACAAGACATATTAATCTTCCATTTCATTATTTAATTGTCAATTTTCAAGTGTTAGATTGAAAAGAGATATGTGGAATCTACCAAAAGCAATGCTCTTTTAATACTTCATTGTTATCAACTTGTCTATGTTCCTACAATCTTGTATGGTATGATTTTCATCAGTCCTTCAAAAATATGTTATTTTTTACTTGGTGTTTATTTATTTGTTTGTTTGAATTCAAAGATGCAGGTAGTTTGGGCATCTGTTTTATAGGGGAGTTTTCAATATAATTATTTACATGTAAACAAACTGGTTTATAGGATTTTTTTAGTAGACAATAAGTTGCAGATAGAAACAAATTTTTAAATTTATTTAAATTAAAATAATTCAGATGGATTATACTGTAAAATACTTTGAAAATATCTATTCCAAAGCATCTGAACCTCAGACAGACTTCTTTCTTTTAACCACCTCTGTTTTTATACAGAACCATTTGTTTTTAGGAAATGTGCCTGCAATGCATATTCACATCCAACCTTAAAGTTCCTCGTGTGTTAATAGAACACACAGCATGAAAATTAAAACTGATCCAGGGTACATATGGGTTAAATTTATCTCTCTCAGCACCCCCTTACTGTTTTTACTTCTATATGGAGGTGTTTATAGTCTCAGCTTTCATGATGATTTGCCTTTTGAAGACAGAAAGGGACAAAGGAAGAGAAGGGGCTTCATGTGGGCCTTTCAGATTTTTAAAGCATTTATGTCTCAGGTGGCAGTTGCAGTGTAGTGCAACTTAAACATCTTTGCCAGATACACTAAAACAGTGACTTTATGAAACCTCAATTAAAATGCAGAAGGAAACACCATTCCATCTTAGAAAACTAAAAATATCTTCATGTTGATAAAACAAACTGCTTTCCATGACTTCTGCTATTGATTGAGTGACTTCTAAACCACTTGATAGTCTAAAAGTATTTCAAATAAAGGGCAAACATGACCTTTTGCCATGATTATGTTCCCCAGATAGTTATTTCTGTTAGTATGCACAGACATGCAGATACTGTACTGACTTTTAAAAATGTTCCACAGATGCTGTAAAAAAGGGTGAAATTTCCTATTCTAAATTAGACAATAATATTAAAAGCATCCTAAAAGAAAATTGAGCAACAAAATTTTTACATGGAAAACTTTCATGTTTCAAATATAAAGCAAAGGTAAGTAGTATGAAAAGTAGCCCAAGGAAAACTGTTTATTTCATTTAGTATTCTGAGCAAATCATCTGTGATCAATCCTTCAATATAAACACCTACCATCACCTTCTTCAAACTGGGAAAGAAGTTGACTTTCTTTCACGAGTTTCCCTATTCTTTAAATAAGCTTTACAGCAAAATCACTAGTATCCAATAGCAAATGATGTAAACTCTCCAAGAACTACTTGTTTAAAAGATCTTCCAATTTCTCTTTAATGATGTAATAGTGCTCAATTTATAACTCCCTTTTGTTAGATTACTGTACTCTCATGCATCTATTTAATATTTCTGATGACTGCTCATTTCTAAATTTTTACAGAATTTGAGTTCAAGAATAAGATACCACAGAAAATTTCTAAAGCTGATTTCTGTTTCACTCATTACCTTTTATTATATAGAGTGTCTTTAAGACACATTTCATCAAGAGCCTATGATGATCCCCTTGAATAAAACACTTCTGGTACACACACAGTACTTCTCAAATTTGTTCAAACAAAGGCCTTTAAATAAATATATGTGGCTTGGCTTCTGAAAGTTTCTTTAACAGCATATTTTTCTCATGATGTCCAAAACAATGTTTGGGTTTTTATTTATGACCAAGTAAATCATTGTACAGGAGTTAAATGCTGTACAATGTTGCTACAGTGTCTAGAAGAACGGGGTCAAGGTTATCTCCCAGGCTCTTAAATTAGAAGTTAAAAATTATTAAATCTGGCATTATTTTAAAAAGAAAAAGTACATTTTCCAAATCAACATGGAATTATGGATTTCCTGGTAGATTTTCTGGATTTGTTTAATATGAATTCTGAGTCCCTTATTCTGACAAAATAGAGTTTTTCCCCATAAAATGTCAAATTAATAATTTGTTTTAACCACATCTAAGGGATGATATGGAGAATTGTGGGCTTAACAAGGCAGGTTGCATTCCAAAATATCTGTATTGCAAAAATACATTAAAATATCATATAGTTAATCTAATATAATGATATAACTTAATATAATTAATATAATATCATTAATATAATACCATTCATATATCAATTGTAAAGAGAAAAAGGCATATGCCAGAATCTGACACCCTTCAGCTCTGGGTACAGAAAGTCTGACTGCCAACAAGTCCGTATAAAAAAGTGCTTCACTTTGGAACATGAGGCTGTGGGGACAGTCCCTATTTATCTTACACATGGGTCAGGTAAAACCCACCTGGAGGCTGTCAGTGAGCTTAGATTCATGAGTCAATCAGATTTTTATCTGTCTTTTCTGTCAAAGCTCCTATTTCAGTAAAATACTTAACCATTCTGATGTCTCTTGTTCCAATCCATTCTTATTCTCCACTGTTTCTCCACATATTAATGCATTCTTTTGAGACTTCTGTAGGAAATCTGGCTGTATTTATCTGCTAAGGCTTATTTCTGAAGTGACAATGAAGTAAATGAGGAAGTGAACGTGTTTGTTATTCCATATCAATCCCCTTCATGAGCTTTTAAGTGTGCAATAACCCTTTCTGAGTAAACATTCCTGCAATGTCCCTGTTCTGCCACACTGCCAGCTAATCCTGCAGGTCACCTCTCATATTCTCTGTGTAAGGAAACATCCCCTTGCTGTGGCTCTGCAAAGAACATCTAATCATTACCTCAGATTTGGAATCAATTCTCCAAGAATAGCATTTACGTTATAGTGTGCAGCAATTTCATATTTTATTGTATATTAATTATATGCTATGTTATGCTATAATACATAAAATCTGTCAGAATCATAAAAATTTAAAAGTTAACAACAAGGTGGCTATTAAAATACAAATTGTACTATAATTTCACTGGTTTAGTGCAAGCATATTCTTACCTGCTATTTCTCTTTCCAATTTCAGGGAGCTGAAAGATGTCAGAAAAACAAGATTAATAAAATTATACTTTCCCCCGACATATAGTTAAAATGATAATGAACTAATTGACCAAAAGTAACCAATCTCTTTTTATGGTTCCTAAAATATCAGATCCCTACTTACTAAAGGTTTAAAGTTATTTAGTGAGTGTTTCATGCCTGTTCCTACCCTTAGATAGCTTGGAAGTGGATGCCATCACACTTTGAAGTGACTGAGGTGCTTTGATTCTTGCTTGGAAGTGGAAATGCTTTCTACCAGTACCTGTTCTTAGAGGAATTTGATGTTCTCTGATTTTCTTTCTTTCACTGAATTCGCCCATATGTTTGGCTGAGGCAAAAGATGAGGAGAAACTTTGGACATGGATCACACTCTGTTCCCAGTGCTTCTGGGGGCAGAAAATCTATGTAAGTGTTGGATTTCCTGTCCCAGAGCTAGATTTCCAATAGGATTGAGACTCCTGTTCATACAGTGTGCTGCCCAGGAGAACTGCTAAAAAATGAAAAAGCAAAATGTCTTTACCAATTCCATTAAATCAATGACAAAACTCTCATTCATTTCAGGAATAAATCGCTAACCCTCGGTGACCCCACAATAGCTGGAATTGTCTGCAAGCTGAAAGATTTTCTAATAGGCTACTTAAAGCCTACCACATCAGGTCCTAATGTGCCACTATACATAAAAACCCCATTTTAAAGCCCATAATGATATGTTTATTCAAATTTCAGCAGTAGGTTGAAGAAAATTATCAGCATTCCATAAAGCCTGTGCACTGTTAAATGTCAGAAAATTTAAGAAGCTCTTACTGATTATCTCTATTGGTTGCTTTGGATATATATGATAAGCATTTAAATAATATTTAAATACTATTATAAAAATACCAAATAATTTAAACAAAAACAAGTAAAAAAAATGTACAAAGGAAATTTGGGTTCACATAGCAACATCTAATAGAAAACTAGGCCTAAGCAATCATTTTCATGTCAAATAGAAAGTTAATTTATGCGTTGGTTTTAATTGCAGGCTTTAAAAAATTTCTTTTTATTTCCATCTTTATTCCAATACATGATACTACAGAGTTGAAACCCATCATTTTTTTTTCCTCTGCTTCTCACTTTTTCATTTCACTTCCTGACTTCCTTTATTCTTTATTATTGACTTTCTCTTGTATTCTCACATCTTCCTCCTTTCGCTAATCCTTCCCTCAATGTTGTTTTCTCTCTTTTCTTCAGCATGTAAGTATTTTACACCTGCAAAGTTGCTCTCCTGTGGTGAGTCTCAGCCATGGAAGCTCTTTCCAGTAGTTTCCATGTTATGCTTGTTCTCTTTTATGTGCAGGCTTCTTTGCAGCTCTCCTTCATGATCACTTAAACCCACACTATCTATTTTGCCAGAGAAATCAGTAAGGCCAAGGACAACTTCATATGTTAGTTCCCCTGTACTTTTGCTGTCAGGAGTTCATATTAAAGAACTATTATTTTTTTTAAAGTGCTAGTTACTGAGTGGTGAGTACAGAACAACGAAACAGTTGTGAATTGCTTTGTTAATTATACTTAGAAATGAAATTCTAAGCTTTTTGCACTGTAAACGTATTTCTTTGCCAGTGAAAAGCAGATAATTTTAGAGATAGTAGCAGTAGTAGCTCCACCTTTGGTGTCCTGGGCTGCAGTGGGATTATCATGGAAGCTCTGACCAATGCATAACAGGGCTGTTTCTATTCCTTACACTGAGTTTTCATCCTTCTCTGCAGCCAGAGCTGTGCCAGTGGAATTATGTGGGGACATGGATCGTGGGCCTGGTTTGCATGGAAAAATAAATCAGTCTGAGCATGCTCCTGATCGAGCCTAAGATAAAGTAACTTGGCTGTTGGTTTTGGCAAATATTGGGGATGGATCAGTGTACCTGAGGACAGGGGAGAGAAGGTGGCAGATATCTTCTAAGCAGAAACTCACCTTTATTTCAGTTTAAGAGGACCATAAAACCTCAGTGTTAGGAATGACGACGTGTTGCAGAGCCATAAAATTGCAGTATTGCTATGGCATAATATGTATTCACATATGAAATATCATAATTAACTTAATTAATCTGCTTAATATAGCCAGCAGTATTCAGAAAGTGACAGAACTGAGCAACTGAAGCAGAATTCCTGTTGTGCAACTATGTACATATCCTCTTGCTGCAGGGCAGTGAAGGAATGAACCACCCTCACACAACCAGTCACAGCAGCTCAGCTGAGGGACTCCACTTCCTAAAACCCCTGTCACTGGTTGTGGCTGACTTAGGAATTGCTCCTGTTTTATTTCACTAAGTGGCTTGTTTGAAGTTTGCACTGATGAGTAAGCAAGCTGCTCCTTGCACCTGGCTTCTTGAAGTTTGAACTGTGAACAGTTATTAGTACCAAGCTGTGTAAAATATGTTGCTTAGAAGTTCCTCCAAAAAGTGAAAAGTATTATTTTACCATACCATGTAGCATTTTAAAAATATTTATAAGGCTTTGACTTAAATTGAGTAAGTGCTTGTCCTCACATGATATTTGGTTAAGTACTTCCTTCAATATAAATAATCTGGAATAGATGCTGTATTTGACTTTTGTGGTTACTATGTTACTTTGCACTCCATCACTAAAATAGATTACATGCTCCAGAGTTTCTTGGCTCTGGAAATGGAGTAGTAGTATGTGTTGACTAGAACCATGCTCATGCATCATCAGAGGAAGCTTACTAGAAGACTTTTCACTGCACTGCACAGCAAGTCTCTCTGCTCTGACACTAGCTCTCTGGGGAGCTAAACCAGATTAAGGCAGAATAATTTCCCAGATGAGAAGAGATCAAAAATGCTGAAATGTCAGCAATACTATAATCTAAATTGAAGTAATTGTTGATTCTTAAGTTTTTTTTTTCTTTCCTGTTCCATAGAGCATAATCTTAATTTATTCAACTGATGTCTGTAAATTGAAGTAATTGTTGATTCCTAACTTTTTTCCTTTAGTGTTCCATAGAGCATAATCTTGATTTATTCAACTGATGTCTCATTATGCAAGAAATTTGAGTGTCTGGAGCACATCTGAAACAGCCCTTGGTATGTGCAATAGACCTGAAAGGTCTGTTCTATCATCGCTCACACTCCTCTGCCATTGCTTGACAGGTGTTTTGATGAACAAGCTCAATAGCTCACAAGACATTTGACCAGACTAAAACATCTGTCTTGTATCTGTGAGGATTGCAGTGCCCACAGAAAGCCTGAAGGGCCACTGTTCCACTCCAGGTTGTAACATTTGCTCTTCGGAGGTAGAAGTGGCAGCACAACATAAAGCAAACTTGAATGAGCTGTGAAATTACAGAAACTGTTCAGTTTACATCTCATGAAATGATTTTAAAATTCCTCTTGGATCAGATACAACGTATGGTAAACTAATTTAGGGTTTTCTACATTAGGGGATTGCTTAAAAAATAGAATGTCTGTTAAGATGCTAACAATATGATGCTATTATCATATTTATTGAGTCTATGTGACAAATAGGCATCATTCCAGAAAAGAGGATTGAGAATTAATGTGGGAGTTTTTCCCCACCTAAAACCTCGCCTTCTTTTCTAATAAATTTTAAATTAACCTGCAGTGAGTTTGTATTTTATACCAGCTACATGCCTGCACAAATCTGAAAAGGGAGAGGGTCTGTATATATGAGACAAGGAGGGATAATTCTGAACTGTGAAGTGAACACTCAGCAAGATCAATTCTGCCAATTATGAAGACAAGCATATTATCCAAACTCGCAAATATTTACTATCCCTGAGTGTTTCTGGCTGGATTATTCTGTTCTAATAAGAAACTTGCACATAATAAAATATTTTGTTTTCTAACTTTGCATTGCTCCATCAGTAATGGATTAGGTTGTAACATTAAGTAAATTAGCACCAGATTTTTTTTACAGTGACTGATAAGAGAACAGCTACAATCCAATGTTTACTTCCTGGTATTGTCACACTGAGGCCTGTGTGCAGAGCCAAGGTTTCACACACAACTAGACAGGAGTTTTAATTCTCCATTGCTGCCGTTACAAGGTGATGTAACAGCTGAAAACATCAATGCTTTAAAGGATTTCTTTGGTGATTAGAACTCTTCTCCTTAAACTTCGTTACCGTTTAAAGGAAGCTTAACATCTAGAGGGAGCAAGACAACTCCACATCTTCAAAGGGTGGTTTTGCAAGCTTGCATACCAAATAGAAAACCCATCCCTGGAATGGATAACCTTGGAGGAACAAATCTGTACCTGATTTACCTGTCAAGTAGGTCAAGACAACAGCTAGGAAATTATAGTCCTTTCATGGTGCTGGAAATTTTTTTCAAATTAATCTCAAGTCAAGAATGAATCACAATTTTATTAATATTAAAATAAATTGCTGCATTATTCAGCTTGAAAATATGAGATTCAATATGTGTTTGTGTGTGTGCATGTGTATGTACATTTTTTTTAAATATGTGTGTATCTTAACTCATGATGAAAATAAGAATGTTTTTACTCAAGAGGTGCTGGTGCAGATAGAGAGGCACAGACATTAATTTCTTTTCCTCCATGTTCCAGATAAACACTTGTCTTTGAGGCTATAGAGTTTTCTTTGTAAGCTTTCTGAACATGTAGTTTGATATACATAAAAAGATGTTGCTTTATCAGAATAAACAGACCACTTAGATGCTGGGCAGAAAGAACCTGAGTTACTGGCCCTCAGTAAATAATTAAAAGGTATTGACCTCTTTTTCTTATTCTGCTCAAGAAAAGTTCTACCTTTTTTTTTACTGTCTCTTTCTTGTTCTTTTATTCTATATTTCCTTTGTTTTTTTTTTTTTTTTTCTCTTCAGTGCTACCTCTGTATTCTGGTTGGATTATGAGGACAGGAGAGGACCTACTCTGAGGCTAGCAGTTAATTAATATTTTTATTAGGTAAACTGGCATGGACAAGACTAAGGAGAAATATCAAACCCACAAACGCAGATCAAGAATCAGGTATAGAGAGTTTCTTTTTCTTCATGTAGTTGTGTAGAACAATAAATGCAAAGCTGTTTATAGAATCTGTACAGAGTAATATTTAAGTATAACTTTAAGGCAAAATTGCTACTACTGAAATGGTTCTTAAACTGCAATGTGAGCTTTGGTGTAACATTTCAACATGTCAGAGGTGCTAAGATGTGAGCCACCATTTATTCCCTGGCTTTCTGAGCCCACCCAGTACAGTGCTGGCAACAGCAAGTGGCCACACAGGTGCTGTCTGTGATCAGTGGCAGGACTTGAGAAAACAGCATGAAGTTGTGTCAGGGGAGGTTTAGTTTGGGTATTAGGAGAAGGTTCTTCACCCAGAGGGTGGTCGAGCACTAGAATAGGCTCCCCAGGGAAGGAGACACAGACTGAGTTGAAGAAATGTTTGGACAACACTCTCAGGGCCATGGTGTGGTTCTTGGGATGTCCTGTGCTGGGCCAGGAGTTGGACTCAGTGATCCTCGTGTGTCCCTTCCTGCTCAGGAGATTCTGTGATTCTGTAATCTGTGGAAATCACCGCTTGTGCTAAACTTGTAAGCCAAGTCACTCACTGCTTTTCCAGTAATCACTCATGTGGGCCTGAATCCAGAGGGTTAAAAATAAATCTTGGGTTGTTTCATTCTCTGTAGAGTAGAACTAACTAGGGGAAAAAATGTTACAATCAAACAAAAAACTCCAAAACCAGGGAAAAAGAATAAAGAAGCACAAAACAGACACAGTGCTGATGCGGATGAAGGGCTTTGTTTTTGAGTCCTGAGCAGGAATTTTTACCCTCCACTTGTGAGAAAGACAGAATAGCTGTGAGGTCAGTGGTTGGGAGCAGCACCCCTCCTTTCCTTCCTGCCTCCCTCAGCCTAGCCCAGGGCTGACAGGGGCAAGCAGAGCACTCCCAAAAGAGCCCCTGTGTGGATGCCTAGGGTCCCACTCCCTCCCTCACCATGGCAGGATGCCTCTGAACTGGTTTTTCACTGTGCTTGACAACTCTTTCCAGCAGAACAAGTGAAGGCATGTTCTGTAGCATTTTTTCACCCTAAGGATATCCTTTCTTTCTGTTAATATTCGGTATGTATTTGATCTTCTTGCCTTCACAAGACAATCAAACATGGCTTGTCAGCAGTTTATTAGCAAGAGAGAAAGAGGAAGGGCAGAAAGGGGTTATATGCATGAGGAAAATGTCAAGTTTAGATAAAAAATTATGAGGTTTAACTTTGACAGAGTTAAACTCAATGTTTTAAAATCAAAGCTTTCTGTAATCAAACCATGAAGCTGAACTGATAATCATGCAAACCATTGTTTTGCTTGAACCAGAAGTAAATTGTCATTTCAATGCTTTTCTGAACGCTGCAAGAATTGAACCAAAACAGATTTTTGGTTGCAAGCTAAAACACTACAAATGAAAATATACAACTCCCTAGCAGGGACTTATTTAGTATGAGCCTTATTTGCACTTGATAGGAGCTTCAAAGCAAAGTCATGTCACAGCCTATTCCCCTGTCTCCCCTCCTTCCCCCTTGACTTGCAGGCACAAACAGCACAAACTCTCTCTCCAGCTACATGACTCTCTGCTCCTTGACTCTGTGCTGGGCCAGCAGGGAGAGGTGGCAGAGTCTGTCCTTGGAGATGCTCAAAAGCCACTTGGACATGGTGATCATGTATCAGTGGGGAGAGGAGGGTGCTCTGTGGTCTCCAGAGGTTCCTTCCAGCCTGAGTCAGTCTGGGATTCTCTCTCAAAGGGCTTATTGCTCCTGGAGATTAGTTAAAAGTTCTGCCAGCACAGGAATATTGGTCTGAGCTCCACATGGGGAGTAAGGGAGAAAAAGTCAGAAATGCAGACTCTGATTTCCAAGTGCAGAATTGATAATGGCCCCTCACATATATTTCAATGCATGCAATAGAAAGGGCTTACCTATCATTGCAACAGGAGGTTTGTTTGTAGAATGATTTAAAAGTCTGATCTTGATACATAACTCTAATAAAATCAGTGTAGATATACAGCTCTGACACTAATGTGTAAAAAGTGGCTGACTGTCTCATTTTAAAATACTGATTTGTATTAGTTTTACTTCATTGGTTTCAAGGAGCTTTTCTAGATTTATATTGATGCAAGCAAGATTAAAAACAAACTCAACATCTGCAACTTTTATATTTATTATTATGAAATCTCTGATTTTCAGACTGATCCACTACTGCTCCAAGCAACCTAGTTCCTTTCTTTTCCCAGTCCAGTAGCAGAAAATACACTTTTTTTTGGTAAATGGCAGTGGATGTATTTATCACTTTTAATTCTATTTAGCATCTAATAAAAATCTGACCCTTTTAGCCTTATGCCTTGTCTCCTCCCTGCAGCATAAGCATGCCATCACCTGCAATTTCTGTAAGTCCAGTTCCCAGTAGTACACCTATAAGGATGAGCAGAAATCTGGTGCTTGGCAGCTGGAAAGCATGCCAAGGTTCAGTGCTCCAAAGGCAAAATAATTTTTCTTACTTATTTTGAATGGTATGAGTAACTTCTTCGCTTCCACAAATGATATAGGAGTAAACCTAGAAGCATTAATCTTCCCAGTCTCTCCCTCTGCTTCATGTGCAGCCACAGCCCTCCTTCACCTCTGCACTGAGTTCCTTAGAGCTGCTCAGAAGCTCAAGGGGGCTGCTCTTCCTTTTAGGCTACAAAGTGTTTCAGCAAAAGAAGTGAAATCTCTCTATATTGCTAAGATTAACTTTATCTGTAAGGAAATTACCAAGTAATTCCTAAATACAAATATTTTCTGGCTATTTTCTCCCTTTTGCACAAAGGAATAGAAAAGCAAACTTTAATCATGTATGCACTCCTCAGATCCTTGAGAGCCTGTTGTGTTTCTCTTCATGGCAAAATCAGATCGAGAGTAGAAAAATAGCATTTTAGAACTAAATAAATCAGTTTAAAATAATGACTCAGAATACTGAAGCCTGCACAATTTCTTCTTTTCTTCTTCTTTTTTTCTTTTTTTTTTTTTTTTTTTAGAAATTGGAACAGATTGAAGTTATTCCAAAAAAAAAGTTGTTTATTATATTAGCATATCTACTCTGTCTTCCTGCCAAGTCTGTTGTACAAGGAAATCATGGAGGGAAGGGAGAAAAGAAGGAAAGAAAGAAAAGGAGAACTAACAGAATTTTCAATATTGTAATTCAGAAAATACTAACTAATGTGTAGGTGTGGGGATGTATTTTGGCATATGTGTTGAGCCAGTTCTATGGGTTCAGCACAGTCTGTGCAGCTCAAAATAATCACTGTGACTGGAGAGGAAAACACTCCCTTTGTCTCTGTGTAAAGAGAAGTGATATTCCCCTATCTACAGATAGCTTACAACTGACTGATTTATAAGCAATGCGAGTATTTGAAACCCAACAAAGTAATATATTGTATTAAGACAATTGCATTTGGTTTTCAATATAAATGAATAACAAATCAAAATATTCAAGATGACTAAACATTAAAATCAACAAATAAAACATGCATAATTGCTATCAGACAATGTTCAGATGAAAATTATAATCTCGTAAACACAGCTAACTCGCTGAATTATTTGATTATTTGGTTTGATTTGATATAATAAGAGCCCAGACTAGAGTCACAGGTCTGAATTACTGATAACTACCCTGAGCAGCTTCAGCTCACGCCTGGGCTGTCAATGTGTCTCTCAACTCATTTCACACTTGACCTCACGGAGGGCAGCAGAGCTGTGCACAAACCTGCGCTGTGCTTTCTGCTCCCAGACTCTGTTAGAAGGGAAAAACTGCACCAGAAAATCTATATTGAAGCAGTACCCAAACAGAAAAACCTCATGTCTGAAAGTCTTAAAAAAAAAAACCAGAAAGGAAGGGAATAAATTCATTATTTGAAAGCTCTGCCTACATAAAGAGTTATAGTGCCTCTTAAGAGTAGCACTCTGATGCATTAATGGTTGGGGCAGGAGTTCAGTTTAACTATTGCTGCAGCTTAAGGTACACAATTACATTCTTCAAGCATTGACATTTTCACCTTGATAAGCATAATAATGCCATGCAGATGCAGACTAAAACCCATAATTTCAGCACTCTGCTTCTACTCACGTTGATTATAATAAGGCATGGCACTGAAGCATGCACAATCCTACATTTAATTGTCAGCATAGCCCTTCATTTAAACAAGAAGTTAGTTAACAGGATGCCTGCTCCTACGAGTGTGGGAGGCATTGCAAATAGCTGGGGCTAAACAGAGGAAGTTAAATGCACCAGCAAAAATGTGCAAAAAGCCACTGAAGGCCTAAATTCACCTCCAGTTTCTCTGTGGGTTTTGATGCAAATTAAAAATAAAATATGGTATGTTTATATTTGCAAGAAAGAACCTGTTTTGTTTTGGATTTTTTTCCTTCTTTCCTTTGCTTTTTAAACTAGGGAAAGTTTCCCTGCAGTTCCCTGTACATCATTAGGGAGCAGCAAGCCATATGATGACATCAAAAGACAGATTTTAGTACATATAGAAATACCCAAATATAATAAACATGTCTAAGTTTGAAAAGCAAATGTATAATGTTAAAAAATGCCTATGTAAATTAAGCAAGACAAGAATACTTTGCATTGCATTTTGTTTACTAAGTCACTTCTGTGAGGAAAAGCAACATATAGCAAATAGGTGTACTGGGGAAAATAGAAAATTATTTGAACAAATAGAAAATTATTTAAACTGGGACAATAGTCATACACATACATGTATACATATGTACTTTATTCATACATGTATGTATGCATATGAATCTATTGATGGAAAAATATCTACCTGATAAAAAATGGGTATCAACAATAGAAAAATCTTGTATCTGACAGAATTTCTTATATTTTTTAACTTGTACTCTATTGTTGATGGATGCTTAAAGCAGCCCGAGCTTGAAAAAAAAACAGACAAACCACACCCAAAACTTGAACCAAACAGAATATCCTTGTTCACATCCGCCACATAATTCTCTTTTATGATGTCCTAATGCCTTAGTAATACATTTGAATTCCTTCTGATTGTATGAAAAGGAGAGAAGACTCTCCAAAATGCATCATTTCCAAAGGGAAGGGGGTCTTTGCCCTGGCTCATTAAATGCTGTGTTGTGCTTTCTGGGCATAATGAGCCATCAGGCACCGCATGCACTCTGTGAGATGACATATCCAAAGAGCTGCTGAAGTTCAGTGCTCGTGGCTTTCTCCCCCCAAAGCCAGCAGTTACCTTGTGGAAAGGCAGCATATGTCACATGCTGAGCTGAGGAGCTGTGCCGGGCTGGCCACACACGGGGCAGGCTCCGGGGCTGCCTCACAGGCACACCACATCTGCTCTTCCCTGAGGGTAATGGCAGCCCCAAACTCAGCTCATGAGCATCTGGCACTAGACCTGCTGGTTTATTTTGTTAGAAATCTCATGGTGTTGCTGTACTCTTCCCTAAAGTACACCTCTCTTGGTGTACCCAGCTAGCCTGACAAGATGCCTCTGCACTGGTTTAGCAGCAAAGCTATAAATTACTGTGCTGGCTTATATATCATATCAGCCAGTGCAAAACTATGATAATGTAATTAGCCCATGAGCTTGTAGTATATACAGACTTCAAAGCAACTACTGTAGCAGATTTATGCACATTTTCTTCTATGCCAATTTATTTCCAACTCTGTCTCAAACCTAACTGGGTATAGTACTTCAAGGTTGAATCTCTGCCTTGGATTATGCCAGATGCAACTCATAAACTTGCAATCAGTTGAGTTTTGTTAAAATGACTTTTTTAATCCTTTTATATAAATTAATTGGGAACTCACCAGCTACAGTTAAATTTTTCAGACCAAAAAAACAATAGGTAGATGTGGGAGGAAAGCCTTTGTAACAGACCATGGAATTTGGGAGTGGTGCTGAGAACTACTCTTCAGCTACAAGCCCTACTTCTGCTTTGGGAATGCTGTGTTTCTGGCCCCGAGGAAAGGAGCAAACTCTGGGAGCTTTTATGGAAGTGCTACACTGTGTAGCACCAGATGTTGTCAACAGAAGACATTTGCCTTAGAAACTGGGTTGCAGCATGTTTCCTCTGGTGAGTTGGCTTTTGGTAGGCCAGAATGCTGAGGTGGTAAAAAGAACAAAGCAACTGGGTAATAAAAAACTCCACATGGAGAATAATACAGTGTTGGTGGTAGGTCTTGCAATTAATTTAAAAAGTGCACTATAAATTAAGTGCTTATAGTTTTGAAGTGATGTGTAGTGCCATTCAAATGTTGGGTGCTCTAAACTTATTGAGCTTTAATTAACCAGTGCATTCATTAAAAAGAAAAAAGAAAAAAAAAGAAAAGGAAAATGGTATTTATTTCATGGGAGAAAATAGTTCAATGTGTTTATATGAATCATTTAATATCTGTCAACAAATGATTACCAGATCTCAGAAGCAAAAATCATCTAATTGGCCCTTAGCATTTTAGAAGCTGTTGAGTGATTGGGAGGATACTGCTATATAAATATTGTCACATAGTATCTTATCTTAATAACTAAATTATATAGCATTTATATGACAAATCATATTGAAGGCAACATGCATAAACATTTATTATTCAGAACATGAGATGAGATGAGACAACAACTAATCCCCATCATAAATAGTGCTTTTTATACATTAATACTGATAAACTGAAGCAGTCAGGGTAAATTGCCTCTATAAGCCAACTGGCACCTCTGGACTTGTCCTGATAGACCACAAGAGAGAGTTTCTTCAGTGATTTCATTACATCTAAATTAATTCTACACCACATTTTGTATTACTCTTATGCTCAGAATTATGCAAAGACGGTGTTTACTGCTTCATGTGAGGTTACCTTTCAAAAATAATGATAAAATCTATGTTGGAGGAGCAGCACATATATCTTTCTTCTAAAACTCTTTCTTATGGTTCCTTTGCAGGATGCTATAAAATCAATAAAACACCATTATCATAATGCAACAATTTTCTGTGCATTCTTCCTGTGGCTGGTTGTCTCACTTTCCTGCTAAGATTGTATCCTCCTCCTCTGCTTCACTGCTGCTGTGACCACATTTTTCTGTGCTCTAATACAGGCAAGATGAAATGCTGTCCCTAACTAATCTTCCTCTGTGATCTGTAATGGAGCCTAAATAATTTTTCTGGGTTATGTCATCATCTTGGTTAATTCCAAGGTAATATAGAAGAAGGTCATCTAGCATTTGACTGTGATTGTCTTGGAGTTTTCTCACACCTGCCAGAGTGTTTTATTCAAGATACTAAGGCTGTTTCAAGTACTGAAATTCCTTTTTCTTTTATATCATGCTCTGTTTTGCTTCCTTTCCACACATGTAGATACTCATCTATAAAAACACAAGCCCCACACAGAAAACTTACTCTCCTTCAATACTTGGGGAGGTGAGGCAGAGGCGTCCTCACTGATGCTGGCATAATGCTGACATAAATCAGCTCTAGGCTAAGGTGCCATGGTGGGAGGTTCCTCATGAGCTCAGCTGTTCATGAGAGACTGTGCCATAAAAGCAACAGAAATACCATAACTGCTAAAGTGAGAGGAATGGATACAGCAGCATGTTTCACTCCTCCACTGCTGAGGAGTTTGTGCTGATGTCAGTGCAGAGGTTCAACAATTCTGGATTTTCTACTATAGCTAATGCTAGAAGATGCAGGAAAATGAGGAAGTCAGAAACATGCTGCTGCAGCTTCTGCTTTTAAAAATAAAAATTTTACTAAAAATGCATCAAAAATGTAAAATCCCACAATGTTATGTTCCTGAAAAATAATCAATAATGTTTCTTTCTCAAAACATTGTAAACTAAATCACAAACGTTCTCTAATGAAGAAAAGCAGGTCAGATGTAATGGTGTTGCAATATGTAGGAAATTCAGTGGGGTATCTTCATCCCTGTTTCATGCAGTCAGTACAGCCTGAGTCCAAAAGAAATGTCTTGAAATGAATGTTCATCATTGCCTCTCAAACCCCACAGGACACTTGATATGCAGTTTGCAACTTTCTGGAGTGGGAGGGATAAAATCAAAACTGAAGTGAGTCACGAATCTTAATTGAATTTTTTTAATAGCATAATTTTCAACAGTGATTATTTCGTGCTTTCAAATTAATTTGAATATAGCCAAGCTTATGTTTCTATTTTAATCCTCTTTAAATTTTGAATGTATTTGTGATCTGAAAGAGATGTGGGCATGGGGGGGGGATGTTGGGTATTTTTTTCCTTATTAGCTTTTTATTTGTTTGATTTCTGCACCTACCAATAAATGTGTCAAAGTTACTATTATACTAAATCAGAACACTGTTGTTTGGGGCTTTATTTTAATCTGTCTTACTTTGATAATAAAATGTTAATCCATTGCCATTGGAGGAGGAGAAAAAATAAAACAAAAAGGGTTTCAAATGAATATGAAATATTTTTTCTACTGACTGAATTTTGAGTATTGTTTAATTGAGTCATAGTCATTTTATCCACATTCAGAACAGAGTGTGATATGGAGTATTGCTTAGAGAATGAACTAGTGCAACTGCCATAGGGAGCTGACAACTTTTTTTACAATCTTCATGACAGCATCTTTAGTAGTTGTATTATATACTTCTTTCTGACTATCTGCCATATACTTTCAGAAGTATTACCTTCTCGAAACATTTTCATATCAGCAGGCAACACAGGGACAGAGAGCAGTGTTCATGTGATGGGTGTGGCTGCACTTCAACTGGTCTGTTTAACTTGCCATATGAGTATATGAAATGATTTTTAAAAGTGTATATTGAAAGTGAGATTCAGCACATCATAAACCAGATAAGATGGCAGGGAGGTTGGAATGAGATGATGTTTAAGGTCTCTTCCAACCCAAGCCATTCTAGGATATATTAATCTGCTCCCCCCAGACCAGTGGCCACCTTCCCAGGAATCTACCAGCTCTCACCTTTGGCAAGCATCCACTCCCCTTTCCCTTCCCTTCCCTTCCCT